>JBAMAX010004318.1:0-564173 GCA_037043745.1 Chymomyza amoena
CGAATTCGATATGCCCATAAATTGGGTTTTAAGAGCTTTTTTGTATCGGTAATTTCGTGCCAGGAATAATGTGATTGGAAGCGGTTTCGACAAACAGCAGAATTCGGGAAGATTTATCGATAACTTCCGAGTAGTTTTTGTTCTGGATTTTTATTTCTGTCTTATTAAAATATTAACAAACAAGTGAGATAAGAGATTTGGTATCTTCCCAAGGTTAGTACAAATTTAAATCTTTTGTAACTGAAATTTGAAGGAAAGGTTAAGGCTGCAGTTAGAATGTCCCAGCTCACATACAGCAATGGTGGACTTTCCTCCACCCTTCCCCACTCGAGAGGTCCTCGAAATGTTTTTCTTCACAGCCATCCGATGGTCTGAATAATCCTCGAAAGACATTTCCGACTCTGTTCTGAGAGCTGAAATATTCATTTAGAAAGTGTTACTTGAGGAAGTGAAACCTTGCGGACTGTGTATAATCCCAGGCACTGACAGATGAGGTGCTTCACCGTCTCCAGCTGTTTGTATTAAAATCAGAAAAATCGTACTTTGAAGGGGAGGTTGCATACATGAAACTATTGAAGGAACCGTGAAATATTATCTTTTCGCTATTTAAACAAAATATTTATGTAAATGTTTATATAGGTCTACCCCTTTAACTCCTGTAGGTTCTGTGAAATTAGGGTGGAATCCTTACAGAGACGCTCTTCGAAGAATGGGATCCTTCTTCGGAAATCACGGAATCTTGATGTACATTGTCACTAGACTAGAAACATCCCAGATAATTCAATTTAGCTCCGAATTTAGATTAGTCAAGAAGGTCTAGAGCTACGAGGGAGCACAATTGATTCCAAGTGTCGCAGTGTAGTTTTCCTCTTATGTTATACCGGTTGACACCTGGAAGCAGTAACACATAGCCTGCACAGTCCTCAGCGGAAGTTTTCCCCTTTTACTTTATCTTTTTTCCTTCTACCCGCAGAACGAGAATGGAGACCTAAGGAGGATTTCAAATCTGGTTTTTTGTTTTTCTTTGGAGCCCTATTTAGATAAGTCAAGAAGCTCTAGAGCTAGTAGGGAACACAATAGATCCTAAGGATCGCAGAACGTGTTTGCCCTTAGGTTACACCGGTTGACTCCTGGGGAGTCACACATGGACTGCATAGTCCTTAGTGGAAGTTTTTCCCTTATAATTTATATCTTTTCTTTCTGCCCTAAGAAAAAAAAAAAATCGAGACCTAAGGAGGATTTCGAATCTGATTTTTTTTTCCTTTGAGGGCTATTTCAGAATACAAACTCGTTTCTAGGTCGCATCTTGAAAAAAAACAAGTTCTTTGTGAAAATATTTGGCGTTCTTGAAAATACAAAACAAATTTCAGAACAAGATATTGTTTTATGATTGTACAGAGTAGTTATAACGAAATATTGTTGATAAGTTTTACATCTGCTTTTAGACAACTGTTCTACAGTAATAAATCGGTTCTCTTGCAGAACTTCGAATTCGTGGCGGAAGTCTGTAAATCACAAATATTGCCTATAGACTCGGGGAACATTTTTTGCTTCCGTTACAAACATACAATCTAATCTCCATATACCCATTAACTCTCGACATAAAGCGTATAGAAAATGACACGCTAGAGCATATCAAAACAGACACTCTAGCTGAAAGATAAATATTTGCCACACATGGAAACAGCACATTTGTATCGATTCACTTGTGCAGTTGACGCACCCATATCATGTCACATCATATCATACCATAGCACATCATATCACATATCATAACTTACATCACATTAACCCAATTTTCAAATACCTCTTTATTCAGTATTTGCCCCAATTTTCATGCTGCAACTTTTGGACTTGACCGTTTTCAAGGCCTGCTATGCGTCAGCGGCGTCAGTTCCAAAAACCAGCTCGAGATTTTTCAGATTTTTGTTTGTGTGTTAATCAAAAATTCGATAAGCCCCGGTAGAGAAGAAAAAAAGAAAAAAATTAGCATTTTATTAGCAGCACCGACGATGTTGTCTTCTTCTCCTCCATTGACTACGACGACAAGTTACAGTTCATTAACCCTTTAACGCGCATTTGTTTATGACTCGAGTCGACTCGACTTGGAATCGCTTAAGGCGGGAAATTTTTAGGAATCGCGACTTGTACTGAGTATTTATAGCGCCAATTTTGTATCATTTCGGGCTGTGTTTGTTGTTTCTTGGGTTGTTTTATTGTTGTTATTGCATGCCAACATGTAACCGAAATAAATTTTATTTGTGTGCAATATAAATTACGTGGGCCATGCCAAGAGACAGCAGAACTCCGGCAGCTCCAGAAGCAGTCGGCAGATCATTAAAGTGTTAAGTGAGTGCAGCCCCCTCCGTGTGGTAACCAAAATTGCAGCAGGCATGCAGTCCCCTTTTTAAGGGTAAACGAGGTGTGACTGAGATATTGCGGAAATTCGTTGAGATGTTCCACCGAACTATTTGGGGTGACAACTGTTCCAGTAGCTCCTAACAAAATCGACAACCGAGGCTGTTTTTAGGTGTATTTACCTTTCTGAACTCAAACCATATTCTGAAGTCCCGAACGTGCCGAACTTTGTGCGGCTACTGAGGAGTACGCCTAGGAAGTGCTAGCGTAGGTCTTTTAAGAAACAAATATCAGCATTCCCAAATTTGTCTCCTAGGATGAAAATAGACGATCAAAGAGATTACTTAATTCCGACAAATCTCTTTCGTAGCTCTTCTGACAAGCGTGTGTGTCGTCATTAAACAAAATTCTCTTCAAATGTAGTACGAACCGGGTTTGTTTGGTATTGCATTGTTTTGCAAGGCATATGTTAAGTTGTTCTGGGTGATTACCAACTTTATTTTCTGCTTCATCCTGATTAATTCAACATTACGAAACCTTTCAAATAAATCGATTTTCTAGCTCGGAGTAAAGACCTTGATTGTTTGCTTTATATTTTTAAGATCGCTGACATGCCGGGGTTCTTGGACCCTGGATGGGGCTTCAGCAAGCTGAAAAACATATCTAAACCATCGTCGAACACTTTTTCTGGTTCTGCAGAGTGCCGTCGTGCTGGGACTTTGGACCTTGAATTCGTATTCCGCTATCTTAAAAACGTTTAGGAACCAAGTCCGACCTTTGAGTCGAAAGTCGATTTATTATGGTATATATATTCTCTTTTCATGTGATCAAGATCTTTCGAGGTTTTACCAGGGCACTCATTGTAGCCTGGCACTCACTTGAGATCCGCATACCACTTAACTTATTCTAATCATTAACAGCTCGAATCATATAGAATTGCGAAGCTTGCAATTTAATGAGTCATCGAAGAATTTCGTATCGCCCAGGAACAGCTTTTGTTTTCATGAATATGATTCGTTATCGAAATATCTGTTTAGAAGTCTGTTTTCGATTCACATCTGGAACGCACCTCGTTAATTGTACCATGGTGTGTTTTCTTTAGAGGCTGCCGTCAAAAATTTATGTTCATTTGTGGTATGTTTTGGGGTTTGGATTTTATGTGGTTTGTCTGTAAATGCGCGTGCTTAATTATACAAATCTGTTTTGTCTGCAATTTAGCGCAAGTGATTTATTTTGGAGTGTCGGGAACATGGAGAGAGGAGCACAGCAGGTCTAAATAAACAATTTATAGCTGGGTATATAAGTTTAGACATAACTTAAAATTAAAAAAAAAACTTTGGGAGTGAAAGTGTTTAATTGATATAAATTTTGTATGTGGAACATTAGGTTGATAATTTTGATACATATGTGAACTTTGATGGACTTCAGATTTGAGCTGGGTCGGACATGTCGTTCCAATGGAGGAAGAAGCTCGAGCAAAAAATATGTTCGAAACAAGAGAGAACAATGAGGGAACGAAGAGCTAAACCGCGACTCCGAATGAAGGTCCAAGTGCATGAGAACCTGTTTACACTTGCTCTAAAAAATTGGATAAGACGCGCAAAAAGCAGAAGCTTCCGGAAAGAGCTGATGAAGTCGGCTGTAACTCGGTAATGGGTTGAGAAGGCCACCTAAGTAATTAGACTGAAATAACGTTTACTAGGAAATTTTAAACTAGATACAGGAAGACAATCTTTAATATGTATGTTGCTTCCTCCTTCGGTGCTTGAATCTCCCTAAGGCTTTAATCTGAAGAATCTGAGACAAAAAAGTTTTTACTAACCGCAAGCAAACGGTGGACGAATTCGGTGGTCTCTGCGAAAGGCTTCAATCTGAGGTATCTGAACCTGACGGAGATTCGACTACCGAATATCCGAAATGCTTCAATCTGAAGAATCTGAGCCTGACAGAGATTCGACCACCGTTTGCTTGCGGTTGGTTAAGAATTTTTTTTGTTAAGAGAATGAGTCTATGGAGCAACCGATTTATTCATCAAGTATTGTAACAGATATAGAAATTAACTTGATATTCTGTTTTAAATTTTAAACTCAAAAATTTGGGGCTAACTCGTACATAACCTCAAATAAATGATGCAATATACGATTTCGTGATGAAAAACCAATACTTTCTTTCGGAGTTGTTTCAAATTAGAGATCAAACTGAAAATAACATTTTAATAAGACGTAAATTTTGATAAAAGCTGTTTACCCCAAGGCCAAAGGTCGCTAAAAAGGCACGCAGATTAGAAAAAGGTTAACAAATTTTCAGAAATAATTCAATTTTCTCGATGAATGGTTTTAGGTCTAGTAATCTTTGCTCAGAATTACTTTGTAGAGCATAGATGTATCACTTGTCAGCCTCATGCGGGTTTTTTCCAATTGACGTGTGAAATTTATGTGGAACATACATTGTAGCCTTAAACATTTAGTAGAAATCGTTTTTGATTTCAATTTCCAACCAGTTCCAAAGTGATTTCTAGCAACAAATTTCCAACATATAGACGCAACCGATCTCAATTGGTCTACAATTTCATTAATTACACTTAATTGTCATCTACGTTTTCAAATTGTTGTTGTTGCTGCCAATTTATATGATTATTTTTTACTATTTTTTTTTTTTTGTTGCTCTTTTAATTGCATTTTCTGTAACATTTTCATTTGTCAACAATGTCACTTGTCTCCGGCCAGTTCGAGTTATCTCGTATCTCGTATATGTTGCAAATTGTTGTTGATCATGTTAAAAACCGACCCGACCTTTGGCAACGCGTTCAATTCAATTAATAAATTTGTTTATCTCACTGTTGGTTGTGCCCCGTTATTGTTGTACAGTGATTTTTATAGTTAATGTTTATAATTAAATTGCTGGCTCACTCCCGAGTCGGGCGCCACGTCATAATCAATCATTTGCACCCGCCCGCCCTCTCTAGGGGGCCAGAGAGAAAGAAGACTCTGAAACGCGCTGCAATAACAATATACGTCCGTTATCTGCGCGTAAATTCCAAAGAATTTCACTTAAAACAAAATTGCGTGTACGTAGAGTTGGGTAGGAACGACTAGCTGATACTTTACTTTTTGATAACATTTGTATTTTTTGTGCGAGGAGAATTGTTTCCTGAAAAGTTTATTGAATACGTCTGATTCGAGTTCTCTTACTTGTAGATAACATTATATATTTTTTTTTTGATGGTAATTATTTTTTCAAAATTTTATTAACTATTCCTGATTGAAGATACCTTATTTTTAGATAACATGTTTATATTTTTTTGGAGAATAAATATTTTCTGAAAAATTGATTAACTATGATTCGAGATACCTTAGTTGTAGATAACAGAGAATATTTTTTTCCATGAGAATTATTTTCTCAAAATTTTACCAATTATGCTTGATTTTATATAAATTGTAAATATTCATTTATAATTTTTATAAACCATACAACATTTGTATCTATTCTAACCGTTTAACAAAATAAACTTTGTTCAAAGCTTTAGTGGCAAGCTTTTCTTGAAGAAATGTCGACATTGTTTTGTTTATTAGACTCACATGAATTGGATTCATTAGAAATCGATGAATAATAATGATAATCAAATTTACTCTTGAATTTGTTGTTTCAAATATACTAAATATTTTTGTATTCCTTCAAAGGGAATTAGTGTCTTTGAAATCAATATCCCCTGATATAATTTCTTTCAGTGCTTAAAGCTATTGTTAAGGCCCTTCCAGAAATGGGTTTTAAAGCTTGGTTAAATTTGGCTTGTACCTCCCTTATCGATCAAAAAGCTTATATGTAGGGTATACGATGGTTGTTGAATTATATTGTACATATTTTAGCTGAAAAACTCTCGGCAGCATTGAATTGCGCATTACCTTGACTTTGAAACCAAGAAATTTGATTAGGCCCAGGTAAACAATCGTTGATGGATTATTTGGATAAGCTGGTAATCAGTCAATATTCCTGACAATTTGCAAGTCTATTATTTTAGAACTCAAAATCTTATTGAAGCCATGCATGTTGCGACTCTTTCTTGAACTTTTTTTTTTTTCAAAAAATTAAGACATTTAAATTTTTAAAACTTCATTCAACAACTCCACATACAATACAATCGATTGTACAGTCTGATTAGTAAATAGTTTCTGTGTAAACCATTCTTTGAGGATGTGCCAATAGCGGATATGGCTGCTTTCGTCGAATCTTCAAAATGTTTTTGCAATATGAGAGACCTAAGCGTACAGTTTTTTGATCCTCCTCCCTTTTTTCAATTCCTTTCCACCCCTTCTTATAATTAGGCAACACAATAGATCTCATGAGCTCTAGGTGATCTCAGTCACTATCTGAGCTGCCTATACAACCTAACCTATCACCAGTCCTATCTTCTTCTTCTCTTCCGTCATCCTCTATTCCCAGTAGCGAACTCTATAACAGGATTCACGGCAGATACCATGCCATGAGTAGCTGGAGGCTTGCAGTTCACGATCAATACATCTTTTCTATGTTTTTGATGGCGCACCAACGCGACGGCCTCTCCCCTGAGGGTTCAAACGAAGTGCCTGTCGAGCGAGGCTTTCGCTCTCAGTCCTATCGTGTATCGGATTAGATTTCTTGATGTGCTGGTGAACATCAAAGTTTAAATCTCCAAGTTCTGGATTTCCTTTTGTATTAGTCATCAGCATATGCTATGTGCAATCCGGCCATGAAAGATTTTCAAGTTCTTATATATAAATTTGACTGCTTCCAGAAGCTTTTTGCGTCATCTAAGCTATAGAAATTACTTTGCAGAAAATAAACTTTCTTTGCTAAATAAAATTTGACAATTTGTACCACTTTTGGTATTTAAACAACTCGGAAAATATTGGCTCAGATGGCAGCTGTGCCAACAAAAAATAAAAATGTATAAACCCAAGAAAGTTCGAAATTCCCAGACTTATTTGTTCAGAGTACAGCGATTTTGACGTCTGACAATACGCAAAGTGGATCACGTAACATACTTAATATTGACAAGATTAAGTCTAGGCCATAGACGGGTCTAACATAAAACCTTGAGCTCCCAGGTACCTTCCTAAAATTTTTTTAGGAATAATTTTGGCTTTCGATTTAACAATTATGAAAAAGTACTCAAATAAGGACGAAAAAGTGATGGTAAAATTCGGACCGACGAATAGTGCCTGGCTGGACCCTATACACTTGTCAGACGGAGGGTTAAACCGCTTTTGTCGACTTTTTTCAAGTCATACCATTTAACGTCATAGCTGAAACTGCGATTTTCGCTACACCCAAGCCACCCAGAGAAAGACACCATTCAACAGGTTCATATAAACAGAATAATGTGCATCTTTGTGTACAAATTTTTTGCTCTTGTGGTCTCCGCCATGTCCGACTCAATTTTCCGGCCTGTCATATTCCGTTTCGTTTAACTTATGGTAACGAAAATGCTTTCATCTCGCTGTCACATACATTTGGTTAAAATTCAGATACCCTTTTTAGTCAATGAGTTACGGGTATCAAAAAACTGACACAGATTTTCATCAAATTAATTGCTGTGACGCTTAAAGAGCAACAATATAACAGTGCCGCCCACTCTATTCCTCTGCTGCTCTCTGTTGGCCTTATCAGCAGTGGTGTCTCTGGATGGAGTAGAAGCCAGAGGTATGTACTTAACTGACGTACCCAACAAGCGTGCCAAAGTGTTGTACAAGTGCAGCGCAACTTGCCACGCACACACATACAGACAGCTCCACTGCCTGCACCCGCCCAACTCTGGGCGAGACCTCTTGGCTCTGACTGCCGCTTTCTGGTTGCTTATCAGTAGCGACAACATCAAACGATGTGCCAGACCATGCGCTCCTCCTCTCTCCCTGAGCACTTGTGAAAAATGTTACTTCCGCTTTGTTGGAGCCAGAAATAGTAGCAGCCACTGCTGCCGGCAGCAGCGCCCGAAACCAGAACCCAGAAGCAACAGCACTAGCACCAGCGGCAGAGGCAGCTACTCCTAAAAGCAGAACGAAGACCATAAGAGCCCAACGTCATTTCAATTTATGGCAGTTTGACAGTTTTTCGATTTTACGTGCTGTGAATTTTACGCGTAGTTACGAGAAATCCCAAGAAAAAAAAAGCAGCAAAACACGAAATAAACATTTGAAAAAGTGCACTAAAGTGACAAAACTTATATACTCTTTTGGAACTCTTTGGAGCTGTGGCGTGTTCCAAGCTGCACTGAGTTGGTTAACACAATTTTCTGGATTTTCTCTTGGGAGTTAAATTGGTTATTTTACGCTAGTTGAGTATGAATCGCTTTTGGTTATTCTGCGTTTATATGGGGAAATTGTTAAATTTAGAATTTAGGAGTTTTGGTTGAGAGAACCTTTTAAAATTTTGGATTTTGCGGAATTTTGAGCATTTTGTTCTTATCTCTGCAGTCCTGACTGCAATTTATATCCATGAATAGGCTAAATCTATTTTTCCAGGAATTTGGCTTTAAAGTTTAAATATTTTGGATAAAAAGAAATCGCGGCGTAAAAAAAAGTAATACCATTTTTAGTCGTGAAATTGTTCACGAGTTTACTGGCGAATGGTGAAAATGAGGCTATCACGATTTTCCGAATAACAATAACATGTACCATTTTTGGAGATTCTGATCATGGGCTGCTATTTTTAAAAAGCTTTATTTAAATTTTAATGAGTCTCCTAATTTCCAAATTAAAGTCCAAATTACTATGTTCATATAATCGCAGGTGGATGAACAATATAGGCAGAACAATTTATGATAACAAATGTGACACAAATTGAAAAAATCTGGAACTAGTTCAATATGGTGCTTGCATGATCTTTTACAAAGGCAGAAGAATTCAAATTTGGTGCTAACTGCTTCGAATATAATTCTATCTTTTAAAAAGTGGAAGAATTCAAAAGAATCCGCAGTAATTGAAGCCCTTAAATAAATAATCAGAAATTGAATTGAATTCGGTTCTAGCTACTTTAAAAAAATTTTTAAGGGTTCATAAAGGAATTGGCCGAAGCAATTGTAGACCTTAAATTAAATTGGATGCTTGAAAAATCTTTTAAAAAGTCCCAAAAGAATCCGCAAAAAATTTGAAAAGAATTGAATTTGAAAAATTGCGGAACTGTTCAAACTTCTTAAAAAATATAAAATTTTAGAACTGGTTCAATTTGATGATTAAAAAATCTTTTACAAAGTCAAAAGAATTCATAAAATCGTTTCTGACAATTTTAACATAATTTCTTAAGGATGGATTTGCGACAAAAAAAACGTCGCTTACACTGAATAAATGTAGAAATCAGAAACTAATCTAGACTGTGGCTTATATTATCTTTAAGAAAGACTGAAGAATTGATAAACTTGATTCTAACTTCTTTAAAAATCGTTTGAAGCGATTTAAAGAGATTGACAGTAATACACTTACGAAAGTATATAAATGCAGAACTAGTTCAATGTGATACTTCAACAATCTTTTAAAAGCCGAAAAAAACCAAAGAATCGCCAGCAATTATAGCCCATAAATGTATAATAAAAAATTTAAAAGTTGCGGAACTGTTCTTCAAAGAATCGGTTCAAATTTTAAAATAAAAATTTGAGATTTCGGAACTAGTCCAATTTGTAAATGGAAAATCTGAAATAAGTTCTTAAGATTCTTAAATGGATTAGCAACAAAAATAAGGTCGCTATCACTGAAGAAATGCACAAATCCGAAACTGGTTTAGACTATGGATTGCATTATCTTTAGCAAAGACAGAAGAATTTATAGAATTGATTCTTACTTCTAAAAAAATCGTTAAAAGCGTTAAATCGCTTACATTTACGAAAATGTACAATTTCGGAAATAGTTTATTGTTGTGATGCTTGCATAGTCTTTAAAAAAGTCTTTAACTACGTCAAAAATGGTTCTAGTGGTTTTTTCATGAAATGATTGTATTGCTCAAATGAGCAGGTTAAACATACGAAAAATATACTATGTCGGAACTAGTTCATTGTAATGCTTGTATGAATCTTTAAAAAAATGTCAGAAGAACTTAACTTAGAATGCAACTTTAACTTGTTCAAAAATCCTTCTAATGGTTTTTACACCAAATGTGTTCATTGGGATTCTACGGATGATGGGAACACTACGTGTCATTCGGCTGCATGCGTTCGTATGACTCAAGTCAAAAGAAAGAATGCAGTAAATCTTCAGGTTCTAGTCTAGTTCAAAAGCGTTCTAATCCTTTCTACACCAAATGAGTTCATTATTCTCAGATTGTATCACATGACCTTGAAACTGCCCGAAAATTCTGTACGCAAATTTTAATAACAGATTTGCATTTATTCCAATGCCAATTATTTTGTCACAGCAAAACTTTCCTTTAACTTATGCCGTAAATAATTATTAATCAACTCCTCTCATTTCAAACTAAAACAAACTAGGTCACAATTTTCTCAAACCCACATCTAAACATTATTTAAAAACTTTTTGGAAAACTTTTAAATATAAACTAAGTATTGTATATGCCAAAAATGTTTTGCTTGTTTTAAGCTGCAAATGTTTTAATTGCCAAGCTTTTATGCAAAACTAAGAGACTTCTCTTAGTTAGATAGAATTAAAACACAGAACAGACGGGTCCACTCTTAAGCTCTTAAATACACAACCAGCTTAAATATGATTTAAAATGTAGCAGCTGTTTCTTCGTGCTATGTGTTGCCAACTCTGGCAGCAAACTTGTAATCCTTTTCAAGGGTATGCAACAAAAACGACGAAATGTTAACACTCACAACACTGCAAAGTGGCAAAGGAAAAGTAACAGTAGCGCTTTTTTTTTTATTTTAATTAAAATACAAAAAAATTAAATTAAAAATAAAATAAAATATTTTGCCATAAAAGCAGCTGCCATTGATAATTTGCGTTGGTTGGGGGGAAAAAAACTTGGAACACACGACCAAGTCAGAATTTTAAGGCTGGCGCATTTGTAAATGTCAATAACTAAGTTGGGGGGCGGGAAAGGGAGGCGGCGTACAACTTTACACACACACACACACAGAACTTGCACACACTGATGAGCTTAAATTAACGCACAAGTTCAGAGTCAGTCCGTCCAGTCCAGTCGGAAACTCTCATTCAGTCAGTCAGTCCGTCAGTCAGTCAGTTAGTCAACATTTACAATTGGTGCTGGACAACGTCACATAAATCATCAATTGTTGTTGTCGTTGTTGTAGGCACCGTTTGGTTCTGTTTACATTTTGCTGGCAACATTGTTGCTTCATATCGTCTTTCTCTTCCTCTTCCTCTTCTTCTTGCTCTCTTCTAAATGTTTGAGTGTGTTTGCTTTGCGTGTGAATGAATGAGTGTCGGTGTGTTTGTGTGTGAATGAGTGAGTGTTGGTTTGCATTCGAGTGTTTGCTTCAATTAGATTGAATTGGATTATAATTAAGTGTTAATGTACATTTAATAATATTATTGTTGTCGTTGTTGTTGTTAATAGTTTCAATCAAATTACATATTTACAATGATTTTAAGTTTCACACTTCGTGTTGTCGTTAGAAGCTTAAAGCAAATCTCGGAGATTCTGCCTAGGTCATGTTGACTTTCTCCGGGGGAAAAGCAATCGCATAATATTGGGTGATTTTTTAAGATGTTTGTATTGTCTTGTCACCCGTTTTTGTTTGATGTTTGTTCCTTATGAGCTTACACACGATCAATGAAAATCTTTGAGATTCTGCATTGGTCAGGTTTACTTTCTCTGGAAATAGTTGGCGAATAAGATTAGGGGTTTACTAAGATGTCATTTTTCTGTTTTCGGCATGGATTTTGACAATTGTCATTCGTTTTTGTTTTGTTCTAGTTTTATATGAACACTACACACGATCAATGAAAATCTTTGATATTTTGCATAAGTAAGCTTTACTTTCTCTGGGAAAAGTTAGCGAATATGACTAGGGGATTTTTTCAGAGTTTTTTTTACGGTAGGAATTTATTTTGGCAACACACGATTAGTGCGCATCTGTGACATTTTTCGCATTTCATGTTGTCTTTCTCTGGGAAGAAAATTAGTTTTTTCGTTGGGCAACCGAATCACGTTTCTCGTATTAACTTTCTAGGGAAGAGATTACTGAAAATTAAAGGTTGGTTTTAAAAGGAATTCTGCCAACAGTACCCACCAGAGAACTGCAACCGGTATCTTTTTTTATGCATATCGGATCATAAAGGACTTCTGACCTATAAATCGAAACAATTTTTTTTATTGGATTGGTTTTTATTTGCTTTAAACTGTGAACACATTAAAAAAAAAAAATTGAAAATTTTTTTGGAGCAATGTTTTTTTTTCGAACAATTTCGAGAACATTTAGGTTAGGTTAAGTTAGGGCGGCAGTTGGGACCAACATCCCAACTCACTTAGGCCAAGGATAGGCCCTTTGTGGTACCGCTAGTGAGCCAGTTCACCACATTTCCCCACTTGTTGGGTTCCCTACGAAGGTTGAGGAAGCCATCCGGCTGCCTGAATAAACCTTAAAAGGCATTTTGGACTCTGTTCAGAGAGCTGAGATAGGTCGTTTAGAAAATATGACTGTAGGAACCTAAATCTTTTCTGCCCAGTCCTGGGCAGTGACAGAAAAAGTGTTCCACCGTCTCTAGCTCCTCTTCATCGCCACAGCTTCTACAGAAGTCGTGATGGGGAGCATTCAAACGGGATGCGTGGTTTCCTACCAACCAGTGTCCCGTAATGGCACGAATGACAGATGAGCACTGGGCTCTATTTAGACAGCAAAGTTTTTTGGTTCTTTTACTGCAGTATGTCGGCCAGGTTTGCCGCGAGATTCTACACGTGTTCGATATCCGATTCCACGTTTTATTTGCACAGAGAGCGAAAAAGTTTCGTATTCTCAGTTTACAGCTGGCCATGGGTATACCCAGGAGGATGCTGGTAGTTCCTTTCCTAGCCAGTTCATCCGCAATGCAGTTTCCCTCAAAGTCCCTGTGTCCTGGGACCCATATCAGGTGAATTGAAAGCTGCTCAGCCATCTCCCCTAGAGACAAGCGGCAGTCATTCATTGACTTCATACACGAAGTCATCGAGACTAGGGACTTAATAGCCGCTTGGCTGTCCGAGAACATTTTATTCCTGCATATTTCTTCAAAGAACTTTCCAATTGCTTTTTTTAGAACGATATTTATATCCATCAAATTTTCGTAAACTTTAACCGGTTTTAATGATAATCGAAAGAAACGTCAAAAGTGATTAAAAGTATATGGAGTACATAGATATCTTGATGGGTGTCAATGGGTAGATCGTTTGCGGCGGATGGGGGGATCACATAGATAAATTTTGGATGTTTTTTTGTTTATTAGGCCGAAATTGGTGATTCTATGACTTTTTTTTTTAACAATAATTAGGTAAATAGAAAAGAAAGCGAAGACTTTTAGCTGGAAAAAATTAATTAGTTGGTGAATTTATCAGGGATTGTTCGGAGCCCTGGTAAGGGTGGATGCTACCAAATTCCAAAAACTATTTCCATTTTCGAATTTTGATCAGTTATTGTAATTGAACCAATTGATCTACGACCAAAGACACTCCTTTTTAGCTAATGTGGATTTGAAGCCACATTTTGGAAACATTTTATAGATTGAATATATTTTTAGAGCTAAGATACAAAGATAATTTCAGAATGAATATTCGTGTGTGAAACATAAAATATGAAGATGAGTTCTCGCTCAAGAGAACTCGGCTCTTGAGAAATCTCTGCGAAGACTATCCTTATATGCTTGTGCGGATTAAAATCAGAATTGTTCAAATATTTCAGCATATCAATTGAATTTATTCTTATTTGAGAATTAAGCTACGAAGATGAATTCATTTTCAAGAGAACATGGGATCCGGAGGGAATCTCTCCGAAGACTATCCTTATCTTCTTGTGGGGATTTAAATCAGAATTTTTCAGGAAAACATCGGCTTTCGATGGAAATTCTCTGAAGACACTCCTTTTACGCTAGTTTGGATTTGAAGCGGCATTTTATTAAAAATCAATCTAACATATCTAGATTGAGTATATTCCTAGAGCTGAGATGCGAAAAAAAGTTGTATTTAATACATAATTTAATTGGAAACAATTTCGATGAAAACCATAAATCTAAAGAAAAAAATATATGTCATGCAAAGTCGTAATAATTTATATTGCCAGGGCGGGGTACCTCCTCCCATAAATACGAAATCTCATTTTAAGACTTCCAACAGGGTCTAAAACAATACCTGAAGGTTTCATCAAATAAGTATTTTTTCCAGCAGACTTCGTTGTTGAGCATTCGTTTACTGTAGTGAGATTGAAATATTGATAGGGGTAAGATATTGACATAATTCAACAAAGTTCATCTTCTGATAAGATTTCGTGTTTCTAACTAATAGTGTCCGAGTTTTTCATACAGACGGATGGACAGAAAGACAGACTGCTTTGGCTCCAACGCCTTCTGAGATTATGATAAACTTTAAAGAACATGGAGTCTTCCACGGCTCATTCTATCCATTACACACATTGCAAAACCAAGAATTTTTCATAGCTACAAATTTGTTGAAATGAGATTGGTGAAACAATTTCCTGCTAAAATGGACTTTCACTCAATACCAAGTCCCTGAAATTTAACGCCTCGAAACTTTTTGTAAATTCTTTGGTTTATAGATTGCAGTCTTGGAATAAAAAGCGTGAACATAATTTGTGATATAAAAGTAAACACATTTTTGTATCATGAATAAGAATTATTTGACGACCAAAGGCCAATGAATAGCTTTTAATATTTATTTATTTTAAACTATTTGAGTTTAAAAAAAGTCATAAGATTATTAAAACATTAAGTATACATTTTTATGGTGGGAGGAAACGCTAAAAGAAACTTATATTTGGTAGCTCTCCTGGTACCAACTAAAAACTTAAGCTTTAGGGCAGCTAGCTTTAACAGATTTAGCTTTGCTAGATACAAACCATTGACATCTTTGTTAGATACATTGGTTGACATCAGTAACCTGCCCACTGTGCAAAACCCTTTAACTGCTAATCCCTAAAACTCGATTTATTTCCTACATCGTTACTAAAAGTTGCTCTCCCTAATTATGTGCTGCAAAACGCTGTTCACCCCCAAACAAATAAAATAAGCGATTAAAGACCCAAATGCCCATAATAGGCGCTAGACGGCTTACTAGTCAAATTATAAAGTTTTCCCATAAAAACTTGTTCTGTATCGCGGTCATGCGTGTATAAAAACGGATTGTAATTCCGCAGGATTTTCATATATACTCGTACATAGTATATGCACATGGTATATGCTACATGCCACAACTACGTGCCACAAAATGAAAAAAAAAGAAGAAATTCCACAACAAGTGTACTTAACACAGACTGTGTGTCCCACTGAGAGTTTTATAGGCTGTTAACTTAACAGTCGCTCATTAACAGTTGCTATGGCAACCCTGGCAACTCGATTTGTGGGCGGATTGTGATAAAACTTTGCGCTTAACTTTATGCTAAACACGTATTTTATTTTCTTTGACCTTTGTGTGAGTTTGGCGTGATCGTAAAAGCCACGTAACTCATTAGAACGCGATGTTATGCTAAATATGCAGCTTGAAAGCACTGCCAAAGAGAAATAAAAGAAATTTCTCCGAAAAACTTCAAGGTTATGAGAATCAGCGACTGTGCTAATCTTTAATTAAATTTGCATGCAACCCTGAACACTCACGCTCACTCAAGCTCACATTCACTCTATAAAGCGAGGCTGACAAATAAAGACTATCTCTCTATTTAATACTATTTTTTCGCTTTTAGTTTTGTTAATTTGTTGTGCAAACAAAATTTTAAACTCGGTCTTTGGCTTTTGTGCCCGCAAAATTGATTAGCTGTCAAATTGACAGCCAACAATTTTTGGTCTACCAACAGCAAAATGGCAACCAACGAAGCGTATACGTAACGTATCTACATTATATACATACATAGTATGTATAATGAAGGGCGGACTCGGGCGGGCTCTTAATGTTTCAATTTTTGTCAACTGTAATACCATTATGACCCATTTCATAATTGCATTTAAACTTGTTTTGTTTGTTGTTTTTTACTCATTTTGGTAAATGTTACAAATATATTGGCTTTAAATTTGTCATGTATATATTTGCATATATAAATTTAATGGCTTTTTGTAGAAAAGTATGTTTTTTAAAAGTTGGTCGTGGACACACTGGTGGTCAGAAGTTTTGGGATATGGAATACTTAGTTGTGAGCACTTCTGGACTTAAAGAGCTGCACAAAGTCGAATTTTTATATCTGTAGCGATTCTGAATGATTCTTGACTAGTATTCAAATTGTATATCCGTCGAAAAGCTATGTTCTTTATAGAGCTTTTTTATTTTTTCCTCGTATGGGCTCGTCACAAAGAGGTGGGGTACTGGGACCAAAAGGTCTTTTGTACCATACCCATAAATTACGCAAAAGACTCCGCTTTCCGCATTAATAGCAGGTCGTCTTTTGTTGTGACAGGCTCTGTCCCATACCAGCACTGGGCAGTCACAGAGAATAAGTCTAGAGACAGAGTCTGCACTCTGAAGAGTTCGATAGGGACTAATCCGTTCTTTTTCCATGTGACAGGCTCTGTCCCATACCAGCACTGGGCAGTCACAGAGAATAAGCCTCGAAACAGAGTCTGCACTCTGAAGAGTTCGATAGTGACTAATCCCTTCCTTTTCCATGTGACAGGCTATGTCCCATACCAGCACTGGGCAGTCACAGAGAATAAGCCTCGAGGCACAGTCTGCACTCTGAAGAGTTGGATAGGTCAATTTTCTGTAGCTGGTATCTTACAGTGTGGTGGCCAGATAGGTATGCTACCAGGAGTTTTAAGTCTGCTCTGCCAAGACCTTTTGTCTTGATCGTATCCAGAGGTTTGACAAGCACTTTAGCTTGACGTAGCTCCGATAAGGAGTACCAGTAACTGCTATGTTCTCCTGAAGCCCATTTGTTTACCATGGTCTGGATTTTGGACCAACCAATTCCACAGAAAGGCGCAAGAGATGTAGTCAGAGTGAAGGCACCCAGTCGTGCTAGATTGTCAACGATCGTATTACTCCACTCCTGAGTGTCCAGGTACCCAACATAGCACGCCTTTGTTCCGAGAGGACAGGCTTTGGAAGTAATTGGAATCCTGGAGGAGATGCTCCAAAATAATAATAATAATAATTTACAGAGCTAAGATGAAGCGCTCTTTAAAAAGCTATTACGTGATTTCTCTAAATTCCTGGTTATACCCTGTACCGTATGGTACAAAGGGTATATTAAGTTTGTGCAAGCCGAAAATGTATGTAACATATAGAAGGAGACGTCGAAGGCATCCCAAAGTTACCTAAAATATGATCAGGGTGAATAGAGAAGTCGATATACCCATGTCCGTTTGAACGCCTAGATCTCAGACATGGTAAGAGCTAGAGTAACCAACTTTCACATTAGTTTCCATATTATTCCATAGGAGACAAGTTTATTTAATTTTTTTGATATCGGGGATAAATTATATAGCTCCCATACGGGTGTTTGAGACGATCCCGACAAAAAAAAAATTTTAGATGGATAATTCGTTTGTTCATGAAGATATCGCAACCAAATTTGGTATTCAAAAGTTGTTTGTAGTACTGTACCAAATTTGATTAAAATCGTTTGACTGTTATGGTTTAATTTTAAAATATCTCTCTCTTAAAAAGTCTCGCAGATGACACACAATTTTGTGTGATTTTAATTTTCGGCTACGTTTCCGAATTCAAATTTTTTTATAAATGTAGAAACTTATTCAATTAAACGTTTTTCAGCAGTTGTCTAAAAAAGCTAATTTATTACTGGATTACGCAATAATTTATAGCACATTTAGCAACTTACGCTTTATAAAATTTCTACAAAATAAATTTAATTTTTTTTGTATGCTGTCACCAACTTTTTGAATGGAAAAATTAATTTTGTTAAATTTTCGAAGCGGAATGGTTCCTTAAATGCGTTTCGGAAGTTTTGCAGCCATTGAAGCCTTAAAAGATCAACAAAGTAAAAAATATATATTTTTCCATTACATTTTTGCAAGTATTTGTCCTTGTGAACTATTGGCATTCCCATTGTTCAGGGTAGGACAGGAAAATTCTTCCCTCTTGGGAGCTAGCTCTCCGGCCACTCTATTTTGAGTTGTTTGCTTAGCTGTAACCCATGTTATGTTTTGCTGTGCCAATTCTTGAATGGCAGTCCACCGCCAGATTGGTTTTGGTCGTCCCACTCGTCTGCTTCCTTGGGGATTCCAGTTTAGTGCCATCCTAACAATGCCGCTTGGTTCTTTTCTGAGAGTATGACCCATCCATGTCCATTTACGTTTTCTGATTAGGTGGTGGATAGGGGACTCACAAGGTGGGACAAATACGAGCTAATATATATAATTGATTTTGGCTATAAAATACTGGATTGACATCAGATCAGCTCATAAGATATGCCAATTTGAAATTAGGAGTTTGCAGCAACTTTCTAGAGTAACTGATTTCTTCATCCCATTTTTAAATTATGAGATATGGTCATTTTGATCAATAGTGGGGTAAGCACGAACACCTGTTTTTTCGGCTGATTTAGAAGTACTGATTTCTTCTGAAGATTTTTCATTTTTCAGATATGGTCTTTTTCAACAATAGTGGCGTAAACCCGACTGTCTATTTTTTTTGGCTGATTTAGAGCTACTGATTGCTTCTGATAATCTTTGAGATATGGTCATTTTCAACAATGGTGGGGTAAACCCGACCAGCTATTTTTTCAGCTGATTTAGAGCTACTGATTTCTTCTGACCATTTTACATTTTTGAGATATGGTGATTTTCAACAATAGTGTGGTAAACCCGACCACCAATGTTTCCAGCTGATTACTACTAATAATATGATTATTTTCATTATTTTAAATTATTTTAATGGTTAGAACTGTTTAGAAATTTGAAGAACTGTGAAGAACTGTGAAGAATTGTTAAAAACTGTTAAGAATTGTTAAGAAACGTAAAGAACTGTTTAGAAATGTTAAAATCGAAACGAAAGTTTAATGAAGGATGGTTGGGCTAATCAGAGCTATTTGATTTCCTGAACAAATAATTTGCTGGACGTATGTTTGGCCATTAGAGGTCGGATTAGCCCCACTGTGTCATTTTCGTGATGACGCAAATTAAAAAAATTATACAAAATTTCCAACTGTACTATATTATTCCATTAGTTTATTTAACAAGAAAAAATTTGCAATCCAAATAAATTAAAAATCATACAAATTAAAAATATACTTTGAACCACTAAATTTAAAACTTACTAACAACAGTCATGCCATCATTTCAATTATTTTTAATTCTCTACACGAGAACAGTAATATGTATTTACCCACACGGTCGGTTTTGCCCCACCGCAGCCTACTTAATTGTGCCATTAAAATTTGTCACGCTTCAAAATAATAAACAAGTCAACACATATTATAATTTTTAACCTTTTATATAAAACCAAATAAGCGGGTAATTGGATAAATTTACAACCCCGAAATTTATTAATTAATGCAAATGGATTTCAGCTCTAAAGTTCAATTAAATTTATACGTTTAGAGTGAATAAAGTGAATACTGCGGATTTTAGTAGAAACATATGATTTAAATTTTATACTTTTGTTTAAAATTTTTGACAAATCTTAAGTGAACAAGCGAAAGTGGTGTCTGTGTCAGTTTGTTTAAAATTCAGGCTTCAAAAAAAGTTCGATTGTCCTTGAAAAAATGAATTGAGGCGGTCCCTCTAAGATGTTGAGTGTACCTTCTTTTGTTTTGTTTACTAAGCTCTTAAAGAGCTTGTAAAAGGTTTTACTTTTGTCTTTTATTACAAATGCGAGGCTGATAGGCGGCAATGAACCGCAGGCACTGCTTGAACTGCTTTTGCGCAATTTCCATAGTGATTGTTCGAGTATCCGGAAACTTTTAACCAACAATGTGTAAGGCATGCAAAAAAGGTTGCGTAAATTAAAAAGCAAACCAATTTCAATCCAACGTAGTTTAATTTTTTATGTTATTAATAAATTTTCAACATTTTTTATGGCTCTCAACTATCGATTGGATTTATATTACAAATGTAGGGAAAAAATGCGATTGCAATACGTAAAATATTAAGCAATTTAAATTAATGGTTTTGATATGATACAGAGAGTCAACATCATCATCATCCGCAACAACATTATCATCATCATCATCCGCAACAACATCATCATTATCATCACCATCAACAACATTGCAAATTTAATTTTTACCTTTGCCGGCTTAAGAGCTGCTTGTCATCGTAATTGTAATTGCAAATTTTGTTGTAGTCATTGTTGTTGTTGTCGTTGTTGTAGTTGTTGTCATGAGCATTATCAAGACAATGAGCATTACCGGTTTTCCATAAAACCTTTGTTTTTGCAGCTGACGCATCGTTGAAAAGGCTTTCGAAAATGGATTATATAAACTTGTTCCTTTGTTATTAAATTTATTATTTAAGAAGTCTAAACAACGGCTCAAAGCTTCCCCTTCAACTACTGTAACTATTTCTATGGCACTTTAGAGTATCTGTGTGTGTGTGTGGTTGCGTGTGTGTGTGTGTGGGTATCCATGTGTTTGCCAGACTTGTCGCCCTTTTGATGCACATGCAACTATAACTGCATATTTTACCATTTCCAGAGTTGCCATCAGCCCCAACAAGACCCCTTCAACCCTTCTTCAGTTCACCGCTCGTCAGCAACATGGTTGCCATTGCCGTTGACGTTGTCACTGTGTGCGTGCAACGTGCTGTGGGAAACTGGTTTCCAGGCCCCCAACAATAAATGCCAGGGGCTTTGACTGCGGGCGTGTTGCTTTTCATATACACTGTCATCTAGGGGTCATATGTGTTGGGCTAGTGTGGGAGTTTAAATAAATAATTTCTTCTATAAATTTTCCTCAAAATTGACAATCTATTAGGGTTGCCACAGAAAACAATTTCACTTAAATTTTTCTGTCAATTTCAATTATCTTTGCCCCAGACACACTTTTGAGATATCTCTACTAAATTTGCTAGAGTTTTAATACATTTCACTAATAAAACCAATTTTATTCAAAGATACTATAATTCAATTAAAAAGGTTATTCATTTTATGAGCTATCTGTATCTCTAAAATGTATTAAAGCAAATGTTTTAATTCATGATTTTAATTTTTACAAAATCTCTAGCAAATATGCCATTCTGTATCAACATGCAAAACCATTTTGCCATTCACAATGCTGCTGACAGCTGTCAGCAACTGCTGACTAGTAAGGGTTGTCACTCAAACTCATGTGTTGGTTGGAATAAATAATAAAACTTATTTATCAGAAATTGGAAGGGAAAAGTTGCAAAATATGAGACAGTTGATCCACGAATCCAATTATAAATTTAATCATTTTTAAAAATCGTCTAATTAAATAAGTGTCTAAACTAATCAAAATTTGTTTTAACATTAGCAACTCTTTTCTGCCATTCGCGTAAAAGCGCAAACATTTGAAAATAAATGTCCGAAAAATGAAATATCTGAGATTTTTGTGGCATCTATTTTAACTAACGATTTGATTTAAAACAGTACCCAAAATCTCTTAGAGATTTCTGTGGCACCCCGGAATATGTTCAAAGTTTATTCGTCGTTATTAGGCTGAGAAAACTTTTCTTGAATTATAACGACCAAACTTCATCCAACACTTGTTTATTAAAATAGTAAAACACATTTACGACGATTTCAAGGCCCAGAAAGTCCAAAAGTCATTATTATAATCAGTTCAGGAAATTATACGGGGATAAGTGACTTATTGCAAATTATATTATAAATAGACAGACGGGCACCGCCCTCTGCGGGCTTATGACAAACTAGAAATTATTTTTTTGCATAAGTTTCCAAGGTTAACATATGCTGGTGCTTAGGTATTTCCTTATAACTAGTTTTTATACGATTATAAAAAGGTGAAAGCTGATCAATTTTTAGTAAATTTAAATTTTACATTTTAATGTTTTTCTTAAAGAAATCTTGCAACCGATTGGCATCTATAAAACTTTTGAACTGCGTATGAAAATAGTAAGGTCATCAGCATCATCTCAAATTATTTGTTCATCTCTCAGTGACTAATGACTCTCTAAATTAGTTATTGGGAGTAGCTTTGTACCCTATTTGATCAGAAAAAGTCGTAATAACTTCCTAACTCTATAAGGCTCGAAACATGTAAAAATATACATATGTTATCGGTGCTCTACCTTTTTTTGAGACTATTTAATTTCAAAGATTGCTGACTATCTTTGTCTGATTAAAAGCATTACAAAACGTGAAAATAACTCCTAAACATCGAAAAAAATATATGAAATTCTTTTTTTTATAAAATTCTTATTCTCTCTTTGAATAAAGAGTATTCGCTTGGTGAAGAAATTATTTACAAAAATATTTCGTATGCTTTTTTGTAGTTTATAAATACAGGTCTATAAATACCTGTCATGACCCAGTTGTTGGAAGGCTTAGGGCCAGTAGTAGTTAGTCAGTTGCAGAATGACGTCGAAGGAATGTATTTCGTAATTTCAAATAGTCAATAACTTTGCGAAAAATTCTTAATTGAACTAAAAAATTATGTAACTGGAGAGACAGACCATACAAATTACGCCGTTTTTCGGGAACTTAACCTCAAATATCTCAAAGTCCTGACGTTATAGGCAAAATTTGACACCGAATTCGGACTCTACGCAGAAAATTACTTTGGAAATTTACCTTAACAACTAAGCCATGTTGACCTGTGTTATGGAAGTGAAAATTAGAATACAAAGTTTCCTACTCTATTATTTATCAATTATGGGAGAAAGCATGTGCTCAAGGATCTTCTTATTCTGATTCGAAAAGATCGTCATTGAAATCTTGTGCTGAGACTTGATGAAGATTTTTACATTGCTTCTGTTGGCTAGCCTAACTTCTGTAGGTTTTTTGTACAGTGCATTCGAGGCGAAATTGGAGATAAATGCCTAATAGGTTTTGCAAATCGTGAATCTTGTGAATTCTTCGCTTTTGGTATAGCCTAGACTTACGCTGTTGTTTCCGAAATAAGATAAATGTTCACGAATCTAGCTTTTGCATTTAAATATAGGACTTCTGACTTTGTGGACAAAGTAGTGCTAAGAAGATAAGCCAGGAGGTGCAAATGAGATTATGTCCGTACGCAAATTTTTATGGAACCTGACACCAGTTCCGAAGATAGGAGATTGTAGACAAGTTCTAGGAGGCTATAGACACTCTCTTGATAAATATGGGAAGTTTGCATTTCACGACATCGGCTTCTTTAATAATGTTGATTAGATAAAAGTTGGTAAGAAGATAAGCCGACACTATTTACTACAGCGAACATCAGTTCCGAAGACAGGAGAGTAAAGAAACGTGCTAGGAGTCTGTAGAGATTGTCTTGGTTATCATGTGAAGTGTATCTTTGAGAGCATAGGTTTGAGGATTTTCCCACAGGCGATTATAGAATCAAAACAGAAGAATTTGGGCATAGACGTTTGTAGTTAGTAAAAAGAAAGGCCGGGAATATTTACGAATCCGAACAGAAAATAGTAGACCCGTGCTTGGAGCCTATCGAGACAGTCTTAGTTCTCATGAGAAGTTTTTATTTCAGGACATAGGTTTTATGTGTATTATTTGATTTTCACACTGGCGATTATAGAACCATAAAAGAAAATTTTGGATAAAGGTGTCAGTAGTTAGTAAGAAGACAAGCGTGGAATATTTACGAAATCGAAAACAAATTCCAAAGACAGAAAATTTAAGAACAGTATAGAAGGCTGTCGAGATAGTCTTGGTTATTATGTAAAGTTTTCACTTTAGGGCATAGGCTGAGTATAGGTAATTTTTCTACTGGCGATTGGAGAGAACTCAAACAGATGCACTTGGGCAAGGATGTATGTTAAGTTAGGCAGTTAGGGTATAGTACCCGAGGCAGGGCTTAAATATAATACGCTTTTTTATATTTAATAAAGCGTATTGTCCCGCTGGCTTGTCAGAAGCCACAAAGGTAGGTACGTAATTAATCCCGTAATAATGGCAGATTTTTCTACTAAGAAGAAATTTATTAAACATTAGAATTTCTCACCATGCGCAAATTGGTATCCCACGTTTTTGCAGTGTATCCAAAAGTTAGTTACCTTTTACATATCATCACTAAATAGTTTTTGTTGTTTTTATTTGTGTGTGTTTCTTTGGTTGCTTGGCGCCCATCTATTCACTCTCTACTCGGAGGCAATGACGGCGGCGGCATGCCTTATGAATGATTCAAATGCGCGTTATGTGCGATGTGTTTGCGAAAAAAAAGAAACAAAAACAAAAACTAGAGAAAAAAAGCCAAGTGAGAAAAAAGGCAACACGACAAACCAACGAGTGAAGAACCGGGTCCGGAAAATGAAAATGCCGTTAAGAGCTGCTGCTGTTGCTGCTGCGCTTTTACATGCCTAGATGGCTGAATTGACAACCCTGCACACACAAGTATGTGTGTGTGTTAGTCATAAGTGTATAAGTGTGTGTGTGGTTAAGTTGGCTTAGCCGGTTAGCCGGTTTTGGCTGCTTTTCAAGTAGTTATTGCTTTTGTCGTTGTTTTTGGTGTTGTTGTTGCTGCTGCTGCACTTAATCTTGTTGTATTTGTTGCTGATGGCATTTTTGGCGTTTCTTTGACCTTTCTCAATGGAATTTTTGGTAAGCAGCGCATTGCCATTTATATACAAATACTTAGGGTATCCAATTTTTTATTTCTTTCGCTTGTATGCAATCGAATTTACATTTACTATTGGGAATTGAATTGAAATTGGTAAAAAAAAAAAATATCTTTAAAAGGATTTGCAGTTGCTTTTGGCTTAAGACTTGTTTAGCTCAGAGAAATTGTGTTCTCTAAACGAAATACATTTGCATGAGTGTTCCAAGAATTTTTGCTTAAAAGAAAATAAGATGTTTCCAATTTTTATCCTTACTAAGAAGTCGCAGTTGTGCTTAAGAGTATTTACGGATTATAGTAATGAGTAGATACTAAGACGCTCTCTAAACGAACTAGTTTTGTATTAGCGTTCCAAGAGAGCTTCGGAAACTTCTATAGTAAATTTTATTTTTGGGAGATTGCCATTGACTTGAAGAGCTAATTTTGAGACTAAAAAGAATGTTCTGAAATTCTTCGATCTCAGATGGTAAGCCTTGTTATTCTATAGTAGACGCGATTTTATTTAAATTTTTTCGGTATCGGCCCTATGCTCTGAATAAGATCGACAACGCTGTAGAATCTAGTACATAATATAATAATAAATAATAATTATATAGCTCCTGTACGGGTGGACCTCAATAAAAAATTAAAGTTTTTGTTGTACTATAACTCGTTTCTTTAAGAAGAATCGACACCAAATTTGGCATTCGGAATTTTTAAGAGTGCTTCGCAATACCAAATTTGATTTAATCGATTGACTATATGATATAGATCCGATTGGATTTGACATACGGAAGTCGAGGATTCCAGCTCTGCATCAAAGTTGATCAAACTTTGTGTTTGGTGCCAAATTCCTTGTGTTACACTTCTTTATGAAGATATCATTACGAAATTTGGCTGTTTTTTTAGAGTATTCCAGCACTATGCAGAATTTGATCAAAGTCGGATGACTATATCATGTAGCCGCTAGGGGACCGATTGGTCAAAATTCGTTTCTAAAACAAAGCTCGTTGGTTTAAAGTTTATTTACGAAAATGTCGAAACTAAATTTCGTATTCGGAATTTTGTTAAGTTTCCAAGCACTATACCAAATTTGATCAAATCGGTTGACTATATCATGAGGCTCTAAGCTCCAGTGAGAGGTAGAAAATTATGATTTAATACCATATACCTCTAAAGGACTGATTGATCGAAAGCATTAGTCAGTTCTTTATCTGGAAATCTAAACTAAATTTGGCATGGGAAAGTCCTTAAGATGATTCCAACACCGCAGCAAAGTTGATCAAATTCGGTTGACTATATCATATAGCCCCAAGAGAGCGATCGGTCAAATTCTATCGTTTTTAGAGCACAATTCTTCTGGTATTCGTCTATTTATCAAAATGTTTTTTTATAAAATACGAGTATACCGAATTTGAATTTAAGGTGGCATAAGGATGGCATAGGGTATCCCAAATTCCTTGGGTCGGGTGCGACTTTAACGTACATCACTAAGAGGCATCCACAAATCATTATTATAATTGCAAAGATGGCTCTTGAGCTCTGTAAGTTGATGACAATGGAAAACAATGACTCACTCCAGTTGATACAAGGAAGTCACTGCTCCAAAGGTTCAACTTTTGAATCTCGTATTTAATATTAAATGACAATGCTGATTAAACAGTTCTGGTAGGTTAGGTTAGGCTGTATAGGCAACTCAGATAGTGACTGAGATCACCCTGAGACCTTGAAGTCCATTGTGTTGCCTAATTAAAAGAATACGAAAGGAATTAAAGAAAGGGAGGGATAGTGGAGGAGTATCAAAAACTGTAGGACATTGCCTAAGTCTCATGTTGCTAAACCATTTTGAAAATTCTACAAAAGCAGCCAGATCCACTACGGGCAATAGGCTAGACTACCCAGATCCTCAAAGAAAGGTTTACTCAGAAACTGGGTTCGTCCTCTAAGAAGCGCCGGGCAGTCGCATAGCAGGTGTTGGATGCTTTCTGTCTCTTCTTCTAGACGGTTAGATGTCGTATTAAATATTTTGCCTAGAAAAATTATCTTTAAGGAAATACTCAAATATTCAGTAAGGCAGAGGCATCTGATATATTCCTAATGTGGCATTAGAGCTTTCGGATTCGAGAAGTTATTCTAACTGGATTCAATTTTTGATGTTATCCTTTACTCTTTAATATTAAGGTGATTTCCATAACTCGCAACATGCAGTTAGTCTCAAATATGTTTGAGAAGAATAGATTCCAAATTATCGGCTAAGCCGTTCAGCTCCCTATTAGATCCATCACAGCTGTAAAGACATCTCCTGCCAGAATTTGCGACAATTAGTTAGCAATTTAGATTTTTAGGATCTGGAAATGATGAAAAATGTATTTATCGGCTGAGCTACTGATTTTGATTTTCAGTACAGGAAGTAAAGAAGAAGCTATTCTTCGGCTTAGAGTCCTCAAACTTATTCTAGCTATCATGTTTTGTAAAAACACATTCTGTGTGTTTTGCGTTATTTCTCCACATGGTTTGGTTTAAAGAAAGTCTATAAGAAAACTTCTCAGGGGTATCTTTTAGTTGTATGCCGGAAATACTCGTCTTAAACTCTTATTTCGTGACCGACAGTTACGACTGATAAACAAATTATGACATATATAATTTACAAATTAATTAATTTAATTACCACGTTGCTTTTGTTTTCACATTCGATAAGTAAACATTTTTATTCGTAAGACAAAAAATAAATTCTCAAAATATATATAAAAAATAATTCTTGAGGTATAAAATACTATGCATGAATGAGTCATATATTATTTAAAAGCCGATTTATAAATAGTTGAAGTAATTTTTATTTATAAGTATAGATAATCGAAGCTTGAAGAACTTGTAGAACTAAATTTTGTTTTCCTATAAATTGCTTTAAAAAATTAAATTTAAATTTATGGTCTTATACAGCATCGCTCAGAATGTCAGTTTTTCTTTTATTATCTTGACATTGAAAATAGTATAAGAGAAATGTTAATGGGAAAATATGATAAATTTTATATATTTTTTTAATGGCAAATGCCACATTATGAATGTGCATAAAAATGTCACCATAAAAAATCCGACGACAAAAAGCGCAAACTCTTTTGTTGTATTAAAAAGGTGACGTTGTCATAAATCAACAGGTTTTTTTTCATGTTTGTTTGGGAGACATTATGTCAATTTTGTTGGCTGCAAAAAAAAAACCATCATAATTATCAGTAATCAAAATAGATAGTGGCAAAAGTCATCATCGGCTCGGCTCGGCTCAGTTTCCCATAGTAGCCCTTTAATAAATAAATGTTCATACAAGCGATAACTTTCATTTTTTACGAGCAAACTTTTTTATGCGAAATGATTTTTGTGCTCATATGGAATGCTTTTTTTTTTGTTTCTTCGCAGTTGAATAAATCTCAAGGTCTTTTGGCTGCTGGCTGGCAAATTGACTGACTGGCTGACTGGAGCACATACAACAACAACCGACAACAACAAATACCACGTACATTGTGCAGCATGAGCTGGCTCCGACATGTTGCCAGTTAATGGAATGTGCCCCTTAGGAACATAAGCTGCGGAGCCAACTGGACCCAATGGATCAGTCACATTTAAGAGGATGCAGAAATAAAGCCAAGTTAAAAC
This sequence comes from Chymomyza amoena, assembly GCA_037043745.1. Lineage (NCBI taxonomy): Eukaryota > Metazoa > Arthropoda > Insecta > Diptera > Drosophilidae > Chymomyza > Chymomyza amoena. The sequence continues at coordinate 28,778 of JBAMAX010004318.1, forward strand.
CCATTGAGTGTATGCTGTGTGTGTTGGTGTATGTGTGTTGTTTGCCTGCCGCATAGCATGTGAAAGAAAAAGCGTTAAAAACAGTGAGAGAGAGAGAGAAAAGAGGAGAGAGAGCGCCCGTTTAACAGAAGCTCCCCCCCATATGTGCCAACTATATACAACAAAAACGAAAAAAAAAACATATATACATCAATAACAGACGAGACAACAACAACAACAAAATTAACAGCAAATTTCAAAAATTTACGCTTGAGGAAGCAGCTGAGCTGAGCTGAGTGGAGCGCGCGTCTTAAACGATAAGTCTGATAACAAAAAAAAATTATATATATTATACAATATACCATAAACTAAGGCAACAGGGCAGCAGGAAACGCAATCCCAACAAGCAGAGAACCAGAACCAAGCTAAGAACATATCCCAATACAGAGCTAACCCGAAAACGTTGCTTAACATGCGCCATAAGCTCTTAACCAGAATTTACATACAAAAAAACATCACAAACTTATAACTTGCTACTTGACGTGGCTTAAAAAATAATAAACAAAATACAGCCAGCCGATAGAGCGTTCTCGAGAAGCACAACTTAACCATAGACAAACTACAAGCGCAGCTTACAGATGACGCTGCTTACCTTCACACGCAAATGGCGCGGACGCATGCGCTCCAATACCTGCCGCATCATCTTGCTCACCTCCCTGGTCTGGGTCATATTTGACTTTGTGCTCATAGCACACTATGCCGACTGTATAGGCAAAGATGGCTGGCGCTGTAAGCGTCAAGGCGAATACGAAGTGGAGGTAAGTTGTTCCCAACTTGTAAGTTATATAATTTTTAATAATCTCTTTGCTCACAGCTGCCCAGTGCGGAACGCCTGGTTGATGACAATCAGCTGGTGGATGACAACGAAATCAACACAGAGAAATCACTAGATGGTGATACTGGCGGCGGTGTGATAGGTGCAGGTTTTGCAGCCGGTGGCATTTCCATGACTTATCGCAACTTAGTGCTCAAAAAATGGTTCCAGGCGCCTACGGTGCGTGAGGCCAAGGGCAAACCTGGTGAGATGGGTAAACCCGTTAAAATACCAGCGGATATGAAAGAACTTATGAAAGAAAAGTTCAAAGAGAATCAATTCAATCTGTTGGCCAGTGATATGATCTCATTGAATCGTTCGCTAACAGATGTGCGGCATGAGAAGTAAGTTTGTTACCAGGTGTTAAATATAAATCTATGCTAAATATGTATTGCATTTTCTCACAGCTGCCGGCGCAAGTCATATCCCTCTAAGCTGCCCACCACCTCAATTGTGATAGTATTCCATAATGAAGCCTGGACGACGCTATTGCGCACAGTTTGGAGCGTTATAAATCGCTCACCGCGTTCACTGCTCAAGGAGATTATACTGGTCGATGATGCCAGTGAGCGGGGTAAGTATATGAATATACAAACTGGTAATATTTACTAATGACCTATATTTTTTTAGACTTTCTTGGCAAGAAACTGGAAGACTATGTAGCTACGCTGCCCGTGCGAACCTTTGTGCTACGTACGGAAAAGCGTTCCGGCTTGATTAGAGCGCGTCTGCTGGGTGCCGAGCATGTTACTGTAAGAAGCACCACAACTATAATCATGGGAATTTATATAAATTAGAGAGCTACCAAGTTGTCTTAGGGTGGTAGCATAAGTTGTCAAAATTCTTCGATATAGTTAGGAAGCATAGTATTCGAATTGAGTAATGTAGAAGCACATTGTGTGCCCAAACCAGTTTATAAAGCATCGGAAAATCGAAGCAATTAAAGTGTTGTAGAAATTGTACTGTTAGGTTAGGTTGTACAGGCAGCTCAGATAGTGACTGAGATAACCCAGAGACTATGAGGCCTATTGTGTTGCCTAATTAAAAGAAGAGGAGGAAAGGAATTGAAGCAAGGAAGGGATTTTGGGGAAGTATCGAAAACTGTAGGACATCCTTAATCGCCTAAGTCTCTCATTTTGAAGATTCGATGAAAGCAGCCAGATTCGCTATGGGCACATAAACTACCCAGTTGCTCAAAGAAAGGTTTATCTAGAAACTGGGCTCGTCTTCTAACAAGCGCCGGGCAATCGCATAGCAGGTGTTGGATGCTTTCTGTATCTTCCTCATCTCTGCAGCTGCGACAGGAGTCGTGATGGGGGAACGTGCAACCTCTTAGCCATGGTGTAGTGCCCAGTTACAACGCCTACCACCATCTTAGTCCTGTTTTTATGGTAGCGGAGGAGTTCAGATCATCGCTTTGGATCATATCTCGGCCAGATTGTTCGGGCGATGCGACCAATTCCACCCTTAAATAATAAAAAATATTGTCTACAAATTTTGTAATCCACATATGTTGGTAGGCCGTCTGAACTAAAGACTCTAAAGCTAGTTGGAATTGTATATAAATTCAATTGAGATTCTGATAGAAAATATTCTTGTTTATGCTCTAATCAAGCCTAAAACAAAACTAGACTTCGTAATCGTTGTGGTGGGTTAGGCACAGGCCTATATGCACTGCGACCACTTTGATCTATTGTGCACCCCTTTATATTTAGGCGTTCATTATGTCGAGAAAACTGACCAGCTCCTTCACAGGGAGCCTTTAAAGGTCTTCATCTTCTAGTAGGCATGCACCTAAAATTTGGTGTCTTCTGCGTCCTAGCGCCTCACAGTTTGTGATCAGGTGTTCCATAGACTCTTCCTTATCACAGCAGAATCTGCATGTGTTCGAATCCGATATGCCTATTCTGTGTAGGTATTTCTTGCAGGCGAAGTGGCCTGTTAGTGTTCCAGAGAGTGTCTTGAGATTTTTTCCTGTTTAGTGTGAGCGTAATGTTCGCTCTTTTGGCGCTGCAATTCAGGAATTCTTGGGAATTATTGTGGCCGTCAATGCCGTTCCTTTATTCTGTGATTTTTTGTCAATTTCATTTTTTAGTCTCATGTTATATATTATTTTTTTTTTTTGAAGCCAAAACACCATAAAGGTTTTCATTGCCTTCGTGCCCGGGCACCCATATCAAGGAGACTTTGTTGTAGGATGTCAGTTGGTTGAGTGCTTTGCTGACTCTATAAGGACTTTGGAAGTAAATGTGTATCTCTTTAGTGCTTTGAGGATTGATTGACTGTCTGAGAGTATTTTGATCTTAACTCTCTTGAGTTCTCTTTTTGATCCATCTGTATACCATTTTTGTGAGTCGTCATGTAACCAGATTGGGTTAGCCTTCCATTCCTCTCTTGATGGAAAAATACCTTTGCATCTCTTTGAAACTCTTTGCAAAGTTGAGTACTGTATTGGTATGGTCATTTGCCTGGGTCATACATGTAGCGTTGCCGACCCTTGTAAGGATTTGTAGATGATCAGTGAGGTTTCCTGGCTTACATTTTTCTTTTAAGTGGATTGAGAGTGCTTCCATGCCTAGCTAGACCACAATGCTCGGGTATGTGATAACCGGTTCTCGTTCAGCTTTGGATGACTCTTCATAATGTTAACGGCAGCCTGTGCTTATTGGTTCCTGGCGCACTATACCAGCTTGAATGCAAAAGAAATCGGATTCTTTAAATAATGATTGGAAATAGCACTCTAAATCCATTTCTGAAAGATCTATGTTTCAATTCAAATCCGTTTTAGAGATTTAGCCAGGAATTATTTGAAGCTAAGAAACTGTGCTGATTTAAAGCAAGATGTAAAAATGTTGCTCATCATCAATCACAATATTGAAAGTTGGCTAAGTCTAGGATAAGAAGAAAGGTCAGGGCAAAGGTGATATAGATAGATCTTTGTTTTTCGGGACTTGCATGTCAATTGGACTGACGAAGCAACTGAACCTTGACCCCTAACCTTCTATTATTTAAAGTTCTTGTTTCATATTATTTCAGGGCGAAGTAATCACTTTCCTGGATGCACATTGTGAATGTACTGAGGGTTGGCTGGAGCCATTGCTGGCGCGCATAGTGCAGAATCGTCGCACAGTAGTCTGTCCCATAATAGATGTCATATCAGATGAGACCTTTGAGTATATCACAGCCTCAGATTCCACGTGGGGTGGCTTTAACTGGAAACTTAACTTTAGATGGTGAGTGTTTGTATAAGCTGCACAAAGGAATTATCTAATACGGCTTTGTTCCTTAAACAGGTACCGCGTTCCACAGCGCGAAATGGCGCGACGAAATAATGATCGCACCGCACCGCTGCGCACGCCCACTATGGCTGGTGGGCTGTTCTCCATAGATAAGGATTATTTCTATGAAATTGGCTCCTATGATGAGGGCATGGATATATGGGGTGGCGAAAATCTGGAGATGTCATTTAGAGTAAGACAATTATTAGCTATTTTACTTTGCCCATTTGCTTCTGTTTTACAGCTAGCCAAGACGCAAAAAAAATGTCTAGTTTTCTCTTTTCATAACTTAATTTATAATTATTTAATTTTAATTAATTGAAATTTTTAATTTATTATCAACTGTGAAAATTGCAAATATCGAAATTTTCTAATGACATGCAACAAAAATTTCACCCAACAACACAACCAACTACAACAACTACGCTATAGATATGGCAATGTGGCGGCATTTTAGAAATAATACCATGCTCTCATGTGGGCCATGTGTTCCGAGATAAATCGCCGTACACCTTCCCGGGCGGTGTGGCCAAAATAGTGCTGCACAATGCGGCCCGAGTGGCCGAGGTTTGGCTGGATGAGTGGCGTGATTTCTATTATGCAATGAGCACAGGTTCGCAAAAACTATATACAAAAAACAACAACAACAAAGCAACAAAAACTAAAAACTACTACCAACAATTACAACAAATAAAATGCATACATACAACTAAATCGTACATCTAACTCTTAAGTATATAACAACTTATATATGTAAATGATTTTTGACTAAAACTTAAATAACAACTGTATGTATGTATGAATGTATGTATGTATGTATTTAACTACCTAAAAGGTTATACATAGGCGCTAGTACATACTAAATAAAACTAACCAGTAACAACATACAGACCACAACAGAGCAAAAAGTACATCTAAAATTTTTTGAAATTTATTTTTTAAGCTACAACTTTTTATATGCATAAATTTATCTATATACATAATATATATATATTGTAAATTTGTATAGTAAAAGCCTGTTATATACAAGGACTTACCATGCAAATACTTTTTGTGTCCGTCTGTTGTCAACAAAATTTTCTTAATTTACAACAATTTTTGTACTTTTAGCACATTGGCAATTTTTTTGTGTTTTTAAAATTTAAACTTTTTAAAATATTTACTCTAATTGTGCTCTTGCTCGTCGTCGGTTAGTTTTTGACTAACAAATACAACATTAACTCTAACATAGCCGACATCTTAACACACTAATTATTATATAATGCCGATTGTATTACCAATTTGAGCTTACATATAATAGGAAACAATTCATTTAAGCTATACATAAAGTATATACTATACTTTTACTACTAATTTAATATACTTAATGCTTCCTAATTTTATTTTATTTTAATTTAAGTACCAAAAGTGCTAATTGGTCAGTATGTAATTTAAGTTTCTTTTAATTCATTATTTTAGTTGTAACTAATATTTTAATTTAACTACATTTTATTTAGTTATGATTTAGAGGCTAGGCGGGTTGCCAAGCACTTACTCGTTACTCATTGGCAGCTGTCTGTACTTGAATCTATCAATGCAGCGAGTAAAAATGCGTTAACTAGCTTCTAAGTTGTTTATGTGAAAATTTACGACATTCAAATACTTTTTGTCCCATAAATTAAAGATTTTACTCGTTGGCAGCTCTCTGAATCTTGAATCTATCAATGCAGTGAGTAAAAATGATTTAACTAACTTCTAAGTTGTTAATGTGGATATATTTCGATCACGTTTACGACTTTTTCAAAAAGTTTTTAACCCATAAATTGAAGCTCGTACTCGTTGGCAGCTCTCAGAACTTGAATCTTTTAATGCAGCGAGTAAAATTGCGTTAAGTAACTACTAAATTAATTTTGTGGCAATGTTTCGATCACATTATGCCTTTTTCAAATACTTCTCTTATAAATTGAAGCTTTTACTCGTTTCTCGTTACGAGCTCTGTGAATTTGAATCTTTCAATGCAGCGAGTAAAAAGTCATTAACTGGCTTCTAAGTTGTTTATGTGAATAAAATTTTTCGATCAAGTTTACGACTTTTTCAAATACTTTTTTCCCCATAAATTGATATTCTCTTTTTATTCATTGACTCGTTGGTTGAACTCGGTAATTCCAAGAGAGCTACATTTTTTGTGTATAAACAAAATGAATTTATATGATTTTTTAATTAAAATTGAGATTTCTGTAACTCTTTCATAGAAAACCATTGCTGCATTGATTAACTCAGTGATGTAATAGGGACCGAGTAAATTGCAAAAATTTTAATTTCTTGAAAGAAAATTCTCCAAATTTTTAAAGTTTTTTTTTCGTCCTAATTTGTATAATTGCTAAGTAGCTATCAGAAAGAAACTACTTTTGTGAAGAATATTTACATTTTTACATTTACTCGCTATATTGAGCTTTTCGTTGAACTTCTAAGAACCAAAGTAACTCGTTGGTTTATGTTCGCGCAATTTAACTCGCTGTACTTGTGTAGTTTCGACCTTAATTGTAAAAATAATTAAATTTTTGTACATTTACTCGCTGTATAGAGCTTCTCGTTCAACTTAAAAGAAACAAAGTAACTCGTTTGTTTATGTTCGCGCAACATAGAGCTTAACTCGCTGTACCTGTGTAGTTTCCAAGTTAATTTGAACATTATTTACATTTACTCGCTTTATTGAGCATCTCGTTGAACTTCAAAGAAACAAAGTAACTTGTTTATGTTCGCGCAACATATAGCGAATCAACTTAACTCGCTGTTATTGTTTCATTTCGAACTTAATTCGAAGAATATTTACATTTTTTACATTTACTCGCCTTAATTGAGCTTCTCGTCGAACTTTAGAGAAACAAAGTAACTCGTTTGTTTATGTTCGAGCAACATAACATACAGCGAATCAACTTAACTCGCTGTAATTGTATAATTTCGAACTTAATATGAATAATATTTAAATTTTTAACATTTACTCGCTGTATTGAGCTACTCGTCAAACTTAAAAAAAACAAAGGAACTCGTTCGCTCAATAGCCTAACTCACTATACCAGTGTAGTTTCGAACTTAATTTCGCTTTTCTGAGACCTATTTGCATTTTTATAGGACTCGCTGTTGCCAAAGTAACGTGTAAAAAGTGCTTACAAGCCCAACTCAAAACTAACTAATGACTACTCTTCACATAAACTTTTGGGGGTCGCTCTCGTTAGTGTTTTGATTTTGTTTTTACAGCCCGTCCCTCCAAGAAGACAGCTTATTGGCACTCGCCACTCGCTAAATTATTGTACAACGTGTACACACCCATTGCGCTTGGCTATTACAATTTTTTTTCAAAACAATATTTTTTTGTCGAATCAATTAAGTATAGCATACCACTTTCTTTCTCTCCCTCTCGTTCTCTATATATATTTAACGCCCTCTTCCTCTACACTACGCTTATTCGTACATACTTGTCATACCCAAAACTGTCCACTCCGACTCCGACTTGCTAATTGACAGGTTTGGATGTGTGGCGGTGTGCTTGAAATTGCGCCCTGCTCCCGTGTGGGTCATGTCTTTCGTAAGTCAACGCCCTATACCTTCCCCGGCGGCACCACGGAGATTGTTAATCATAATAATGCGCGTCTGGTTGAGGTTTGGCTGGACGATTGGAAAGAATTCTACTACAGCTTTTATCCAGGTTAACAACAAACTACATACAAAAACAAAACAAACAAAATTTTATAAAAAAAAACAACAAACTTTATCGAATGCTTCACTCTCTATTTCCTCTCTATATATGCATAGCAATATTATATAGTTTTCTGTTTCGAATATCTATCGAGCAAACCGCACGTTCTGCATTTTGCAGCTGTCTGTCTTTTTATCTATATATACTATACATATATAAACCACTATATATTGTTGCATATGATATATGATTTATGGCATGGCCGTGACACCCACCACAAAAAAAATAAACCACAATCCACCAACCTTCACCTTGTAATTTATAATTTTTGTACTCGTATATTTGGTTTGCAAATTGCTTTCAGTTTTGTGTTCTGTTCCGTTCCGTTCTGTGAACAAAGATGAGTTACTCTCTTTTTGTACCTTGTCTTTATTTTGGTCAAGTCCGCCCCCAGAAAAAAGCTCCACTCTTTAGCACTTCCCGTTTATATGTTCTGCCAATCCACATCCAAGCAAGCATTTTGTTGGCGCCTGTTTGTTCTCTTTGTTTTCGTCCCCATATGCATAAGTATTGTACTCCGTCTACTTCTATTTTGTCTAAAACTAACTATAACTATATTTTAAGCTTTGTAGAATTGTATCTTTTTTTTTTTGTAAGGTATTTGAGTTTAAAATGCATGTTATGAACTATGTGGTATGGGATAAACTGCTTAGCAAACTTGCATTGGGTTTTGGGTATACTTCTATGTAAAAGCACGAAAAACACCGCAATTTTGTAAATGGCTTTCTATGGACACGTACACTTTCATACTTACACCGACACACTCACGCATACATATATGTTTTAGTTTCATTTTTGAAGAACTTTTATTAAATCCATAATTTTTTCCTTTTTCTATTATTTTCTATTGTTTTTTGGAACTTTAGGAGCTCGAAAAGCTTCGGCTGGAGATGTCAGCGATCGTAAGAACTTACGAGATCGTCTGAAATGCAAAAGCTTCCGCTGGTATTTGGAAAATATCTATCCAGAAAGCTTAATGCCTCTGGATTACTACTATCTGGGCGAGGTAAGTGAGCTGAAAGGAGCTCTAGCTTAATTTGAAGATCTAGAACTAGTTCACTCATTAATTCTGAGTGGAAGCAGTTAAAGAGAATCTCAGATAATGCAGGCTGAGTCGAAAAAAAAATTATTTTTGCTACTAGAACTAAGAGTGAAATTGCCTGAAATAACTAGATGAGGAACTAGTTCCTATCTATACCTAGATTACGAAAGATCCTATCTATACCTTTATCTTTGTGTCGGGCTATCTGATCATTTCCTTAAAATATATATATTTTCCCTATGGGGACTGCTAGAACTAAGAGTCAAGTTGCCTGAAATAAGTAGAAGGGGAACTAGTTCCTACCTGTTCTCTTCTCTCTCGGAAGAGCCTAACATTGTTGATCAGTTATGGGGACTGCTAGAACTAAGAGTCAAGTTGCCTGATATAACTAGATGAGGAATTAGTTCTTATCTATCTTTAATGACGATAGAATATTGTCCTTTGTAGAGCAATCTGTTCATTACTTTAAAATAGTGAGTTAAAAATCAATGAATTTTCCTAAAGAGCGTGTCTAGCTACATATCTCAAGAAAGCTGTAATGAAAGCCCGTCCTTCGGGGCACAGCAAAGTTGCAGGGGTAACTACAATAGCACGAACTATATGATCCCAGTAAGAATCACTCACGCCAATGGGACCTGAATACTGAACAATCGGCATGGAACAACGAGCCTTACAAATTTTCACAGACGGATTCAAAATAGACTCCGGCGTTGGAGCCGTGTTATACTGCATAGACCCACCCATCAAGGTATCCAGGCGCAGGTATTAGCCATAAAAAAGGCGGCAGAGCTAGCGCTAACCCTAGAGCAGAGTCGTTGACTGTCAAGCGGCAATCAAATCTATGCTCGCCTTCCGCATCAATTCCAAAGATTTACTGGCAAGCAGGGATACATTAGATGAACTGATTACCCTTAAGGAGGTGTGCATCTTTTGGGTTCCCAGACAGCATGACATTGAGGGAAATGAAATAGCTGACAGGCTCCCAAAGGAAGGTGCTGTATCGAGGCAACTGTCACTTGAGGACCTTAAGATTCCATTAAAGACGATTTAGCACAAAGCAGAAGAAAACGCTGTGACCAGATCCGACAGAAGGTGACACAACACTACGAACTGCAAGAATGCTCGTACTGTGTGTAAGAAAATCAATAGCAGATCAGCCCAATGCATTCTGCAACTCCCACGAAGGCACTGTAGACTAATAGTGGGCACAGTAGGTTGATCATTGCCTGACCGCAGCTCACGGTAATGAATGCAGGAAGTGTAGGGAGACAGGGGCCAAAGAGACTCTGGAGCACTCCATCTGCCGCTGCCCCGCATCAAGACTTAAATGTCAAGGAAAACCCTGGCTTACCTCACTGGAAGAGGCAACCGACAGGATCCCTCAAAAGATATTGGCGTTCGCCAAGCATACGATCATACTCGACGACTAACGTGCATAGTACACCAGCCGCATCCTCCGGTTCCACTAAGGAATATGCAGTTTTTACGTGACTCCCCCCAGGGGCTAACCGGTGTAACCTAACCTAGCCCTTAAGGACTTCTTAGCGAGCTATCCCATTTTTCACAAGAGTTTATAAAATCCGCATATCTTTGATCCATTACATCAGTGTCTTGCATATTGAGAAAATTATTTCAAAAGCTCTTCACGGTATAGTTTTGCTACTCCAAAAATCGACCTAAAACTTCACGATCAGTCTAACGCAATTTATGATTTCCTTATAAACATGCCCCATCTTTAGCCTAGTGTCATCGGTGATAAATTTTTGAGGCAAGGAGCCTTAGAAGGATTAGCTTGTGTGCCACTTTAAGCACTGTTTGCAAGTCTACATGGTACGGAAATCATCATCCACATTTGTCGGTCCGAAGATTCGTGGAAGGTTACCTTATCGGATAGTGACAATGTCCATAATACAGCGCCATAAAGAAGCACGGGTAGAGCTATCTATCTAAGCCATGTGGTGTCCTGGCCTTACTAGTAGATAGGATTATTAGGAGGATTTTGCCTTATCCATATTGACCGCCAAGCCCATTTGTTTTGACTCCAAGTCAAAATTTACAGTTTATGGATATCAAATTGAACAATGATTTTAATAAACTTATCCTATCAACCGAATAATGGCATGATGCAAAATCTTGTTAGAACCAAAAACTCCATATACGCATTCTAGCCTCGTTTAGTCTACTATTTCTGGAAACAAGTAAAAAAAAGTTCTGTAGTTACTATAACTTTTCGACTTCATCTTAACAAGTTCAATTCAAATTCACTAACTGAGTCTTTAACTTCCTCCACAGATACGCAACTCGGAGACTGAAACCTGCCTGGACACAATGGGCCGCAAATATAACGAAAAGGTGGGCATTAGCTATTGCCATGGTCTGGGCGGCAATCAAGTGTTTGCCTATACCAAACGTCAACAAATCATGTCCGATGATTTATGCCTGGATGCGGCCAGCTCCAATGGGCCAGTAAATATGGTGCGCTGTCATAATATGGGCGGCAATCAGGAGTGGGTCTATGATGCAGAGGTAAGTACAGCGTAATCTTACATTAAATAAAATGTCATACTTATACGTGCTTGTCATTTTCAGGAGAAATGGATACGTCACACGAACACTGGCCAGTGCTTACAGCGTGCCACACGCGATGATGCCAGCACGCCGCTGCTGCGTCCCTGTGATTACTCCAAAGGTCAGCAATGGCTCATGGAGTCCAAGTTTAAATGGCAGGCGCACTAGTAGCTATAGCCATGTCACCAACAACAACACCAACTCCACGCTATGTATACCAACTGAGAACTTCCAGATTTTGTGTTTATGGTCCTATGCTGTTAATGTTATCTAAGTTAGCACCGAAGTTTCTTGCAAATGTTTTCAATCATATATCGTTTACTTTATATACTAAGTAATATATAGACTCTAAGTTAATAATGTTTTTTTTTGCGTGTGTGCAGCAAAATGTCTTCCCAAACAATACGGCGATTTATTTTGTATTAGTTAGACTAGCTTAAGCAAAGTCAGTGTGTATTTGTTTTTTTGAATTGTAAAGAGTATTTACATAGACCCCGACCAAGTACCAATAAATTGGCATTTAAAAATGACAAGTGCGCAACAGCAATAACTAAACTTATATATATATGTGTCATAAGCCCACATCTGAAATTTTAAAGCAATTTTAAGGCACTGGTTTTTATATACTATGTAATTACTATACTACACGTTAGATGGCGCCAATGTGCACAAGTTAGGACTTTAGTTGCCAAACACTGTCCATATAAGAGCACGCATCCAAAACATTCCTAGCTAACGTATATAAGCATAAATATATAACAACAGCATTATATACTATATATATATAAAGTTCAATGTTAATCCCAATAGGTTGCGCTTGGCATTTCTTTTTTGTTTTTTAGTTAGTTAGTTGATATTATTTGCATAAACCACACAAAACAGGTTGTAAAATTTAAGGCACAGCTTATAAATGGCTACTAACTAGACATATATAGTAGTTATATATCGTATGTACTTTTTGTAGGCCACAATGCGTTCCATATCATAAACGCTTCTGAGAACCATAATCATTATACAAAAAAGAAAAGAAAGAAAATTTTAAATGCACGCATATCATTAATACAGTGTAAAAACTTATAAAAATTGAAAGAAAGTTTATAGTTAAACGGAAAATATGTTGTAAATAACTTAAAGTAGCTATTAAAAATATACATTTAAATTAAATATTTATACATATTGTATGTATATGCAAAGCAAGCAAACTGTACTATAAATTGCGCCTAGCATTAAGCCTATTTAATAGTAAGTTAAAATTTTACATAAAAAATACTATAATATAATAATAATAAAAGCAAGCTAAATACTAGTTTTAGTACAGGTTTTGCGTCAACTAAAAGTTAAGTAAATAAAAGAATTAAGGCGCGACTTAAGCATATAAATAAAAGTACTATCTACCATACAAGAAATATTTGCTCAAATAAAAACTTGAATCTTTCCGTTGTTGTGTAAATATCAAAGCAATCTAATCTCTAATCAATCAAAAGCAACCTGACTAAAAAATTGAAACATAAATTTAAACTTCACAAAAATCATATTTCAAACACATAGCGACAGAGCCAAGTAAAACTTTTTAGCTAAATTAATTTTTTAAAAAACCAACCCGTAAATATAATTATATACATATACATAACTAATTAAAGGAAAAATAGTAACTATTTTTAAATGGTGACGGTGCAATTTTAATTTTAGTGCATATAATAAACTGAATTTAAAAAAAAAGAAAATCAATCACTTTTTAATGTAAACGGAAAGTAAACCAAGAGACAAGGCAAGCCGGCATCCAAAATCTCCTATATTATAGTATATAGTATATACATACATATATTCTCTATTATTGTATACAACAATAAACCGCCTATATGTTTAACATTGTTAAATAATAAATACATAAATATACTATGTTTAGCTAAATATAATTTTCCAATTTAAATGTAAAATTTCCAACAACAAAAAACGAAAACACCACAACAATAACAACAACAACAACACAAAGGCAAACATTTTTACGAATTTGAATTTGTGTTATATTTATTTTTTGTTTAGAAACTTTTTAAATTTTTTATAAATAAACAAATGGAAATTAAATGTTGTCTAGTTACTTTATTTAATGACTATCTGTATAAGAGCAACTAAGGTAAGGACTCCTCGTGGAAATTGTATCTGCGTCTATTTTTAGGAACAGAAGCAATCCGAGTGAAGCAAAACAGTTACAAATTGATCATATCAATAAGACCTATGGTAATATGCTTTTGATCCTCTAAACAAAGGCATCCCTGAGATTTCATTCGCAATTTAAGAAAATTAAGTATTGACATAAATTCTGATTGAGATTATAGAGACGTTCAAAATTTGTAAGAAATGGGAGACATCTCCCGAGCACTCTGGTCACAGTATATCTGGGTTCGTGCGTTTTCAGAAAAACAGAACCAGGATGGTGATAGGAGCTATAATCGGCCACTACACCATAGGCGTAATAGCTTTAAGGAGGCAAGTTCCCCATCACGACTTCTGCCGCATCTGCTGAGATAAGTAGCAGACAGAATGCATTCAACTCCTGCTATGTGATTACCTGACGCTTCTTGGAAGACGAATCCAGTTTCTGAGTAAAGAATTATTTGAAGACATAGGCAGTCTGGTAAACATGCCTATAACGGATCTAGTCAAAATATTTCTGCAAAGAATGGGACAAGAAAAGCCCACCAGTTTTTGACTCTCAGCATAATTCTCCTCTACCCCCTCTCCATTATACTACTTTCTTGCTTTGCACAAGTAGGCAACCCAATGGACCTCATGGTTACTGTGTGACCTAAAGTATTTATACAACCTAACCTAACCTTTGGCATATTAGATATTCCCTACATTTAGGTGTTTCACATTCGTGAGCCTGTAGCTTCTTCTTCGAAGAAGAGTTAGTTGTCTCTGAAGGCCGGCACCAGACGATTTTAAAGCAAATCCAATTATCTTTCGGTTGGACCATCTGATGAGTCCTCTGGGTAAAAATATTTTTTTTTGAGGCATAGGCCAATGGCTGAGAGGCGGCACGTTCCGCATTACAACTTCTATAGGATGATGAGTAGGAGACAGAATGCATCTAACACTTATTATATAATGGCCGATCCTAGCTTCTGGGTAAGCCATTTTTTGAAGACCTGGGCAATCTGGCAAATTTGATTACAGCGGATCTCGTCACTTTTGTCGAACTCTCCAAAGTGGTTTTTCAAGAAAAGCGCTTAGCTGACTAGGAATGCCTATCAGTTCTTGACACTCGAAATACTCCTTCCTTGAAGTGGCTAGCAACGTTGGTTTCTGACTTTATGGATGCGTAAGGCAGTAGGCGCATTGAACATAGTCCATGGTAGAAGCGTCTACGTTCGGATGAATTTGTGTTCCGATTATCCTAAAGAAAAACCAAAATGACACACTAGCTAAATCAAGACTTGTTATCAGTTTTAGCCATTGAACGGAGAAAGTAGTGATGCTAAGCTAAGCAGCCAACTTATTGAGCATCTGGTTTGTTGATCATTGGGGCTTGTCATCATAGTAACTTTCTTTATTGTTTAAAAGATTAAGTTCCGTTTTAGTGAAGCTTTTTAAAGCCATTATATATAAAAAGAACCACACCATAAATCCCACCATTAAACAACTGATACGAGAAGAGGAGAGATCCAGACGACACTTGCATTGGATTGCAGTGACTGGTTTACGACAGTCCAAGCAGCTCCTCGGCAGCTGTGATCCAAATAGGTTCAATAAAATCAGCCACTTGGGCAAGAATTCCCTTAGGGTACTTACTTAGTTACTTTCGGAACAGTGTAGGCTCAGGAAGCACATGACGGCCACATAGATACTAACATCTGTAGGTTCTCTGAAATCAGGCAGAAATACTCCTACCCCAAACTTACAAAGTGTGACGCTCTTGCCAGAAGATACAATCTTCTTATCATATAATCTTGATGCAGGATATCGCTTAATTAGATCCATACCAGATAAATAAATTAAGCTCTCTAATAGGAATAGCTTAAAAGCTCTACAGCTAGCACGAATCACAATAGATCCCAATGGTTAAAGTGCAAAAGTTTCCCTAACATTTTGGAAATGTTTTATATTGTTTTGATATGCATCCAACTGCTCCAGATAGCTCGTAGGATCGTCCTTTTGACTGTTGGCAGCATGGTTGGCATTTTTAATGATTATATCACGAAAACAGGGAAACCAATAGACCGCTGCCTTCGCGTCTGTATTGAGATCCAGAGTGTCTGGTTGATAGCTCGCTGCATCCCTTTTTTTTTGCGTCTGCTGTTTGGTGCTTTTCGCTGCATCTGTATTATCGTCGGTGGCGACGATAATTTAGATATAATATCAATCAATATTTGTTTCCATTTTGAATGGTGGTCACAATATTGAAAACTATTTCCTTGACTTTTTACCCTGACTGCAGTGTCATTATGAATAGCTATGCTCCGATCAATCGGACAACCTATTTTTAATCAATGATCATACTGGAGAAAACGAGTAGTCACCAAAATATTTACACTACGCTTTATAGCATAGACGGTGGCTCAACCCAAGATGGAGCTTTTACTTTTTAAGTGTTTAAGTACTCCGTAAGATCGCTATACCATAATGCGTTAGCATATCCACGGCCTCACTGATTAGATCATGTCCAGCGTATGAATGTAGAAACCGTAGCTAAGCGCTCCTTACTGCGGTTGCTTTAACCTAGCGAAGTGTTACGTTATGCTCCCGTTCGAAGAACCTTTTACTGTGCGCCCTAGTTATCTTTTGGTTCATGGATTCAAGTGGATGCTCATGAAGCAGAGGCGGAGAATCTCTCTATATTAGATTGTAACGCAAAAACGGAGCATATAAAGCCAGTCAAGAACATATTTTGGCACTTAGACATAGTAACATCCTTTAAAATATCTGGTCCGCATTTAAAACATTCCAATCATTTATTGCACGTTCCACTCCGTAGCAGGCAACAGAATAAACACACAAGCCTGTTCCGGCTTTCGATTGTTCCATTTAACTATATAGTAGTCACTACGAGCATACGAAATCCGGAACAAGCTTGCCCATAGCACTTTTATCTCTTACTATTTATAGTAAAAACTTTTTTATTTTTCACTTTTGCTTTACATATAAAGCACAGCTCTTTTGACCGGCGCAGCGTAGACCACAGAATAAAAACGTGTTGGAACTATTTGGGACTTAAGTAAACTAACAATAGAAAAAGTATCGTTTACTGTTCCTTGGTTTCACGCAGACGACGCACAGCGGAGCGGACAGAGGCAGCGGCTGTTGTGGAGTAAACCCAGGCACCGCCAGCAACAGTGCGCTTGCAGCGTTTGCAGGACCAGATGCCGACAACGGCGCGCTTCATGGAATCCTGTAGGGAATAAGAAGAGCATAAGTTGGCGCTCATTCAATAATGAGTAGTTTCAAAGACTTACCTTGCCGCAGAACGAGCAGGTATATTTGCTGTGCTGGGTGATTTCCATCTTCTTGACCATCTTACGCAGAGAGGCACCATAACGAGTACCATATTTACCTACGATTCCAACCTTCTTGGTACGCTTGGCCTGTTAAAAGTTAAAACAAACAATTAGTTAGAAATATATGCACAGTAGCAGTAAGTGGAGCGCTTTTGTTTTGCTAGTTTTTATGCGCTTGCAGTTCATTTACGCACAAAATCACTTGCTAAACTAGTTTTAAAACCATAGGCTTTAGATTTTAGTAAACTTTTTTGGCATTTTAAAAGCGGATCACTGTTATATTTTGCGATTTTTTATAATTCGTACCATTTTTAAGTTGTTGATTTGTCAAAAATTTCAACAGGAAAGAGACGCGTTGTCAGCGCCAAGACATGAAGTTGGTTGCGCTGCTCATTAGGCAGACAGCAAGCTGCTTGCTATAAGCCCAACGAAAAACAGCTGTGCACATAAATATTTACTAAATGTGTATAGCAAGCGTGCGCTACAAATAACTAATAAGAAGTTACAATTACAAAATGTTAAAAAGTAATTTTGTTCTAAGCAAAAGCTAATATAGCACAAACAAATATTTTGCAATAGTTGTTTGCACTGATCAGTGTTGCAATAGAAAGCTGCTTGCTATAAGCTCAACTAAACAAAACAGCTGCGTTCAGATTTTTTTTACGTCACGCATAAAAAATATTTGTAAACCTAATTAGGAACCTAAAAATTTTGCACGTTTTGTTTTTTTTATTAATTAAAGTTAACCTTTCTTTGATTTCGTTCAACAAAGTATCGATGTTCCTTCGCAACGCGGCAGAGTTGCCGAACACACAAAAGCTAAACCTAATCAGCTGTTACTCATTAGCTGGTTGAAAAACAAGCGAAACTTCTTTACAGCGCGCATTAACATCAGTGCTACGAATGTTACACGCAATAGCAACAACAACAACATTGCGCACACAGTGGTTGAAAATATATTCAAGTTGTTGTAAAAGACGGAATCATAGCATATCCAAATTATCGTCGCCGCCGACGCCGCTACAGATGCAGCGAAAAGCACCATTCGCCACAGACGCAACAGAAGTGTCCTGTTGCACACTACTAAAGGATGCAGCGAGCTATCAACCAGACACTCTGGATCTCAATACAGATGCGAAAGCAGCGGACTATTGGTTTCCCTGCTTTCGTGATATAATCATTAAAAATGCCAACCATGCTGCCAACAGTCAAAAGGACGATCCTACGGCTGTGGAGCGCGCCGCACAGTTTAAGGCGGCTTATTTGCAGCAATTGGAGGCATATCAAAACAATATACCTAACAATGGTGGCAAGCTTATACTTGGCACTAGCGAGCTACTTAACCTAAATGAAACACAGCTGCGTCGTTTTGGTTTCATGGATCCGTGGCTAAAGCAAAAGCAGTTGGAGAATGTGGCTGCACAGGCTGCGCTTAAGCAGCGCCTGCAGGAGATAGATGCTATTGAAAGCCTAGAGCTGCGTTGGACAGAGCTGGTACGTGGCTGTTTGGCTGGCAATATGTTTGATTGGGGCGCACAAGCCTCTGCCAGCATTATGGAGCAAGACGGCAGTTTTGGACTTCATGCAGCACTCGAACGCATAGAGCAACGCCCTTGGCTAGTCGATAATCTAGACGACTGGCTAAAGCGACTGCAGCAGCAGCACAAACATAAATGTGCGGCCATATTTGTGGACAACAGCGGCGTGGATGTTGTGCTGGGCATGCTGCCTTTTGCCCGGGAGCTACTAAAAAGCGGCACCAAAGTGCTGCTCTGTGCTAACAGCGAACCCTCGCTAAACGATGTAACTAGCATGGAACTCAGAAAACTACTCGATGAATGCGCCTGTCAGTGCAAGGTATTGGCCAGCGCCTGGCAGACAAACCAACTGCTAGTCTATGCCAATGGCCAACGTGGACCCTGTCTGGATATGCGCACGCTGCCGCGTGAGCTGTGCCAGGCTATAGCTACTAATGAGACTGATTTGCTTGTCATAGAGGGCATGGGACGTGCGCTGCATACCAATTTCAATGCCCAATTTAACTGTGAGACTTTGAAGCTGGCCGTGATTAAAAATCGTTGGCTAGCCAAGTATTTGGGCGGTGAAATGTTTGCCGTCATATGCAAGTACGAGCACAGCTAGTCGCTGCTAAAATTGGAGACCAACTATTGTTATAAACCGTACCATATTTACGTGGCAGAGCATCTGTACCTGGACTGCGAACCGGGCGTGGCTTTAGTTTTGAAATTATTGTTATTGTTTTATTGGCTGCAAAACCAACCATATATATATGTATATCTCTATGTACTTATGTATGTACCAACAAACAACCAAATTAAGCGGAAATGAGATTCTTAGTTATATATTTATTGTGCTATGTACTTTGTAAAAGTGAGTTTTTGTATTTAATGTTAACTATGTATGTAGTAGTACCATTAGTAACTAGGCAGCTTGTCCCTTATGATTTGTGCGTCGTCGTCTCTTGTTTCCGAAACAATTCCATTGTCTAGTAATTCAAACCGCTTCTATATAATGATCCGTCGTCGTCCTCTATTTAAACAGCTGCATTCATAAATGTCAATTATGTGAAATGCGTTTAGCTCTATGACTGCAATTAGAACAACAAAAACAATAACAAAACAAACAAACACTAACTAAACATATGGATTTTTACTATATACACGCATATATTATTTTACTATATAAAGAAACGATTTTAATGATTAAAAGTGAAAAAGTAACCCAAAAAAAAAAGTGAACCACAATTGTTTTGTTTATCAAAGAGGCATTGGCAGCGTACAGTGGCGTAGTTGGCAGGGGGTTAAGATCCGCGTCTAATTTTAATCCGTCTGCGTTTTATAGAGAATAGTATATAATTATATGACCACTTGAATGACTTGCGGAGTGAGTGATCCTAAGACCCCCATCTGCTCTATTTATCTGAGTCTCATTTTACGCGCTCTTTTATTCTTTCTTTGTTTTCTTATTTTTGTCGGTTATGACCACCACAAAACGACTGATAAGCAACATGGATTAACCTCATATGACTGATAACAAACAAACTCAAAAGACGCCACCCCGCCGCACATGTTTCAAACTATTTTTACGATATTTTTGTAAGAGCTTGCAATAAATCAAAGCTTTTAACATATGTTGACATACTTACGATATATAAACCAGACTACGACTACTGATTAGATGAAAAAACAAACAATTTAGTTGTATTTGTACCTCCCGACCCTGCCTACACCTAGATAGATATAGGGCATGCAAAAATATGCGGGACTGTTTATTTTGTCTAGTAATTATGGACGTTATGTATTTCGCACGCTCTATCTCGAGACCCCAAACTTTAATGGACGACGTGCGGTTGATAAGCTCCGCGCCCCAATTGTGCTACATAGTCGATAATGTGAATCTTTTTTTTGGGGTTTTGGTAGTTTAAAACGAGGGTCACTAATAAAATTGTGTGCCTTGGCAGTACTATTGACGCCAGATGCAATTTTTTGTCTCAGCCAAAAAATAATGGACTCGATAAGAGTGCCACGATTAACTTTCGCAATATGCAATTGATAAAAAATCTGGTTTCTGGAATCACGAAATTCGTCACTTTTGCAAGACTGCCAAAATTGGCCATAGGTTAGGGTAAGGTGAGAGCGACTGCTAGCTCGTTGTGATACAGCAGATCTCTCTATAACCCTTTCTCCGAGATAGTCCAACTGGAAGGACTCCATCCCTTGCCACGATGCAGCTAGCAATCCTCCTCGTACATATGGAAGCTAACTCAGCTGGGTTATGAAGGGAGTAATTTCTCAGATGTTTAACTGATTAAACCTCTTCTTCGTCTTTACAGCTTCGGCAAATATCATGGCTCGGAACATTTATATATTTATCTCTATATAGACTTCCCATTCCTTTGCCACGATGTAGCTAGCAATCCTCCTCGGACATATAGAAGCTAGCTCAGCTAGGTTATGAAGGAAGTAATTTCCCAGATGCTTATTCCTACGTCTACTAAGAGCCTCATAGGAACCGCAGAAGTGTTCCTCTGATTCAATATCATCTTTGTCTTTGCACTTCGGCAAAAGTCATGGCTCGGAACATTCATTGACAACTCTGATTCTGCAAAGCCTTATGGATCTTTTTGGGTCGATTTTAGGCCATATCTAGTGATTTATTGTGCAGTGGGGTGTGAAATACCACAGCCCTTGTGCGTGAGAGCTAAATTTCTCCCTTGCTTGTAGCTTGAAAGTGGCCATAGCCATATGAATATCCTCCTTATCAGGTAGGAGGTTAGAAGTCGTACCCCGTCAGGCCAATTCATCTGCTATTTCATTGCTTGTAATATTTTGATGTCCTGGCACCCCAATGAGGCTTATAATAATAATTGGCCATAATCGCAGAAAACATGGATAACAAAAAATAAAGATTGAGGCATTCCTAAGCGCAAGTTCCATTAGCATACATTCAATATTGCATGAATTTTTGAGCGTCCAGAAAATTCATTCGAGTTAATTACCTCGTATGGATTGGCAAATAATTAGACGCAGACCTTTATAAGATCGTGGTTCTCCAAAGATGACCCAAATCCAACAAAAGTTGTTTGCATTTCAGAGCAGATGCTCGAGTGTTGCTGCGGAATAAACGGTCATGTTGCCACTGTTCCAAATTCACTTCTGAATAATGTATAACCATTTATCTACCATATGTAGGTAGTTAGGTGGAAGTGATTGCCATACGACAAACCTAAACCTGCAAAATGTTCGTTGTGATGCCACTTAGGCTAATCTCTACTCCCCTGTATCCTCTCTGATCTCTCAACCATCTAACTAATAAACGAATTAATCTTGTTTGTTCCGATTTCTGTAAATTTAGCAAAAAGTTTGGATCACACTGCGTTCAGTCTTTTCCTGCATCTACTCCACTGTTTCCACTTCTTCTACTTTCTGCGATCTTGTACAGTAGTAAAACGAGGCACCTCCAATCTATCAGTGTGCCTACCAATAAGATGGTGTTCAGTAAGAACCCCTATCGTTGCCCTTACGTCCAGCCTATTCGGTTTTAAAACTGCTTAGATCTATTTAAGCTCCATTGTTATGTACCATCATTGAAGATTAATCACCACGATAATGCGAGTTTTTAAGAACTGAAAACATCCAACTGATGAAACATCTCCGATTTAGCGGATAATGATTTCCATATGAGTCCCAACACAACGAAAATAAGAGAATTACATTGAGCTCCATAACACATTTTATTTAATCAACTTTATGGACAAAATTTGCATTTGTAAGACCTGGAATACGCGGATGACATATGTCTCATCTCTCATAAACTTAGTGACATCCAAGCCAATGCGAATGATTTCGAGATACTTGCCAGCAAAGTCAGACTCTCAATAAACACATCCAAAACCAAAGCAATACACATCAACCACACCAGCCAAGGTAACATAACCATCTGCGGGAACACAATCGAAAGTGTCGATGGCTTCTCATACTTGCTACCACCATTTTCACCAGTGGTGGGGTGGATGGGGATACAGAGCATCGTCTTAACAAAGCGCGATCACCATTTGAACGCTTTTTCCACATATGGAGAATCCAGCAAATAGGCAGAAGAACAAAGCTGAGAATCTTCTATGCGTGCATCAAATTCAATCTATTGTACGGCAGCGCGATGATATCGAGACTGCAGTCATTCGTCAACCTAAGGATAATATGTGGGATATTCGGGCCAAACTGGATATCAAACGCGGAACTATGGCACTATACAAGTAAAGTTGCTATCTGCACTCATATAAGAAAACGCAAGTGTCGTAGGATCGGCCATGCTCTTAGGCAAAATCAAAGATGTCATTGGAATGTAACTCCCAAGGAAGTAGACGAGTGGGAACGCCAAAAGCAACCTGGCGACGTACAATATTAAACGAATCCCTACATAACATCAGCTGGGATACAGCTAAGAAAACTGCGCCAAATAGAGTCCGGTGGAAAGTACTTGTAGAGGCCCTAAGCTCCCTGGAGAAGAATTAAGAGGAACAAACAAAAAAATGGTATACATTTTAGTATTTTATTTATCAGAAAAAATGTTTAGTTTATAAATTTTAGAATTAAATTTGTCGAACAAAATAATACCTGTTCACTTCAAGTTTATAAATATTATTCTTTAAAAATCTAAATTATTATTTGAATTCTATATAATATATAAGAAAAAAATATTGAAATTCATTTGCATTTCTGACAATACTTTCATTCGTACCTAACTTAATATCTATTACATTTCTTACAATTTAAACTTTTAGAGAATTTAAACATTTTAGTATTCATTTTATATGAAAAAATAATGTTAGTTTTCTTCATGTTTATGTTATAAATCTTAAACTAGTTGAAAAAAATAATATCTGTTCACTTCATGTTTATGAATATTATTATTTAAAAATCAAAACTTTTATTTGAATTCAATAGAATTGAACAGATCTTTCATTCTTAACTTAACCTACTAAATCTTTCCAACAATTCTATCTTTATAGAAAATACAAGAGATTGTTTTTGCCAGGAGCCATTTGGATGCTATCAGACGCCAAAAAAGCTAACTTGTGCGCATATTGACATACGGATGGTACACGAACTGTTCCCGCCCAGTTGAAGTAGTTATGACACATTTTGTATGTGAGGAGTTGCAATTTATCAGGCGATAGACCCAACTTGTTATAGATGACATGATAGCAAGTCGGTGAAACAGTGCCCTGCCTAACATTCTGTGGCACCAAGAAGAAATCGTTGCCTTCGGGTGAGGTAATCCCTTCATCCACAATAGTGCCTGCAGGTGGATTTGACTGGCGGTGCATCAAGCGTGTGTTGAGTCTTTTGGTAACCACAATTAACGATGTAGGGCATGCTTCGTCAAATCCATAATGCATATATACTTCGTTCAGGCCCTTCATAAAACTTTTTAGTTCTGTTTGCAAGACTTGAACTTCCTGTCCATCGCCTACGCCATCGCGATAGAACACAATTTTCTCAGGAAGCACGCCATTGTGCTTTTTGTACGCTTCCAGAGCAAGACCAATGCTTAGGTGCATCTTATCGGACAACTCTTGACCTTTGGAGAGCTCATGTACCATCGAAAAAAATACGGAAGATTTTTCGGTCTCTAAGCTGGCCACAAAAGCGCCATACGATCTATCAGTATTTTTTGGCGAGTGGCTGACATCAAAGCCAATTGCCATCAAACCATTTAAGGGTATTTTAATAAGCCAAGGCACACCGCCAAGTTTGGCATTCATTTGGATGACCACTTTACCAGCAATGGAACGGCTTGAAGCTGTCGCATATTTACATGGCCTTACTTTAGGCATTGTCATAACCTGTGATGGTATAGGATGCTCCACGCAGGTGAGCTTCTTAATGTGGGCGTACTTGGATTCACTGAACTGCTCCAGTACAATCATTATGATTTGTGGATCCATCATTATGGCTTTCTTTATAGTCAGATCAATAGTGTATTCATTCTCATCGCTAATTTCCGAACTTAAAAGAAAAGACAAAGTTTAAAATCCAATAAAGAGCATTCGATCTTGGAATACTTACTAAGCAGGCTTGGCAATAGTCATGCCCATTTCTGCAGCTGAAGCAATGCATAAGTCAATAAATTTTTGGGTGTCACTTCTGTTCTTTATCTGGCTGATGACGCACCAATTTTTCAAGCGGACACTGGTATACATGCCATAAGACATTTGACGTCCCCAATCCACTTTGGAATCGCACTTGTAGACGCCTCTCTTTAAATGAATATTTTGACTTGGCAGAATGCGTGCCGGCAACTCGAGCAGTTCCGTGTCCAAACTGATGTCCCATGTTTTAAGCAAGTCCGCACTTGCCTTGTTGCTCAAAAGTCTTTTATTGAATTTTTGGAGACTCAGTATGCGTCGTTTGGGCACCATGCGTGTATGCTCGTCCATCTCCCTCATTATCCTGAAGTTAAAAATTAAAAATAATTTATCAAGAGTTGGAAAAAATTTTTGCGGATAAACTCAACTGTCTATTGGCACGCATGGCAGCGGTTATTCCTGTAGCACGGCAAAGTTCTGGGATTAACATAATCGATAGCTCAGATTGGTTGCGTTTATCTTTCTTATTGGATACCAGCAGCGGTTGTTCGTCCATACGAATCTTTATGCCGTAACGCTGGAGGAAGTAGCATTAAATTATTGCTATTAAAACATGGTAAAAGTATTAACAAGATTTCTTACTTTAGCATAGTAGTCCTTATACGAAATGAGTCCATCCTTTGTATCAAATGTGCTACATGGCGTTGATAAAAAGTCCACATCATCAATATGATACGTTTTGTTATTGTAGTCGGTCAAGACCACCGTTCCTAAAAGACATAGAAGCCGATTGTAGTACATAAAGCGTTTCAATAACTCAACCAGGGCTGTACCCAGGTAGGCGCGTTAGCGAGCGCCCCTGGAAAACTTCTGAGCGCCCCCTGAGTGACGATTTTGGCTACGGCCCTGAACCGAACCCACCTTTTACTTCCCGTTTGAAACTTTCCTGATTTCTGTTGCACTTGTGGTAAATGTCCAGCAATGTTTCAGTTCTCATAACCTTATGAGTAATCTCTACACAGAGCAGCATTTCTTTTTCATGCTGATGTATTGAGGTTATATAACCTGGCCATAGTTCGAGTCGCAATTTGTCCATCTTTATCTATAAAAAAAAGAGGCAGCTTTTAGTAAATGCTATCAATCCATCAATAAACATTTACTTTGGCATCTGGATCGAAATAGTTACGCGATATAAGCTGCAGATTCAATCCCTCCATCGCTCGGCGTAATAATATGTTAAGGAATTGATATTGATGTCCGTCCAAAATTTTCACAATGTTGGTGTATCTTAGCTTGATTAGAATTAGCTCATTGTTGACGTCTAAAGCTTCTTGCTGCAACTCGGATTCTTCCAAGCGCCTAGCACAATACAGAATTTGTCCATCGAAAATGAAAGCACCTATTTTGTCACGTATTCCAGTAAGATAATTACAACGCAGGCGTGTATTATCAATATCGGGTTCGAAGTCCACATGGTATTGGTTTATGGTCCAATTAGGACTCTTTAGTAGTCGGTAGTAGTTCGTCTCCAGAGTAATACGTTGACCCAAAGTTCCTTTTAAAGCAGACGTAGGCTCAGCAACTGGTTGTATAATAAACAATAATTATCAAATTTTCGCTAAAAATCACAAAACCTACCATTGCCATTGGTCACATTTGCCATCAGTTGTTGCTCGTTGGCTTCCTGCTCGATGGCTGCTTGGGGTACTACGGAAACCCTAGCAAAATCAGCATTCAAATTATCGGTATCCTCCGGCTCGTTCTCTTCTTCAAAAGAAGAGCTGCTGAACTGCCTTTCGATCTCCTCCGGCTCGTTCTCTTCTTCTAAGGAAGAGCTGCTGAACTGCTCTTCGATTTTCTCCGGCTCGTTCTCTTCTTCTAAAAAAGAGCTGCTTAACTGCTCGTTCTCTTCTTCTAAGTAAGAGCTGCTGAACTGCTCTTCGATCTCCACCGGCTCGTTCTCTTCTTCAAAAGAAGAGCTGCTTAACTGCTCCTCGATAGCCAATTCTGCATTCAATGTATCGATCTGCTCCGGCTCGTTCTCTTCTTCAAAAGAAGAGCTGCTAAACTGCTCCTCGATTGCCAATTCTGAGGTTTGCCCCTAAGAAAAAACAAAAAAGTTAAGTCAGGCGCGGACGACTTTGGGATACCCTGTACCACTAGCTTTCAATAAAGTCCGGTATATTAAAGACATTTGATTGCCAAATTAGGTTCCTTCATAAAAAACCAAAAACAAGAATTTTTAAGCAACAATTTTTTTTGACCGATCGTTCCTATAGGAGCTATATGATATAATCAACCGATTTTGATCAAATTTGACACAGTGCTTTGGTATCTTTAAAAAGATCTTAATGCCGAATTTGGTTTAAATATCTTTCCAAACAAACGAAACAACAAATTTTGTTCGATTTTTTGGAAGATCCGCCCTATGGGAGCTATATGATATGGTCAACCGATTTTGTTAAAATTTGCTACAGTGCTTGAGACCAACATAGAACTTACGATTGACATGATATCTTCATAAACAAACGAATTATACCGAATTTTGTCCAAAAAACGATTTTTTTGAAGATCGGCCCTATGGGAGCTATTAATATTAAAAACTATATCTGTATTAAAACACGAAATATAGCGAGTATACAAAAAGTTATCTTGGCCAATCGTTCCTATGGGAGCTATGATATATGATATAATCAATCGATTTTTGTCAAATTTGGTACAGTGCTTGCGGACTATAAAAAAATTTTAAATGCCAAATTTGGTTACGATATCTTCATACACAAACGAGTTACCCATCTAAAACTTTTATTTTTCGAAGTCGTCTGAAACACCCCTATAAGAGCTATCTAATTTAACCCCGATTTCAAAAAAATAAAATAAACTTGTCTCCTATGGAATAATTTGGGATCTAATGTGAAAGTTTGGTTGCTCTAGCTCTTACCATCTCTGAGATCTAGGCGTTCAAACGGACATGGGTCACCCTGATTATATTTTAGGTAACTTTGGGATGTTTCCGGCGACATACATACATTTTCGGCTTGTACAAACTTAATATACCCTTTGTACCATACGGTACAGGGTTTAAAAATTCGTTAAAGAGAGAATGATCTTTCTACATTTTTTTACGCTTACCAATTGGACTTCATGGGAAGCACCACGTTCCGGAATTACTTCGCGACCTTGTGCATAACTTATACCTTCATCAGCCTGGGGCTCTAGGGAAGCCCTAGCCAAGTCAGCACACAAAGTCTCATTTTCCTTCCGCTTGTTCTGCTCTTCTAAACCCTTATCTACTGCCAATTGTTCTTTTGCAATAAGCGCCTTAAGCCGTTCCTGGGTGGCAATTGAATCGGGGTTTATTACCGGGGTATGCCCCTGAGAAAAAAAAAAATAATTCATTAAAGATCATTCTTATTTATATTTAAAGTAGCGAATATATAATATTTATATAATATACAAATTTTCTACGCTTACCAATTGAAATTTATGTGGAACCCAACGTTCGAGAATTACGCTACCACGGCCGCGAACATGTCCAGCATATTTAAAAAACGGATTTCCTGTAAAGAATTCATACATTTAAAGACAAAACTGATGCAGATGTGCACAACTCCTACCATCGTTGGCCTGGGGCTTTATGCCAGCTCTAGCTAAGGGAGCACACAAATTCTCCTTCGGCTTGTTCTGCTGTTCTGCATGTCCAGTATATTTAAAAAACGACTTTCCTGTAAAGATTTCATACATTTAAAGCGAAACTGATGCAGATGTGCACAACTACTACCTTCGTTGGCCTGGGGCTTTATGGCAGCTCTAGCTAAGGCAGCACACAAATTCTCCTTCGGCTTGTTCTGCTCTTCTAAAGGACTGTTACCCAGTGCAAATTGTTGTTGTATATTTGGAGCGTTATGCTGCTCCTCGATGACATCTTTTACCGAGAATTGCCCCTAAGAAAAAGAAGAATTCATTAATGATCTTACTATGAATTTTTTATTTATAATTAATTTTATATATTATTTATAATAGAAGAAGGATGACCCGACGGGAAATTAGTCTAATTGCTCATACAAGATCCTGTCGAGCGTATTATGTGAAAGACTGAAGCCGTATGCCAACACACTGATCGGACCCTATTAGTGTGGCTTCAGACCTGGTAAATCCACCATAGACCAGGTCTTCATTCTACGCCAAATCCTGGAAAACACCCACGAAAAACAGATCGACACCCATCATCTCTTCATCGGTTACAAAGCTACATTCAATTGCCCGATAAGGGATCGCCTATGCACCACCATGTCTGAGTTCGGTATTCCTGCGAAGCTGATTCGTCTTTGCAGAATGAATCACAACGTCTGCACTGGCTCGGGCAAGTCGTACGTACGAATAACGAAAAGGCATTCGAAGCGAAAGCCGACGAAGGAAGACGAAGGGGACGACCACGACTTCGATTGAAAGACCAAGTAGAGGGGAACCTATCCTCTCTTGGTATTTCTAATTGGAGAAGGCTAGCGCAAAGCAGAGGTGTCTGGCAAGAGCTGTTGAGGTCGGCCGTAACCCGAGAACGGGTTGTCATGGCCACTCAATGAATGAATTTAATATATTTCATATTTTTAATACATTTTTTTAAAGCGTGAAGCTATGGAAACACAGCAACAAATCACCGTGGTCGCTAGACAAGCACGGGACTATGAATTCAAAGGTCCTGAATTCTGGAATAACGTAATATTTGTAGATGAGTCAAAATTTAACTTGTTTGGATCTGATGGAAGGAGAAAACCGAATAAAGAACTGGAGAAAGAAAACGTAAATCCAACAATGAAGCACGGCGGAGGTTCCGTTATGGTTTGGGCCTGCATGTCAGCTGAGGGAGTAGGACACTTGGTTTTTATAGATGGAATTATGGATAAATTACATTATCTCAACATCTTAAAGAACCATTTGCTCCAAAGTGCCGAAGAATTGGGCATTAGGAAGAAATTTTCATTCTATCAGTACAATGACCCGCGAAGCATAAGGCGGGAATTGTGCAAAGTTGGTGCATCTGGAACTGTACGTACTTGTTGACTCCGCCTGCACAGTCTCCAGATTGCAATATAGTTGAAAATTTTTGGGTTATTTTGAATAACTGAATTACAAACAGACTTATTTCCATTACAAATGATTTAAAGCAATCGCTTACAGAGGAATGGGCCAAAATATCACCTGAAGTGGTTTTCATACGAAATATTAAGGGGGGAAACCAGTTTAGACTGATAAAAAAAATCGACTATTTTTATTCCATAATTGATAGTATAACTAGTCAAAAATATGTGGTCAAAATTTGAAAGCAAAATTCGCATTTATCCCAATGCTATGAGGACTTAAGTGACCGCCCGTTGTTCCGGGGTCGAAGCGCGCGGTAGTTTCAAACGCGTTTTTCTCGAATCGACTTTTTTTCATCTTGTGGGCAATCCAGATTGAAAAGTTATTGACCAATCGTTCTGAAATTTGGTGTGAACATTCTTTATTCAATTCAAATCTAAATCTTAACCTAATTTTAGGTTTATATGATTATTAAAAATATGTTTTTTATTCAAAAAAGGTGAAAAAATATTGTATAAAAATATAACATTGTCTTCAAAAACCTCATAAAAATTAAATTAAAAATTTTTTTTTTACACAATCAGGTTCATATTCTTAGGAAATGTGTTGCTAACGAAAAAAAAATTGTGATGATTACAGATGAAAATACTCCGGTGGCAATCGTCCATGGACAGCCCAATCTAACGACACTATTTTCGGCGGAAATTACGTGAAAAAATTCTTAAGGCTACTTCAAAACATGAATAAAATTCTCCTAAATTTAAAAAAAAATCCGTTTATCATCCGTTATTCATTCCCTATGTAAAAAATTACAAACAAAAAAATCTAGGTCTCCTAAACCGGTCTCCCCCTTAAGTTCATTTTTATTTGCGTTAATTTTAGTTTAATTTCCTTTACAAATCGGTGTAAGACAGGGCGATACCCTGTCATCTACAATTTTCAATCTCTTGTTATGCAGCGCAATAGACAAAGTAAGTGATGCTAAAAGAACCGGACATATTCTAAATAGGACAACCCAAATATACGCCTACGCCGACGACATCACAATAATTAGCAGGAACAAAGCCGATCTATCACGAACGTTCTATCATATCGAAGCAGCGGCAGAAAGAATAGGGCTGAAAATCAATGAAAAAAAACAAAGTATATGCTGATGTCAAGGAATAAAAGCAAAATGACTGCAAACACAATAAAGATCGGGGAACACGCTTTTGAAGCGGTAGAATCTTTCACATATTTGGGCTGCAAGTTAAGCAGCAATAACGCAATGCATGCCATAATTGACAATAGAATCCAAGCGGGCAACAGATCATACGCATCGCTTATAAAACTCTTCAAATCACGGCACCTCAGTAGAACATGTAAATTAGCGCTATATAAAACTGTAGTCAAGCCAGTAGTATGCTACGGATCTGAATGTTGGATGGAAAAAAAACAAATCCAAGCTAATGGTATTTGAAAGGAAAATTCTAAGAAAATTTTTTGGCGCTATAATGACAATGGAGAGTGGCG
This sequence comes from Chymomyza amoena, assembly GCA_037043745.1. Classification (NCBI taxonomy): domain Eukaryota; kingdom Metazoa; phylum Arthropoda; class Insecta; order Diptera; family Drosophilidae; genus Chymomyza; species Chymomyza amoena. The sequence continues at coordinate 59,953 of JBAMAX010004318.1, forward strand.
AATTAGATGGAACGACGAACTAGATCAGCTTATTAGAGGAGAAAACATTGTACGTTTCATTAAAGCACAAAGACTAAGGTGGTTAGGCCACGTGTCACGAATGGAACCTTCTAGAGCCCAAAAGAAAATCTTAGATGCAAAATCATATAACACCAGAGCAAGAGGCAGACCAAGATCGCGATGGTTAGAAGAATTAAAGGAGGATATGGATAGGATTAAGATAAAAAAAACTGGAAAGAATCAGCAAATAATCGTGCAACATGGAGGCATTATGTTCAGCAGGCCAAAGCTCACAAAGAGCTGTAACGCCAAACGATGATGATGAATTTTAGTTTTATGAGTAGTGTAACAAATAAGCTGTAAAAGTTCAATTTTTGGGTTTTTGTTTAATTTTGAATTTTAATTACTATTTTCTTTCTCCCGTTTAATTATTAAGCATGGTTAATAAATTGTTATAAAATAACCTATCAATAACCGATTTTTTCATATACATGTAGGTAAGGAGATTTGATGCCTTGAAGTTGAAAAAGTAAATTGTATTATTTAAGCTGTTACCCACTGTATGTATTTATTGTCGACCACGAATTTAAATAAATGTTGCAGCTATTTAGAGTTCACATCTTTTAATTTGTTGTAATTTATTGAACAAAACAAAAAATACTTTAGCAGAGTTAATGTTTTACGTTTAACTTCAAAGATGGCGACCACTGCATACAAAAAGTTTTTATCATACATATATAAAACGCGACTTACGCATTCGGTGCACATGTGCCAAGATGGCGTCCGAAAAATGAGGTTAACCTCATAACCTCAAATAGCTTAATGCGCATAAAAAAAAAAACACTTATATGTGGTATATTAATTCGTTTAATGAATTTGAGTAAACTTGTTCGATTGAGACTAAACATTTAGATTTCATTTTCTGTGGTAATTTCAGGCAGAAACATTTTCGCAAAGATCAAATGTGGCACATGTTGCCTACGTGCCGAAACATTTTGGTTGAAGCACAAAAAATAGACTTGCAGGGCTTTCTTTTGGAATCTTATTTGCTTAAATTATTGTAGAAAATTTATTGGATTGGCACTCTTAGCATTGATACTTAAATTTCTGTCTGAGAGCAATATTTTCTCAAAGACGAAATGCGGCACACGCTGCCTCCGACGTGTGCACAAGCGCAAAGACGGCGTCTATAAAATTTCATTCATTACTCATTAATTACATTTGGAATCCGAATTTATTCATTTTATTAAAATTAAAATACAGCAAGTATGAAAATTATTCACATGCACTTTTCAAAATTGAAATCATAAAAATTTCTTAAAACAAAATTTTCGGCAGATGCCGCATGCTTCAATACAAACACACAAAAATTGCACATTCATATTTTGGCGACCACCGGCTTACATTAATAAGTTTATGTGTTTTTTTCTACACTTACCAATATACGAGGACGCTGATTTTCCGGAGTTATACCACGGCCACGACCGCTACCATCTTGAGGAGTGTACATTTTTATTTAATTAAGTTTTTTTTATCGTTGCTAAACTGAGGACGACGCGCACTTGACTCTTGCTAAACGCAAAGGAAATAAAAGTGATGCTGAAAGCCGGATATGGTCAATTAATAGTTGGCAGCATCATAAGGCAGAGTTGCATTTTAAATTTTTATCGAGTTAAAAGTTTACTCACTTCTGGAACTTTTGCTGGTGTAGAAAGCTATAATGCATTTTGGTATTTTTTAGGACAATATTTACAAAACACGAATTGGGAAATTGGTTTGAGAAATGTGGAATAAAAGATAAACTACGTTCTTGGATATACATTTATTTTTGGGAACTTAATAATATAGTGGAATACCATGCCATCGTTTGCTAACATAAAATTAGCACGAGCGAAATGAATGAATGAATGCATTGAATGAATTTGAATAAAAACGTAGACGTTTTTTAGGACGTTATTTTTAAAACACGAAGGGGAATTTATTTATACATATTAATTATTATACAATAAAAAGATTATAATATAATAACTAAAACTAAAAAAAAGAGTGCTAGCGCTAGGGCCATCGACTCGACTGTTGTAATATTAAATAAGGGTTAATAAGTTTATTTTTTGGAGGAACTTAAATATTAAATTAGTATTACTAGGAGTTGGTTCTATGAGTAATTGAGATGGTTGACATTTACCAAAGACAGAAAAACGAATGTTTTGGAGATGCGTGCAGTCGTTCAATATGTGCTTGACGGATAGTTCTTCCCCGCATTTGGGGCAGGTTGGCTTATTTACGAAGGGGAATTGGACTCCGTTCATGTTGTTATGGTCTGTAACTTTTGATTTTCTATTCGGTTTAACTGTGCCCTTTTTCAAAAATGCAGTACCGAAATGACAGAAAAACTGAGAGCTTCCTTGTTCAAAGGGTCATGGTTTGAGGTAAAATCAAAAATTGATAATTTGACTAGAAAAAAATTTTCCCGTAAGGGTTTCTCACAATGATGTGGGGCACTGTGACCAAAAGATCTTTTGTGCCATACCTATAAATTAAAGAAAAAGACTCTCCGCTTTCCGCATGAATAGCACAGTAGGTCTTTTGTTGGTATTGACCAAAGATGGATGGGACTAATCCGTTCCTTTCCCAGGATCTGTCCCATACCAGCGCTAGGCAGTCACAGAGAATATGTCTGGTGGTTTCATAGTCTTCTAGATAGAGTCTGCACTCTGAAGAGTCCAATACGCCAATTTTCTGTAGATGGCTTGTAACAGTGTGGTGGCCAGATAGGTAAGCCACTTGATAAGCGCTTTTGCTTGACGTAGCCCCGTTATGGAGAACCAGTAACTCCCATGTGCTACTGCAGCCCATTTGTTTATCATGGTTTCGATTGAGGACCAAACAATACGACAGAAAGGCGCAGGAGATGTAGTCAGGGTGGAGGCACCCTGTCGTGACAGATCATCAGCGATCGTGTTACCATCCAGTCCTTAGTGCCCAACATAGCACGACTTTGTTGCGGGAGGACAGGGTTTGGAGGTGAAAAAATAAATTTCTTTAATTGCGACAAAGTTTATGTGACCAATTTCAAAGAAGAGAAACAAAAATAGGCCAGAGCGATGGAGCCCCATCCAATTGGGTGCAATTTAAGAAAGTGCACGAAATGTTTGAAAATTTCTGCGTTCATAGAATTGATGTAATTGCATTGGACAACAAAAGTAAAGCATTTTAAATTAATTTTAATTAAAAATAATCACTTATTTCAATTGTATCGTAGGTGTGTCCAAATTTGTGGCTGACGAGTGCGTGGAGGTGGTCGAAGAATCAATTCCAAAACAGCAAAGACTTGGCCAAGACGAGCTTCTCCAAGCGGCACACGACCGCGCTGATAATCAGCGGAAGCAATATGAACTGCTTAAGAAAATGAAGGACAACCAAGAAGTTTTTCAACAAAAACTTCTATATATTTTGGAATTAGAAGTAGAATAATTATATTGTTAAAGAGTAGCCTCGAAGAAAATGAATGTAATGTAACATTGACGTGATAAATAAATTGAATTAAAAAATTATTCAATTCACAAATATTTTATTATTTATTTCGTTCGATATTATTGAAAGATCTTGCTATTGCAGATGTAATTTATTCCGCATCATATGAGTAGTCCTCAGAAATGTTGGTGTGAATTGATCACTTGTGACGATAGCTTACGAGTGGCATGTACTCCATCTGTCGTTTATTACACTCATTCAGCACTGCCCTGCAAAAATTCAAAAGCATATCAGAATCATTGCATTATAATTTTGGTTTCAGCAATCAGGTCATTTTCGAAAATATGGGTGATTAGCCTCAGGGTCTTCTAGTGACCAAATGGTAGGGCTGCTACTCATTTGTGTTCCATTCAACAAACAAGCGGATGGACGCGCCACTGGTTCGGTGACGACGTTTATATCGCGAGCCGTTTGCTGCAAATCGTCTGATTTGCAGGGTGTCTCCACGCTGTAGCCGCTGCTAACCTGCAGACAGACGCTACCGGTTGGATTGTTCTTAGCTTCGGTGCTCACCTTGTGAACTCTCTATCGGCTTGGGAGGCCCTAGTTCCGGTAACTAGGTTACCGCCGACATCGCTCGCAGTAGTCATTGCACTATACCTGAGCCTCCTCATCGCGACAAGATGACAACCCTCGAGGAGGACCCTACGCTCCACCCGGAGTTAGAGGAACTTATATATATATTGCTTATAATCCATGTACTCCTCTACGAACGCCATTAACACTGCCCTGCAAAATGTGTGCCGAATACTCAAAAGCGGAGCCTAGGCTTTACAATGTAATGGCAATCCGCTTCTCAAGGGGAATTGCACTCCACTAATTGGTAATTTTTTTTTTGTTCAACAGTTTAAGCCTATCCACCAGCATTAAGAATATATTTCGCTCCTTCCAGAAGTTTTCCTTAGAAAATTCGCCAAATCATGCCATGACGCTTCTAAATTTTGAATTTGTGAATTCTTAACTTTTTTTCAACCACAGAACTTACAACCATCCAAAATGTTTGCAGGCGCGGCACTTGCATATTTGATGTATTGTCCAACAGCTCGTCATCGTCATTACCTAATAACATTGAATCATTTCGTATTAACTGTTTTTGTTGTTAAGCGATCCATAAAATAGCCCCTAACTTTTGTTTATAATTCATATTTTACAATTTTTCACAATTCTCTGATTTACGCATCAGCCTGTTAATAAGATGCTAGATGTCAGATGTTGTCAGTGCGAACACCTTTTTCACATCTGAAAAATATCCCAGCGTTCCGCTCAGATGTGCTCAGTGTAAAAAGCCTATATGTGTGAAAAGCCTATTAATCCTATTTTTCTTCGGCAAATTAACTTAGAAAACACAGTTGATGCAATGAATTTAAAAATCAAATAATACATTTTCTTATAAATAATTATAATCTATTTGTTTTATCTATTAAAAACTAAATAACTATAAAGACCACCATCCACTCAAACTTTGACATTAGGACCACCGTTCATGCACTTTTGGGCGGAAGTGTTAACTTGTCTCTTGTATCAATGATATCGATTGTTATCGTTGCTCAACAGTGTTGACTTGCCGATACCCAATTAACCGTTGGACGGCCATATGCAAAAACCAGCTGTCAAAAATATATACAATGAAAATGTGTTCAGTTTGAAAATTAATTACAATTTATAAAAATACAAATATTAATCTAAAATATTTATAATATATTAGTAATACATCACAAATATCAAATTGTGAATATATTATTTAAAACAAGTGGTACCTAAAATTTCCAGAACTACTCCACTGCATTGCAATTTGCTGTAAGTTCAAATAATGCACTTATGTACATACATATGTACATACACAGTATATACTTAAGTATTGTATATACAATGCATTCCTGTATATACAAATCTAAAAATATCACTCAAAACGTAAAACTGACATTTCACATTTTATTTTATTATCAATCAAATATACATTTGTATATTTTGCATAGGTCTTATCAAGCGGCAGTGGCTTAACGCATCAGGAAAATCGGGTTCGTTGTCGATCATGTCGCCAGAGCGATCTCAGTTTGTTAGCCGCGGTGGCTGGGGATGCAGCAATAATCACGGAGAAATGTATATGCTGTTGGCCATTATAATCGTTGCATTGCATTTGCTTGTATTGCCAATTTATTTCTATCTAACTTGGCATCACAAATACTGGAAGAAGCGCGGCTTGGTCACAGCACGTCCAGTAACGCTGCTGGGCACCTATCCAGGCGTTTTGACGCGTTCGTGTAATCTGGTGCAGGATGTGCAGCGCGTCTATGAGTAAGTAGCAACTTGGACGCACCTTCGACTTTTATTTTACAGTCCTGCATTGCAGCAAGTACAAGGGCAAACATCGCGCTGTGGGCGTGTTTGTTACACGCCAACCGCAGATCCTGGCGCTAGATCCCAAACTGGTGCAGCAGCTGCTGGTGGGCAATTTTCGCAGTTATCGTGATTCTATAACCAGCGCCTATATACGACACTCCAAGTGGGATAAATATGCGCGTCGCAATCCTTTCTGGGCTGCTGGACAAGATTGGCGTAACTTGCGCTCGGAGGGTCAAGTCGGCGTGGCCGTATATCGGCTAAAGCAGGCCTATAGCATATGGCAGGAAACTGGCAAGAAGCTGACCAGCTATATGGCACAGCAGGTTGGACCGCAGCGGAATACCCTAGAGACACGTAATGTAAGTGTGCAGCTGGAGTGTTCCCAAACCGTTTTATACCAAATTTCCCTCTGTTTAGCTCTGTTTTCGTTATACGGCGGATGTTATGGCAGACTTTATCTGGGGCATAGATGCAGGCGCGCTGGCCTGCCCCGAGCAGCCTAATAAAATGCAGGAAATGGCCAGCAAGTGGACTAGCAATGCCTTCTATATGCTTTCCATATTTATGGCCTCCATGGTAGCGCCCATCTTGCGTTGGTTGCTGCGCATGCGCTTCTATCCCAAGGAAACGGACGATTTCTTTCGTAATCTGACACAAAAGTCCATTGAGTTGCGTTTGGAAGCAGGAAATGCTAGTAGTCGCAACGATTATTTGGCACATCTGCTGCAGCTACGCGAAACCAAGCAGTCCAGCTTGGATGATCTGGTGGGTCACGCCTTGACTGTCATGCTGGATGGTTATGATACCACAGGCGCAGCACTGCTGCACGCGCTCTACTATGTAAGTAGCTTGGGCGGCTTCATGCCTCCTAAAAACCTAATTAGACTACTGTTCCTTCTAGCTATCCGAGTATCCAGATGTGCAGCAAAAACTACGTCGTGAAATACTTAACAACCTGAACGCTGATAAAAGTCTGGATTATGAACAACTGTGCGGCTTGCCCTATCTGGAGCAATGCGCCTATGGTGAGTAACCTCACGTGAGCACTTTGCAACCAATTTTAACTGGTTTCGTTTTCAGAATCTTTACGCTTGAGCAGTCTTATACCACAATTTACCAGAATATGCACTACTGCGACCAGCCTACAGATTAGCGAGCATCAAACGGTGCAGGTCGAGCAGGGCATGACCATAATGGCACCGATCTATCAGTTTCACCACGACAAGCAATATTTTCCAGAGCCGGAAACATTTAAGCCTGAACGTTTTGATAATGGCGCCCATCATGAGCTTATCAAGCAGGGCTATCTTTTGCCATTCAGCGATGGACCACGTATTTGCATGGGTACGTACCCCCAGCTGGGGGTCTGTTTATTAAAAGCGCACATAATCTTATTGAAAGCTTTCCTTTCCTAATCTCACTAGGCATGCAGCTGGCTTTGTTGACACTCAAATCCGCTTTAGTACACATACTCAGTGATTACCAGATTGTTAGAGGTAAACATAGAGCAGTTCTTGCTGGAGATGCGGGCTTTGGCATTACGCTTCAGGGTAATGTTTTTTTGGAGTATCGACGTTTTGAAAAGGAGTTGTAAAATTTTGTTTTGAATATTTTAAATCTTATCAAATTATGATATTACTGTAGTACCTATATGATGGAGTAATAAACTCCAAAACCTTTTTGGATTGCATCAATGTGGATGGCAACTATCAATGTCGAGGGTAGAGTAATTTTAATGAGAGTTCTACTTACGACATTAAGCACGCTAGATAATAATTTTAAAGTGTCGATGAAATTGATTGCATTATAGGAATCAATTACCTGTTTTGAAACGCAAAGCACTTTAAGCCCACTTATAAAGATAGGGTAGTAAAACGAAAGTTGTAGCTTTATTGTTTCTACAAAGCGAATTGCCATGTATCGGAAATAAGTTTTTACGGCTTTTTAAATTTTAGATTTGAATTTTGGGAATGTTTTTATTTTTGCAGTAGTGTCCCAATTGTTAGATGCTGTACTATATATATAATAATATAATATATACTTCGTAACTATAAAGCGCATATAATTTAAGCCTTTGAGACGCATTTTTATAGTATCTTTTTGAAACCATCTCTGAATCGGACCTTGGTTGAGCATTTTGGAACTCAGCTACACTTTCCTTATGAATGCTTTTGTCACTTAGTCCATACAGAAGACGTCGGAGAGCCCCAAAGCTATCTAAACTATGATCAGGGTGACTAAAGAAGTCGATATACTAATGTTCGTCGTTCTGTCCGCCTTTCTGTCTAAAAACCTCTAGATCTCAAAGATGGTAAATGCTAGAGCAACCAAACTTTCAGATTGGATGCCTTATTTCAGAGGAGATAAGTTTATTTTATTTTCTTTTATATCGGTGTTGTATTATTAGGAGTGCAGCTAAGTTCGCACTGTTTTTTTTAATGAAAATTTAACTTTATTGCAAAAAAATGGTTACCAATGACTCATTCAAAGTATTGCCTACTGCTACCTACAACTAGTTCCCATTTTTATAATAGAGCTCGAATACCTTGACGGCAGAAGTGTTCGTCTTTTGAGGCTATCCACGATATCTTGGAACTGCTGATCAGACCATGTTCCATCGAACGGAAAAGTAATAATCAGACGGTGCAATATTTGTGGAATATGGCGGGTGGAGTAGGACTTCCCATTTGAGCCCTCCCAAGTAGGTTTTAAGAGGATTGGCAACGTGAGGCCGAGGGTTATCATGCAGTAGAATCACTTTTTCGTGCCTCTGCTCGTATTGTGGCCGTTTTAGTTGATTTGGATACCCTTCTCCAGTGATAGTTTCGCTCGGTTTCAATAGCTCATAATAAATAACACCGCTCTGGTCCCACCAAATGCAAAGCATAACCATCGCAACGTGAATATTCGGCCAAGCCAATGATGTGGAAGCATGACCGGGTAGTTCCCAAGATTTTTCTTCTTTGGGTTACAGTAATGAATCTATGCGATGAAGAAAACTCTTCTTTCTCTGTTTATAGGCGAAAAAACGATGGTCATCGACTTCAGCATAATGTTGTTTCATTCCCAACGCATTCAATCGCTTGAAAATGACTTGGCGGGTAACTTCTAATGCTGAAGCAAGTTTTTCTTGCGCTTGAACGGAAAAAAGATATACCGAACTAATCTGGCTGATCGCATAAAGATTCCAACTATTGTGTATGTTTATCTCCAAGATCCAGGCGTACACTGATTTTTGTTTCGACTTTTTTTTGGTAAAACACTTTTGAAAAATCCAAATTTTGTATCACCGTATTGGAACTGATAAAAAAATATACAAACGATACGATAAACCGTGAAGCAATATCATGTTGTAATTAATCTAGTACAAAAACTTTCCATAACTAATCTAAACAAACTATTTTGAGGTTTATCAATATAATTACAGGAGATCACAAAGTCGAGAACGTTCACATATTGCTTGATTACTTATTTATGTCTAGATTTTAATAACAATAATCATTATCAGCAAACCTCTCGGAGCTTCGCATAGTTATCAGCCTCACGCAAGGTGCTTAATCAATTGTTGGGTCTACCAAGCACGGCATCAACAGTCGAGCTACAAACGCTGTCCAGCACTGTTCTACGAACATGTTTTTATGTCTGCTCAGCGTGCTGCTGGCCCTCTTTGGATGTGTCTATTTGTACTTGACCTGGTATCATGATTACTGGAAACAGCGTGGAGTTGTTACAGTTAAGCCCCTCACGCTGCTTGGCAGCTATCCGGGTTTGTTTTTAACTTCCGGCAACAGAAATTTCATCGATGATGTGCAGCGCATATATGAGTGAGTTGTGGAGCAATGTGCTGTAAGAGATTAACTTAAGTTTTTGTGCTTTACAGCAAGTACAAGGGCAAGCAGCGCGCCGTGGGCGCTTTTATCACCAGAGTGCCTCAACTGCTGGTGCTCGATCCGCAGTTGGCTCATCAGGTGCTGGTGACCAACTTTAATGACTTTCGTGACACCATCAGCAGCAACTTTGTGGGACATGTCAAGGCGGATCAGTATGTTATGCGTAATCCCTTCTTCTCCAAGGGCGATGCTTGGAAGAAACGGCGCGCCGATGGTGGCGGTGGCTTGACGCAAACCAAGCTGAAACAAGCCTATGCTATCTGGGAGCAGAATGGACGCAAGTTGCTCAAGTATATGGATAGAGTTATACAGAAGCAGGGAAATGTGCTGGAAACCAGAGATGTATGTATTGTTGTTGCGCTTTAGTTGTGGACTTGACTGAATACTCCTTGCAGCTCTGTTATCGTTATGGAGCTGCAGTTGCGGGCGACTTTATCTGGGGCATTGATGCAGGCTCCTTAACTGATGATCCCAATGCGCCGCCAAGTCAACTACAACACGTATCCTCCGCTTGGGCAGCCGCTGCTTTTAACAAATTTACCAGATTCACCAAATTTCTAATAGCACCCTGGCTGCCAAAGCTGCTCCAAGTGCGCTTTTTTAGCCCGGAAATGGATGAGTTTTATCGTCGTTTGACCCAAGATGCAGTCAAGCTGCGCACGAGCTCTGGCCAAGCAGAGCCACATGATTATTTGGCACATATGTTGCAGCTTATGGAGCAGAAGGGTGCCTCATTGGATGATTTGGTGGGACATGCCTTGACTTTGTTAATGGATGGTTATGAGACCTCTATGGGCGTGCTCTACCATATGCTCTATACGGTGAAAGGCCAGGAGACGTTTATAAGCTAGTTGAAGATAGTTAATAATTTTTTTATTCCCTACAGTTGGGTCATTATCCCGAGGCGCAGCAAAAATTGCGTGCTGAACTTTTGGCGGCTTTTGACGCCAATCAAAACATCAGCTATGAGGAGCTGATAGCATTGCCCTATTTGGATCAGTGCGTAAATGGTGAGTTGTTGTTGCTGCGTAACTTGAGATAAGCTCAATAAATCATGACTCGACATCATTTTCAGAATCTCTGCGTTTGTCCAGCCTTATAGGCACACTGTCGAAGGTTTGCACCAAGGCCACAACCATAGACCTGAATGATGGCAAGCAAGTGCAGCTGGAACCGGGCACAAATATCTTGTTGCCCGCTTATCATTATCATCATGATGAGACTTACTATCCGGATGCTGACAAGTTCAAACCGGAACGCTTTGAAAATAATGCGCAAGTTGAGTTTACCAAAAATGGTTACTTTCTGCCCTTTGGTGATGGACCGCGCATATGTTTGGGTAGGTGGCGAGCAGAACTAAGTGTGTCCAAAAATTCCTAAAAAAATATTCACTTCTTCTCTAGGCATGCGTCTGGGTCTTTTAAATGTCAAAATGGCCATTGCTCGCATTATATCGCAGTACCAAGTGGAAAGTCCTAAGATGTCCTACAGCAGTGACTCAGTCTTTGGAAAGTTTCTGGACGGAGATATTAATTTAAAGTACACCAAAGTGGTTTAATTTAAGTCCAATGTGAAGAGAATTGCTCTTGTTTCCAAATCGGTTCTCTCATAGTTTTTCTCATATTTACACAAAGCATTTGTAGAGCAATGTTTGTGTGTGTGCAGCGTATCTGTGTGTTTGACTATCTCTGTGTCTGTATGTGTGAGTGTGTGTTGGACATTTGGGGCCAACCGCAGCAAAATTTAATTTAGCGCAAACCAACCGCAGAACAACTGACACCAAGGCGACACCGCACCATTGCGCGCCTAGCCCTTCATCCTTCATGCAACCCTTTCGCTGTCCTTATACGTTGCCCTCCTTCAGCTCTTCTGCCCAACAAGCAGTTGGTAAATATGCACGGACTGACTGGCTGGTTGGCTTTATATATTTTCATATTGAGCGACCGCATGCAGTGGACGCAGTGCCACAATCCCATTGTTATAATTTGTACACTATCTTTTGAATGGGTATCTTACTTAGTATAATGCTGAAAAATGTGAAAAAGATTTAGGAGTAAGTTAATAAAGAGAAGAACACTATGTAAAAAAGTCATTGGAACGGGTAATCAATGTGGGCCAGCAGATTATTATTTATTGTAAAAACCACAAAGATCTGTAAATTTAATAGAGGCAACTGGCCACCCCTCTTTATTATCACTGACTATCAATAACTCGTCAAGATATTAGCCTAACCACAAAGGGAATCATCATGTGTCTCGGTTCCTATCCTTTCTTTGATTCCAAAAGTACTACATTTGGCTTCTAACAGAAACACGGTCAATTCCTTCGTCGGGTTGCTACATCATCCACATGAAGCACTCGGTACGGGCTCCATAGCCATAGTACTTACGACATGAGTAGTAGCCAATAGAGTTCTTTCTTTTAAAACACCAAGCGAATTTACAAAAAAGAGGGGCATACGGAGAAATGGGTAGGATAGACTTGGTCCACTTCGACAGTTCTCTAGCTTTCAATTAGCTACTGTGATCAAAGTCGCATAGATTGGCAGGATTGATTGTTCATTTAAACTCTGACATACATACGTCATAGTTGAAATGCTACTACGCTACACGCTTCTTGGAAAAACTCGTGCTTCGATTGGCTATCATTCACAATGAGATACGTTCTAGAAGATTGGTACAATTCTTTCGCCATTGTTATGCGTGGAACATAGTTGGGATAGGAATGCTTTAAATTCTGATTGATTCAACTCAGTGAAGATGAAGGCTTGACGAGAGGGAGAGGGGTTTCACTCAGGGACCGGAGTTTTCTATAGTTGCTCGGTGTTATTACTATCGTACAGTCGTGATTCAAGCTTAAGGTGCAATAGAGGGGCCGGTATATTTTGTACACCGGGCTCGGATTTTAGTCTTTACGGCCTCGGTGAAGTTACATTATATATTATATTATATTGTCTAGACTTTTAATGGCTTTTTAATTTATATTTAATAATTATCTTTAATTTATATTTCTTTAAATATCAAACTTTAGGGACAAAATTCAAACTATTTAAACCACATCATGATCGAGGTGGGATTGCTTTACGCATTAGGCTATGATGGAATTACATGCCGTTCATATCAAAATCTATGTACTAATTTAGATGATAAGAAATTGGTGTTAATCAGTTGGTAGTTTTTTGTATTGTTTGCATCCGACTAAACTAGATCTAAATTTCTAACTCTTTCCGTATGAGAAAGAGAGACTACATAATTCGAAGTACAGCTCAAAATCTGATATAGGATAATCAGGCCTGTTCTAGATTTCGACTCGTTTTGAAAAGTCATAACGAGTGCATTCCGACAAATGGTGTTCTAGATTTCGACCGAGTTCGAATCCACTTCGAATCGTTTTCGAATCGTTTTCATTTAGACCAGCTGTGCAGAGCAGCTGTGTTGTTTATGTTTGTTTATATGGCGCTAAATTGAAATGGAAGCGGCATCATACAGCAGCCGTCTTTTAAAAATGGACACGTAGTAAAAACTTAAGCAATTTGTAGTTTGCATTTTAGTTTTAAAAGTATAACATACAAATTTTCGCCAACACTATGTGTTAATTTTATTTCAGTCGGCAAATTATTTTAAGCAGCAGCTTCAGAGCCACCTTCAGTTACTTCTCTGCTACATTCCGCTTTGTTGAATTGTTGTTTGTTTATTTTCCATAAGCATTTCACAATTTTATTGGTCATGCGGTTAATTATCATCGCTTAAACAGGCACATTTCTTTCTCACAGTCATATTTCCTGTAGTTGACATCGTTGGTGCTTGCAAATTTGCCGACATTTGACAACGTTGGTATTGTGTTTTGCTTAGCACTTCCTTTTTTGCTTCTTTCAAAAATGTATTACTACAATTAACTAAAAAAAAGCGGATCATTGTTGTTTGTTTAAAAAGTGCGCCAAATTTCAAGCAAATTGCCAGCTGATCAGCTGATCACCCATCGATAAGTTGACTTGTAGAGTTACCTCAAGTTTTCGAACATCCATTTTATTAATTTAATTTTTCTTTCTGCCAACATCTTTCTGACAGACAAACATTTTTTATTTATTTACCAATTTTGTACAATTTATTTTATATACATATTTTAAGCCATCCATTAATAAAATTATCTTCGAACAACACGACAACACGACTACGCAATACACATTTCGAAGTTTTGTTTTGTCTAAATCCAGAACACCTTACTTTCATTCCACTCGTTTTGGTTTTGCATGTATACACAATTTTAATAGACATTTTTTGTCATAAAAATATATAATGAAAATTAACCTTGATTCGTTGAATTGAGCACATCTAAATTTTCTTAAAACATTAAAAAATAATACAAAATTAATTTTGGTGGCATTAATGCGTTTATTTAAGCAAACAAAGCAAAATACTTTTCATTTCGACAGCTGCAAGCCAAACTTTTCATAACGAGTAAACTCTTGTCGGAATCGAAATCTAGAACACCTTTCATTTCGATTCCGACACTTTTTGTCTGAATCGAAATCTAGAACATGCCTGAATGATTTGTTTCTTTTCTTCTAGGTGGAGCATGGAGCCTCGAAAAATTGGTTACATTCATCGAGTAGCCATTATAACATGAAATTACCGATCCGACTATACTTGATGTATTTCTAAGTCGTTCAATATGAGAATGTGAAACTACATAATTCGGGATACACCTCCAAATCTGACATAGGATGATGATTTATTTCTTTTCTTCTAAGCGGAGCATTGATCCTTCAAAAATTGGTTACATTCAACCAGTTGTCATTATAACTTAGTACATCCAAATCCTCTGTGCCTGCTGCTGAAGCAGGGGATTAGCCTGTGGCCGGGCACGCCTTGCTGAAAAATTGCCGTTGTGGTTTTATTGTTAATCTGACATATTTGCAATTTCCTAAAAAGACACCAGGATTTGATTTCTTGAGGATTCATCTCAGTATCGAGACTTCTCTTCAACCTTTCCGGCATAGTTGGGTCCACCTGTAGCTTTCCTACAATAGGCATCTCTCTTCGGTTCATTGTCCCTGATGAGCCGCCTTCGTACGTCACCTGAGACGAGAGAGGGTGATACCTATACAATCGTTTCATATTGAGAAACATTTTAAAAGAATATTTACCTAAAGGCTGAGCGTTCTCAACAGCCTAGCGACAGTGCACTAGACTATCAATCGAGTGGCTGTTGGTTCTAATCCCACGGAAAGCATGGTTCTGCACTTCCCACTTTTCCTATTTCCCTAATTTTTTCTGTCTGTTCTATATCCTTATCACTTAACCCCATTATCGGTATCACAAGGGGCCTGTTCTTGGCCTAAGTGAGTTGGGAAGCTAAGCCCCAACAGCCTTATCTACCTAAAAGCTGAAGATTTTAAGGGTATCGCATAGTCGTATTTGCTCGGTAATAGCCTTTTACTTGTTGTGCATGTGTGAGTGTGTGTTAGTGTGCTTGTAAAGTTTTGGGCAGCTTTTTATTATTTGTATTTACTTTTTGTTCGTTTTTGCTTTGCAGCAAGCCACAAAATTTCATTTGAGCTTGCAATATGGCGCATTTTAATTTTTTTTTTATAAAAATTTACGCACACATTTAAAACCCCAGGGGTGTACTCGAGGGGGAGACGAGTACTTGGCGGATGGTACACATCATAAAGTATGCCGCATCTTACAAATTAGTTGTATTTAACATTAAGTGCAATTAAAATTTGTAGTCCCTTGGATATTTTTTCTAGTGCCGCCCTTGACCCATATATATATACATAAGTATCGTTGAAATGCATCATGTTTCGTGGCTGAGTTAAAAAATAGTTGACCGAAAATGAAATTTTATGACTGCCATTTTATTTATTAGCCTAAACAAATTGTGGCTTAAATAAATTTTCATCGCATGCTTCTATGCGGCTGTATAAAAGCTCACAAATATTTGCTTTCAATTTGAATGTAAATAAAAAGCACACCCCCACACACACACATGCAGTTATATAAATTAAATTTTTTGTTGATATATTTGCTGTAGATTTGTAAAAATGTAAACGAGAGCAACTACACGGCAAAACTGCGCCCAACTTTCCGCCCAATGGTTTCCGGAAAAGCCGCAACCGTAAAAAAGTTAATGACTGTGGCACAGTTAACGCGCACGAAAAATGTGCATGAAAATAAATACATATAGGAGAAATCTACTTCCAGTAGCAAAACCCATCCATTTGTTGTTGCAACAACACTTGAAGATAAGCAGCCAAGAGCCACCCACCAGATGGCGCCACCCGCCGACAGTCAGCCTCGGAGAATGTAGCAGACTTGAGAGCAGGCAGCGGCAGCTGGCAAAGGACATGCCTCAGGCTGAGGCGGAGGAGGAGGCAGTGGAAACGGTGGAAGCGGCGCACATCTTCATGGTACGTTGGCTTTTATCCAATTTACCTGATAACCACAAATGAGCGTTAATGGCCAAATAAATAGAAAAGTGGCAACAGCGGCGTTAGGGCGTCTTAACTGAATAAAGCGGGCGGGAGCACGGAGTGGGCCAACTTACTCTTATGCTGTCGTAATAAACAGCAGGCGACGCTATATACTATGCATATGTATTAAATGACTCTGCCTTACATGCTAAAAGTTAATAGTTTAGAAAGAAGTTGACAGAGCTAGAAGTAGGCGGCTTTAAAGAGTGTACTATGGGAGCAGATCCAACAACACTTTGATATAACCGGGTTGCGTCATAATTTAAAGCAAGTTCTAGTAGTAATAGAAATAGATAGAAAACTCCTAAGGAGTCCCGACTTGAGGGGGGGGGAAAGCCGGGGAATCCCCCAATCCCGGAGTTTTCTGAGGGGCAGAGTAAAATTATTGTTGTACTGTCGTGATGTAAAAGATAAAGATGTAATAGAGGTCCCATTGTATACCCCCCGGGCTCAGATTTTCTCTCTACCGCCCTGCACCCGAGTATCGAAAAAATGATCTCCATTACATAAAAAAAGTTTTCTGTCTAAGGTGGATTAGCGAAGGAATTAGCGGACGTTCTCTGACTGTCTAGAAAAAACGCGTAGATTTCATATTCAATAAGTTCTCGAGCAGATAAAGAAAGCAATGCTCAAAATTTTCTCAATATCGGTATATTACATCATAAAACCAGTGAGAGATATAGGAAATTAGGATTTTTTCATTTAGTAAGTCTGCTGAAAACTATCATGTTTACCTAGATTTACTCTTCTGCGAACTTAGTATTACCTCACCTAGGGTAACATTTTTGTTTTCATCTTTTACGTAAAGGTTTCCTTCGGTCATTAAAAACAATGTACTACTGTTCCAAAATATTTTATATAGGGTGTGCCATCTGCTGCTTTGTTTGTTAATTGCATTTAATTTGCATATTTTTCAACAAAATTGTGCAAATTTTTATACCAAATGTAAGTTTGAAGCTACTTTGAAAAGGAAAAATACAGTAATGTCGGCCAAATTAAAAGAATAACTTTCTAAGGGTGGGCCATCTGCTGTTTTGTTTGTAAATTGCATTTTATTAGTATATTTTCCAACAAAACTGACTATTCTTTCATCCATTGAACAATAAGGAACGCTTATCCGAGGGCGTTAATTGTTGCGTCATTTGAATCTTCTTAGCGTGTAAATGCAGATTTGCGTGTAAATTTAGAGACGCAAAGTAATCCTAGCTAGGAACAAAATTTTCATAGTACACCTGCACTACTTTATAGAGTTATTCGGTTGTTAAGCGATCCATAATTTTGATTGAGTATTTTTGTACTTGACATATATCGAAGTGCATCCACTTTGAACAGGCATGTTTCGAAGTATGTATGTATGTTTTATGAGCAGCAGATTGCCCACCCTATACACTTATGTGAACCCAATTCATAAAACGATTTTTTGTTTGCCATTTCTCTGCTTAACAAACATTTTTGTTTTACATATACGTTCAATAGGAGGATACCAAAATTTGCTCTCTTTTGGGGGATGCCCCCATAGTTTCATGCATTGAAACAATTCTTTTTTCATTGGTTTTGAAACTATTTGTTCCATCAAAATTATTTTCGTATATTTGATCAATGCAGTGCTGGTGAAAATAAATAAATGTAGTGAATAAATTTATAATACTGCACCACTTGGTAATATTTTTCGTCGCAATATTGTTGTTTGTTGATATTTTATGCGCCATTTTGAGTTCTATTATTATTATGTGCCAACTATTTGTGATTTCAAATAAATTTACATAACGAAAATTTGCAACTTAATTGCATGACAGCAAAAACTGCGTCAATTTGTATCACAATTTTTGAAAAAAAGAGAAAATACTGAGCAATAATTGACAGCTACTGAAGCAACAATGTGTATGTTCGAGGGCTGGATGAAAAGTTATCCTTCTGAGAACACTTGGTCATGTAAAATTAAAATTTTTAACTATTTATTTAGCAAGTATTGCGGGACAATCCACCACGAGGCTGTCTTCAGGGCGGGGTATTATCACCACTCTTATGGAGCCTACTAGTAGATGAACTTCTAGAGAGAGTAACGAGCAGAGGGATACTATGTCAAGGCTATGCTGATGACATCATCATCATAGCAAGAGGCAAGTTGTATGACATTGTCCAGTGAGGTCTCAAGGAAACCAATAACTGGTGTACAAAGGCAGGCCTGGGTCAACCCTGCAAAGACATTCATAATACCCTTCACAAGGAGGTATAATCTCAGAAGAATGAGAAGTATAACGCAATCGGGATGCAGCATAGGAACTAGCAAGTAAGTTAAGTACCTTGGAGTGACCTTTGACTCTAAGCTTAACGTCAAGACTCGTAGATAACACCATAAATAAGTTTTCTCATTCCGTGTATCAATATTGCCGGAAAGTCGTGGGGCACATCACGCTGAGTACAGGTTCATTCAAAACTTTGATACCAAACTCAGTACGAAATAGGCTTGGATCTCTCTTGCAGCAGTTCACTATATGAAAGCATATACCATAAAGTGGTACACAGATGGATCACTCACTGATCAAAGAAGTAGCCTGTGGGTAGTAGGACCCAGGATCAAATATTATGAACCACTAGGTAGACACACCAGCACTTTCCAAGTTGAAGTCTGTGCTATTGAAAGATGTCCAGAATTCAATCTGCAAAGGAACTACCATAACAAGGATTTTTCCATCCTTTCTGATAGTCAAGCAGCGATAAAGTGATACACGCTGTGGGATTGGTAACCACGTGGTACGGAACCTACTGAGAATAGAGGAGGATAACAAAGACTGCTTCACTGGGCACAGATACCAGGGCTTAAAAAGTCAAAACCCCTCCTCTCTAACTATAACCGTAAGAGATTCAAAGTCATAATATCTCATCCTAACGGGCCTTCTGACGGGACATTGTAGGCTCCGCCGTCACTAGTGGACTAGATCGCTTCTGTAGCATGGAGGAAGGAACCTCATCGCATGTTTTATGTGATTGTACGGCACTTGCCGATAAAAGGATCAAGCTCCTGGGCATGTATGTTCTCCCACCGGAGATCGTTGTTACCATAAGTCCAAATGAAACACTGGAATACATGCGGGCCATATGACTTCTGGGAGAGCTCTGGGCCATGAAGGGGGTACAATAGATCCACTTACACCCAATAATAATAGTGTTATACCTAAAATAATCAAACCCTCTTGTAAAATGGTATGATGATCACATTTATTATGACTGCACCATCGAAGCTCCCACTCAGTTAGTAGACAGTTTCCTCATAAATAGTTCTCCATCGACTTCCCCTTAGTCATCCATAGAGTGATTTAAGCTGTGACGTTCTCAAGCGAAGAGAAAATACTGCAGAAGGAAAAGAAAAATTTTCTATTGTTATTCGTTATTTTGATTACTTTCAGCCTGCCCACGTAAGTGTATAAATTATTATACTATATATGTACATATTTACGTATTTGTCAAAACTTACTCAAATGTGGAAATTTTTAATAAAAAAATGCAATCGTATTTTGCCACGGTTTCTAAAATCTCTTTTTTCAAACGTTCTACATTATTTTCAAAACTTTTTCAGTCAATTAAAATGATTCAATAGGTCGATTGCTGACCTCGGTTTTTTAAAAAATTTATTGGGTTCCTTTTAAAGAAATTAAAAACTTCACATTTGAAAGCTGTTATAATAAAAACAGTTTTTAAATTACTTGTTTTAGTGCAAAACTTTTTTAGTCGGGAACTTAAAAATTTTTTTAGATGGAGTAGTCAAAGTTCAATTCGCTTCAAATTTTGCATGAAAATGTTTAAAAGCGCTCAGGGGCATACAAATAGAGGGTTGACGCCAAAATTTATCGTTCAAACTCACTCCAATAATATGTCAATATGTTCGTTCGTTTGTTTGAACCCTCACTCGGCAATTTCCTTTGTAAAGATTAGTATGGAGTGACGAAAATGCAGGCGTCTAAAATTTGTGCAAATTTTTCAATCAATGTGTGAGATTAAGCTTAGTCGGTTGCATGTGTATAATGCGTGTGGACAAGTCAGGGGCGGCGCCAAAAACTTAAGGGATTTCACAACAATACTGTTTACGGATTTTGGGGAGTCGTTTGCACTTTGGGATTTCGCCTCTAGATGCGCTCCTGGCTCAAGTGTGCGTGCATTTGTCGGCAAATCGTAGCTGGTTTTATGCCTGTCAAGTGCCCCAATAACAACAACAACAACGAAAGCTATTACCAAGTGGTATAAGAAGTAGGAGAGCCATGTGTTTGTTGTCTGCAACATCCGAGATCCGTTTGGAGTCATCTCGTCACAGTTCGCACGCCAGCAAACTGAGTCAAACCAAAGCCAAAGTTCAAACACAATTTCTCAAATATGCAAGACCATGTGGATGGAGTCTGTGCAATTGTGTGCATCTGTGTGTGCGAGTGTGTGTGAGTGTGTGTCAGTGTGTGTATCTGTGCGTGCCTTTTACATTGCCGAGCAGCCTGTACCTCTGAAATTGAAAGCCTGCCTTTTATGCCGTAAAAGAAGATAAATGACAGAAGTGAGCCATATCAGCTGCACCCAGCAGCCGACCAGGAGCTGCAATGCCAACCAAGAACCAGAGCAGAGCTACACTCAAAAACAAATTCCGTCCGAATTGATGTGGCATGAAGTTAAAGTTATACGAGTGCAATAAGAAGAATGAGTACTTTAGTTAGGTATAAAATGAAATGGTTGGGCGATGAGTCTAACCTGACTCTTGGATAGCTCGGCGGATTTCAGTTTTACCAAAAAATATAGAATAGAAAAAAAGTCTCTATTTGAAGTCAAGTCTGAAAGCCACATTCCGAATGTTGAAGTAATATGAGTCATTATTTCTTCTTCCTCCACAAATTTAGTGTTCTAGCGCCACCTGTGGACATATTTTTCAGTGATAATAAGTTTTAAGTAGAAATTTGAATATGATTGTTGAAAGAAAATTATGGAATTCTGAAAAGCATGGTGCGGCCACCTGCATCACCTGACTTTAATCGATGCAGGTGTAGTATCGATCACGACGGATCATAATTATACTATAAGGATACTAAAGTGATCAGGAAAAGCTCGGAAATAGAATGTTTCATGTCTTATTGTCCATCCGTACTATCCATACTACCTCCAAACCCTGTCCGCCCAGAACTAAGTCGTGCTATGTTGGGTGCCTGGACACTCGGGAGTAGATGGTAACACGACCGCTGACGATCTAGCACGACAGGGTCCCTCCACCTTGATCACATCTCCTACGCCGTTTTGTGGTATTCCGCCGGAGAACATAGGAGATAATACTGGTTCGCCCTTCCGGGGCTTCGTCAAGCAAAAGTGCTTGTCAAACCTCTGGATGCAATCAAGACAAAAGGTCAAGACAAAAGGTCTTGGCAGAGCGGAGCTAAAGCTCCTGGCAGCTTACCTATCTGGCCACCACACTGTTAGATACCATCAACACAAAATTGGCCTATCAGACTCTTTAGAGTGCAGGCTCTGTCTAGAAGGCGATGAAACCACCAGACATATTCTCTGTGACTGCCCAGCGCTGGTATGGGACAGATCCCGTCACATGGGAAAGGAACAGATTAGTCCCTTCCATCTCAGGTCAATACCAACAAACGACCTACTGAAATTCATACGGAAAGCGGAAAGTCTTTTCCTTAAACTTAAGGTATGGCACAAAAGACCTTTTGGTTGCAGTGCCCTACCTCTCTGTAAGAAACCCTTTTAGGAAAAAAAAAAATATTGTCCATCCGTCCGATATACGATCAATCCGTTTTCTCCGTAATTTCTTCTACTCATTTCAACACCAAAAAACTTGAAGCGTCAGGTCAAAAATTCAAACATGAAAGCCTGGTTCCCTTTTTTTTGGGAGAATGTTAATATAAAACACGCACTCTGAATGCCATTCAGTCAAAAATTGACAAACTACCCACGATCGAATAAGCTGAGCTCTCAATTATTGGCTATGTAAATATAGGTTAGTCTATTAAACAAAAAATTTAACTTTTTCTCAAAACGAAACCGGTACCTAATCCAGGAACTTTGGGGATAGGGGCCCGGCCCCGAGAACCCACCCCGTGGATCTGCCACTGACTTAAACATACCATCGCAAACCAATTTCCTTGAATACTACCGTAATTTTAATTAATACAAAAGATTTCCGCTCCGATTAGCTACAACATTTTTTCTCTCAGTGTAGTGGGTGCAAATTTCAGATTCCAGAAGAGAAAATGAGAAACGACGTTAGACACATACACGCTGCCATCTTGAGGTTGCAGTCATCTAGTCAGCCAGTCGTCAGTCAACGCTGTTGGTCAGCACACACACAGATACACACACGCACCCACACAACACACGCACACATACAACCGCACTGTCTTTCACACACACACACACACACGCACACACACACACACACACACACACACTGTTACTTTGGATTTGATTAAAAGCGACACAGCAAGGTGATGTATGGAGCACAGTGCTGGCCATGACCACAAAGCCACCTTAGCTTAATTTCAAGTAAAAGAAAACAAACAGCTGCGGCAGCTTCCCTTCAGATACATACCACTTCTTCCCCTTGCCGCAACATCGTTGTTGCACACAATTTAACTGCAAAAATTCGTACATAATTTAATATTCATGCGAGTGTAGTAAAGCCCAGTCGAAAATATATAAAAAAAGAATCTCTTAAATAAATGAAAAAATAATATGCTGCATAACAGCAGGAGGAAGTGGAGCAGGAGGAAGTGGCTTGGTTTTAACCCACTGTCATCATCGTGCTCGTCATTTGAGTAGTAAAAAAAAAAATAAACGAACTGCCCACTCAGTTGACAGTGGGCATGAAAATTTATTACATTTTACTTTTATTTATTTTTTAACCGAGTCATACTACGGACCGGAGTCCGATCAGACTTCATTGCGCATTAAATTTGGCGTCATCGTCAACGTCTGCCATGGCGGCATAAATAAAACTGACAAAAGTTTGTCGTCCAAAGGAACTCCTCGCTATGGTAGTCACATTTATTCTTGATATGAAGAAAATAAAAATTTCGAAATGTGAAATAAATACCAACGTCAATTTCTTGGTATATGAGCTTTTGTGTATATAGTATATTGTAGAGGTGTGTGCGTGCCTGCTCTTTCCGGAGGAGGTCCAAAAAACGAACACGAAAAAAATATTTTTTGAATGGGTAAGTTATGTGAGATTGTCAGGATACTTAAAAGTTTATTTACACTAAATTCGTTGTATCTAGATACTAAAATAAAATGGTTGAAATTTGGTTACTGAACGAAGTTGACATATAAACATTAAAGTCTTAATGCGAGTAATAAGCCCTTGATGATCGAACTCCGGCTTTGGAAGCATGGTCATGGCAAAGCTGATAAGTAATTTTAAACATCGTAGAACAAAAAAGCTTATAAGTTTTGAATGTATTTGAAAAATTTTAAAAACATGATACTAAAATCGGATTATCAGCTTTGCTCCAGAAATCGAAACCGAACAATACCGAAATACAAATTTTTTTCCTCGATAACTTCCCCTTTTTATTTTCGATAAGTTCGTATATTTCCCTTATTTTTCAGATAAATTTACGAAATCAACGAAAAATTCTATTTGGGTTGCGACTGCTACTTTTTGAGTTGACTCGGAAAAAAAAATTATTAAAAATAATAGTCGGACGACTTTAGGATACCCTGTACCACTAGCTTGTAATGAAGTCCGATTTCTTCACAAAAAACCAAAAACAGAAGAATTTTTAAGCAAAAATTTTTTTTTGACCGATCGTTCCTATGGGAGCTATATGATATAGTCAACCGATTTCAATAAAATTTGACACAGTGCTTAAATACCTTAAAAAAGATATGAATGCCAAATTTATTTCAAATATCTTTACAAACAAACAAAACACATCGAATTTTGTATAAAAAACGTGTTTTTGGACCGATTGGTCCTATGGGAGCTATATGATCTAGTCAAACGATTTGGATTAAATTTGGTACAGTGCTTAGGAACTATAAAATACTCACGAATGCCAAATTTGGTCCCAATATCTTAACAAACAAACGAAACACAACAAATTTTGTTAAATAGTCAACCGATTTTGTTCAAATTTGGCACATTGCTTAAGTGGTCTAAAAATCGGTCCTATGGGAGCTATATGATATAGTCAACCGATTTCAATCAAATTTGGTACAGTGTTTGGGAACTACAAAAACTTTCGAATACCAAATTTGGTTACGATATCTTCATAAACAAATGAATTATTCATCTAAAACGCTTTTTTGGTGTCAAGGTCGTCTCAAACACCCCCATGGGAGCTATATAATTTATCCCCGATATCAAAAAAATAAAATAAACTTGCCTCCTATGGAATAATATGGGATCTAATGTGAAAGTTTGGTAACTCTAGCTCTTACCATCTCTGAGATCTAGGCGTTCACACGGACAGACGGACATGGGTATATCGACTTCTCTATTCACTCTGATCATATTTTAGGTAGCTTTGGGGTGTCTCCGACGTCTCCTTCTATATGTTACATACATTTTCGGCTTGCACAAACTTAATATACCCTTGGTACCATACGGTACAGGGTATAAATATTCAACTTGAAGTTGTCATAAATAGAATCTAAGAATAAGAAAGAATTAATTATAAAATGATTTTTTAAACCTTCTTTGCCGATTCGTTTCCTATTGCAACAAAACATTCGGTTTCAAATCACGTGAAAATTTTGTTTTGGTGAAATTGGAAGCACATTGAAAGAATTAAGAATAAAATGTTCCTACGCGTTTTCCCACGGCCAAATATTATCTCAAAGCTCTTGGTCGAGCTTCCAAAGAACATTTTTAGAATGCCATATCTTTTTTGATTTTTGAAAATATAAAAAAAAATTTGAAATTAAACTACGGATACGAGCTATTAAAAAAATGTCAGCTCTAAAAAAAAACATCTAATATACAATTGGCGTCTTCTATTGCTCAGATTCAAAAAGCTTAGGACAAAAAAGAAATATTTTTTATTTTGTTACACAAAGTTTTTTTTTTATATAAATATGTATTAATTTTTTGGGCAATCAACCGTATTGAGTACATAATGTGTGTAATAATATGATAGGGATATTTGAAAACAAAGTGAACAAAATCAAAGCCACCCATAATAAAATTCTGGTTCCGCCAAATAGATAAAATTTCTAGAACTCGTCTTGATGATTGTCATACGATTTTTTTAACATATCTTCTATATAAATAGAATCACATCGAACTAGACCTATTGTGCCGTGCTCAATGTTTCTCACGTAGTCAGGCCATCTCTGATTGAAAGGTAGTAGTTTAAAACATATATCACATATATCGTAGTATATACTATATATATTCACACATATATTTGTGTATATATTGCATTAATATATATACATATGTATAAATTGCACACTTACTATATATCGTTTTATTTTTAAGCGGTTCAAAAAACCAAGTGCCTTAATTTGGTGGTTGGCAGATCATAAAGACAACTCAGTTCGCTTTATGAAGACATTTTTAACGCGTTTATAAAATCGTTTATTTAAATTGATATTTGGGGGGAATCCGACCAAAGAATTGGTTTTGACTATATTTATAATTTGACATCCGATATACCAAATTAAAGGGTAGGTCTTCTTCTGAGCAGTATTAATTTTTGATATGACCATTTTTTTAAAAAGCAAATTTTTGTCATTTTCAAATATGGTGGGTTTAGCCCAACCGCATATTTTTTGTGCTAATTTAACACAAATATAATCTAAGTTTAATTGCTAAAAAGAAACGCTGTCTGTAAAAGCACCTAGATCTGAGATATCTCCAGAGCTACAGGCAGTATACTTTTGCAGAGGATTTACGCGGATATTGATCCTTAAAAGCAGATCCTTAATCGCAGCTTCCTTCTACACTTTAAAAGCCATCAGGTTGAATTATGGTATAGCTATATATTTTGTTTCTAACAATACGGTTCCATGGAAATTTAAAAAAATGCAAACAAAAGTGTATGAATCCTTCCTCTTCGATCAGAATAAATAGCTATATTTCATTATTGAAGTATATAAGCGAAAGCCACTCAATAAATTTTAAAAGGTCGAATAAAACAATTCACAAACAAACCCACAGATGGCCCACCCTATAAACTTTGGTATAAAGAACAATTGTTTTTTTTGCCTGAGAGTTTAATTAAAGTTAAGCTAAAGGAGCATTTTATATAAATGAATTCTTAAGACAGTTGATTACCAGAACTTTTACTTTTGAAGCCTACAGATTTCTTTAGTCCTTTAGTCGTAATTGCCTTGTAGGGCATTGCAATGTGACCAAGTTATAAAATTTTTAAGAACTGAAATAAAAAAAGAAGTATTCCGTGAATTTCACGTGCGCTGAAATGAAAAAGCGTAACTGACAAAAGTTAAGAAGTAAAGCGGCTTGTGCTCCTGTGTCGAAGTCTGAGTATCCTGCCATGTGTGTTGGTTGACATTGACACGGACACACACACGCACACTCACACTCTTGGCACGTTTGAGTCTGCATGTGTGTGTGTGAGCAGGAGTGCTCCTTCCGACAAACGTTGACAGTTATCATCAATGTTATTAGCGACAAAACAGACAGGGATGCTTTCATATTGCACGGACACAAACACAAACACAAAGTCAGATGTTGATTGAAATTCTTTAAAAGCTTTCACTTCAAAGGATACTTAAATTTTGCTTTAAGTTTTAAGCTCTGTGAAATTCAGATTTTAGTGATATGTGGCATTTTTTCTAAGTCTTACCGATGAATTTTAAAAAAATCGTAATGTATTTAATTTATAAATATTATAATAACACTACAACAAAATGCAGTTACATAAACTATTTAATTTTGAATGTACATTGAGAACGACATTGTGCTATGAGGCGTACAAAAAATATAGAAAAAAATTATGACTGAAAAATTATTTTTGGTCTTAATCATAAATTTTAAAATAAACGTAGCATATTTGATATTAGCAAATTTAAATAACTTAAACAACAAAACATAATTTGAAAGCCGCAAACTTTAAACGACATGAGGCGTATAAAGGCGTGGAAAAATTGTGCCTGAGAAAGACTCGAATTACAATATAATAGAAAATTTATTCATAAATGAGAATAACAAGAATATTATATTTTTATAGAACATATTTCACGAACAGTGGACACTTAAACTTTCAAATTTCAAGTATTGTATATGCGAAATATGAGTCATATATAAATTAATAATGCGTATTTATATTTTAGCGTGACGTTATGTTTGGACGATAAATATGAAAAAAAATCAATAAATGGAATTTTTAAAACATTTTTGTTATATTTACGTAGCATTTAACATAAGTTGCACAAATAATGTCAACAATCGATTTAATGAAAAATAAAGTATGGCGTTACGTTATAAAAACATAAATAAAAGAAGTGGGTTGTGAGTTTCAGCGATGTGGATAAGTACGAGGTGTGCTCAAAAAGTAAGGTGACTTTGTATTTTTAAGAAAAATATTTATTTATTCATCAATATTTATGTTGTCCCCTTCAAAGTAATCCCCCTCAGATACAATTCACTTATGCCAACGGTTTTTCCAATCCTTAAAGCACTTCTCATAAGCACTTTTCGGTATAGCCTTGAGCTCTTTCAGCGATGCAGTCTTTATCTCTTCAATCGTTGCAAATCTCCGTCCGTTAGGTCTCTTTAGTTTTGGGAACAAGAAAAAGTCACATAGGGCCAAATCCGGTGAATATGCTGGCTGAGGCATTATTGTGGTGTTGTTTTTGGCTTTTTTGGCAAATCTCTCACAAGCAAAGATGAGTGAGCAGAGGCATTATCGTGGTGCAAAAGCCATGAATTGTTTTTCCACAATTCTGGACGTTTTCTATGTATTGCTTCTCACAAACGGCGCATAACTTCCAGATAATACTGTTTATTGACCGTACGACCATATGGTAAGAGCTCCTGAGGCACCACGCCATGGTAATCGAAGAAAACAGTGAGCAAAGCTTTGATATTTGATCGAACTTGGCGTGGTTTTTTCGGCCTTGGCTCTTCTGGTCGCTCCCATTGGGACGATTGGGCTTTGGTTTCGATATGATTCGTCACCAGTTATGACGCACTTTTGAGTAAACTCTGGGTCGACGTTGACGTTCTTCAACAGGTCTTAAGCGATGCTCATGCGACGGTTCTTTTGGTCAAAATTTAGCAATTTTGGAACAAACTTCGCTGACACACGTCTCATACCCAAAACGTTAGAAACAATTTCATGGCACGAGCTAAGCGATATACCGACATCCTCAACAACTTCTCTGATAGTGATTCGACGATTTTCCAAAACAATTTTCTTCACTGCTTGAACGTTTTCATCAGTTGTTGACGTGCTTGGGCGTCCAGAGCAAGGCTCGTCATTGGCAGTCTTCCCGGCCATCTTGGAAGAGTTTGTACTACTTGGTAAACATTTTTTTTACTCAGAACAGTTGTCACCGTATGCTACTGTCAACAATTCAAGTCGTTACGGAGCACTTAATTTTATTTTTTACCCAAAATGTTGATGCAAACCCGTTAATCCATATTTTTCGATAGCAAAAAATCGCCGATCAAACAAAACACTTATAACCTTTACGCCTCTCACAACCAAACAAAAAATGCCATTCACTTGAAATTTGGTACAGATGTTCGGGAAGAGTGTATTAAAACACAACAAAACAAATCTATAATCGAAAATACGTTGACCGTGAAATTTGAAAAGTCGCATTAATCTTTGAACACACCTCGTATATTAAAAAATTTGTTTGTACATGATTTAAAATAACTAGTTTATAATTCGATTTGGTGGAATTGTAAGCACCAAACATTTGGTGTCAAAACGAGTCTGAATAAAATTTTCGGAGTCGCTTTCCCAAGCACGGCCAATTGTTCGTTTTTTGCAAGCTATTTTGATCAAAAAACTTTTTAGAGTTTTTTTATATATAATTATAATGTATAAGTTGAATTCTAAGTTATGAAAAAGTTTGTAGGCAGCAGCAACGCAGGCCTTCAGGCTACATGGCGTGATGTTACTCTTAAGTTGTAAAATATATTGTTTTCATATTGACTTATGAAAACTTATATAACACTTTATTTAGTAGAAAAATGTAAACAATTGACTCTATGAAAAACTAGGCATGGCGTTACGTTACAAAAATAGAAATGTGTTTTGAATTTTTGTGATTCGGGAATGTATTTTGGATTATAAGCATTTTGTCAAGCCATTTTATAAAACAAGTTTTTTTTTGAAATGTTACTCAAAGGTTGCAAATATAGTATAAGCTTGGTGTATTATGGGATCAAGACAGAATTAGACTACTATGGTTCATTTTATTGGGCAGAAATGCAGAACTGCATTTTCATTAGTTAAAATATACTCGTACCTATTAAAAAAAAAGATTTTTCTTTGTAGCTTAAAATTTATCTAACGCAAAAACCAAACAGCTTTTTATTAAAATCATAAAAATAAAATTTACTTTAAATGGTTTAAAAGCGCCGCCCGAAAAGGGTTTCGACATCCGTTTCCGTTGGAAAAAATAATAAAGCCATTAAAGAGCCATTGATGTTTAAATTTAAAGCACGCTGTGCATATTAACACCCAAACATAACCTACTTTTGGGCGCATTAACATTTTCATTAGGTTTGGAGCCAGACGCAAATGAAAATTAAGCGAAATCTAAATGAAAATAGACAGGAACTTTGTTGCCGCTTTTATTATCATTGTTGTTGTACACTTTTCATGACAGGCCGAACCGTTCATAAATCATTAATATGCAAAATATGATGGCGCCCCTATTAAATACAACTTAAATATTACGTATACGCCCACTTGAGCAGTCATCGAGCCAGACAGTTGAGCAGAGCTGGTCAGCCTGCCCAGCGTCTTTATCAGTGTAGGTATGTGTGTGTGTGTGGGTGTGTGTAAGAGTGTGTGTGTTTCTCAGATAAAAACTTTAAGAATTATAACTTTGGGGCTTTTGGGGCCGCCAGCGTACAATGACCACAAAAGTAAATAACGTGCCGCATAGCAGAGCAAAAGCTGGAGCAGAACACAGAGCGAAAAAGAAAGAAAAAATAAAAATACAAAAAATTTGGATCTGTCCAAATCTGTCGAGGAGTTCGATGGAGGAATACCCTACAAGCAACTTTTTAAGAAGAAAATAAAGCAAAATTTGAGAGAAATGGGATTTGTTTTAGAAAAGTCATCATTTTGTATTTATTAGACCCACATAAGTTGTAATACCGAATATGATGGCCTTAGCAGTCTATCGGGAAGAGGGTCTGAGAAGGTATGTCTTGTATATCAATCGATAGACCTTCGTACCTACAAGACACACCTTTTGATAAAATTTGACATACCTAGCTCATAAGCCTTTCCAGATACAAGTGTTCGTACGTACGCACTAACCTCCCACTGCCTTGTTACATACATTACACAATTCCATAATACACTCCTCTCCCTACGTTTACAGAGTATCAAAATATAAAGAAAAAATTACACACAGAACTTTTAAATATAATTTCAGCTTTTGTGCTAGTGCGTCAACATGGAACATGATATGGCAGAAATGTCTCTACGGACTGTGCCCAGGCGGCAGCTCCAGCAACAGCAGCCCAAGCAAGGACGAGGGCTAAAACTCTGGCCATTGCCAGGCTAGTTGACCAGAGCCTTGTCAATATTTGTTTCGCAATCAACAAATAGAGACCGGCTTGTAGTGTGTGGAAGTTGCCATGAAACTCTACGGCTAAGGCTACGGCTAAGACATAGATGAAAATTCCGGCCGTAGTTGATGAGTTCATAAGTGCACGCTGTGTGCGCAGCTATCGGATGGTTTTGTAGACACGATACTAATGAAAATGTTGTTTAACTTAAAGTGAAACTGAATCCCACTTGGCCAAGCTGAAGCCGTCATATGAAGGTTAACATTTTGTAGCAAAATAAAAGTCAAGGCTTTCAAAAGGTTAAAGGAAAAGGTTGCACTATATTTGTGCGAGCTTTGACAGCTGATGACGTCACTGATTGTGTTCAATGGCAATGCTGTCATATTGAACTTTTATTTCGCAGAAATAACATTTTTAACGTCAAGGGCTGCAACTTTTAGCATATGCTCTCGGGCACTTGAAATTGGATACAAATTGTAATATAAAAAGATGACGTACTTTAAAGGTTTGTACCATACGGTACAGGGTATAAATATCGTATGTATACTGTTTTGGGGAAATTTATAGTCAAATCGCTGTGGGCTTTAAAAATTACAGAATTACAATCGTCTATTCTTGCCAAACTAAAATGATAGCTAGATAAGATTTGTGTTCTTTGGGGACCTACAGAATATTTAGAAATGGTGGCGTAATAAGCAAAAAATTACTTAAATTTAAAGAGGACTCAAATTCGTTTGCTATTTCAATTTTTGTCATCATCTCAAACTATTGTTCTAGTGTTGATAAAAAAAAAAACAAAATAAGAAACGTTAAAGTCGCATGCTGTCGACTTTGAGATACTCTGTACATTCACATTTATAAGACAACTTTGTTTAACTTTTTTCCTCGATTTATTCGATTTCGATGATTTTTACATATGCGACAAAGCTACTAGAGAATAGCAGCCTTTTATCTTTATTTTTATTGGAAAAATATTATTATAAAACAATGAAGTAAATTATACAAATAAGTGTTTAGGAGTTTTGTCCTGTTCAACTATAATATTACAATAATTATAAAATTAAATTTGAATAAATACAAAAATCATTGTGGAGGAAAAATGCCAAAAAACCTATATGAACTAAAGAGAATAGCAGCCAAGTCAATTTTTATTGTAAAAATTCCTATCATTTATCGAGCTATCGATAACTAAAAATTGAATTATTCATTTTTAGACTTTTCTTTGACAAGCTAAATGAACAAAAATATGGACGTAATTTTTTCCCCGTAACATAAAATATTGAATATGAAAAATAAGAAAATAGATTTTACTTGTTTATTTAAATTTTTAACAATTTATTTTAAAATTTAATAGAGAATTCAGTACTTCATCCATTTATTTAAGGTCAAAATCTCAAAAAAAATTTGTTTATTTTTCGAAATAACATTTTACTCGCGATTCAAAATCTTTTTTAAATGATTCTACAAAAATATTCTTGTGACATCATTAATATTAGTAATATTTTTTTTAAATGCTTCCTTTGACGAAAATGTAAAATTCCAAAAAAAAATCCAATGCAAAACATCAGATTCCAAAAAAATAAATTTTTTAAGGGCAGTACGATAAAGAGTTACAAATTAGGGAAATTCGAAGACAAGTTCGGACTTTGGCCATCAACATTTTTTATCATCTCGAATTCTTCTTTGAATTTCGGGAAAAACAAATGACAAGCGATAATGTCGGGCGTTGCCGTCTATGCACTATTCCTTTATAAGGTAACATTGTATATCTGCACATAGGTATATATATAATGATACAACTATATAACCAATAAAATACTTGAAATTAAAAAAAAAACTTTATTAAAATACCTAAAATGTAATAAAAAGTTTCCCCAAATATTTTTTAAAATATAATTCATTTTTTAGAAAATGTTTCTCCGCTAGAACTCTTTTTTAAGTTTTGAAGCAAACATTGTACCTAGTCAGCTACATATATAAGATTTTTTATTAAGGCGATACAAATTCTGGCAATTATAAGGATAAGGGTGTAAATCGAGAAATTCTACATATCTTTTTATCTTAAATATTCCACAAACTTAATAGATTGCCTTAATTTGAAAGATACAACTTTAGAATATTTTGCTTTTTACCTTTTTTTAATAGATAAAATATACTCAATTCTGTTTTCACACGGTTTTGAAATAACTCAGACAAGAAAGACAATTTCATTCGATTTATATGATTCAAAGAAGCTATTTGGCTGAAATTTTAAAGAAAAATAGATTTTATTAACCTAATCTTTTAGAAACTTAGTTAGGATATTCGCCGTCCTAATATATTTTCATACCTTATGCTTAAAGATATACTTTACGTCTTTTTTTAACAAAGTTTTTTCTGGAACGCATCTACAGTGTAAAACGAGAACTAGGTGTGCAAAAATGTTAGGATAACATTTTTTAGACTAGTTTCTGTACCTTTCTTAACGCAGCATACTTTTTTTTAATGCTTCCTCAATTTTTAACAAAATCTTGCAAATTATTAAATTTAAACTATTTGGAGCTAGAAGGGCGCTTGGCAGAAGAAGAACAAATAAACTTTTTCTAAAACGGAATTTTTTGTTTATCCGGGATCTTATGGTCTACAAGATCCAGGCGTTCATACAGACGGACGGATATTAGATTAATTATTAGATTAACTTCCTTTGCCCTCCTGACCATTTTGAAGGTTACTTTGGGGTGGGTCATCGACCATTTGTTTCTCTATGTTACAAACATTTGCACAAACTTAATGTACCCCTCAGCTTAATGTATAGGGTATAAAATAAAATCAATTTTGTAATGGAGGAATTACAATGAAATAAAATCGATTTGGATTTGTTTTTAAGGGTCACATAAGGTTAATAAACAAATTTGGTAACTTTGGTTCGCATATAACAAGGCGTATGTATAGTCGAGTTTCGATGAAATTTTTATTTATTTTTAACAAATCCTTTTGTGGTACTTATCCTGTTTTGTCAATTTCTGATGTACAAATACATCTATCAAATTTCAGACAAAAATATTTAACACAGCAAAAAGTCGGTTATAAAAATTTATTTTGGAAATAAAGTGCATTTGGTCAAAGTTCATTTCATTTTAATGCAGCTCAATGTCGAATATTTCAGTTTTAACCTAAATTGATGTGCGAAAAAATAACAAAATTTCATCAATTTAATTTTCGAGAAAATAAAATATTTTTGTTATTAGCAATTATTTTCCAGCCAAGCAATAAATATACCAAATTGATTGTAAATAAAACTTGCCAAAATAATTAAATTAGTATATTCCAAATAATTAATTATTATTAGCAAGCTCTTTTGGTCAATGGGTATAATCTCACATGAAAACTGAAAGAATTAATTTTAATTATTTTGATTTAATGTTTATTTAAGGCTGCTGCTTTTGTCTCTCTCACAAGAGAATGTTCTGTTGGCCATTTCCACAGTTTATTTAATTGACGATTTATGGCCAACCAAGAACAATAGCCAAATGGCAATTTGTTAAGCTAATGATGCCATTTTTCTGAACAAATTACCTGGCCAAAACTATACCCAGTGAGAAGCAGGCGGAAGCAACAAGGCCAACAAGTCAACTGGCAACATTTGCAGCCAAAACTCGTATGGTCTTGGCCATTATTGTGTGCGTGAGTGTGTTTGTCTAAAGATTACACTTGACTTTGTGTTATGGTCAACAAGTTGCGCTTGGTCAGCAAAATTCCCGTGCTTACCCAGAGCAGGGTAAGGTTACCCTCCTCCATCAAGTCAAACAACTTGTATTACCTGCCATAAAGACGACGGAAAAGTACTTGGCTTAGGATTTAGCTTAAGCTTTGACTGGGTTTTTAATGCTCTTTGGGGAATCTTGACTTGTGCGAATTTGGAACAAAGTTTGTAACACGCTGGGAAGGCTCTTTTCAGCCAGTTTACGTTTAAATTCCATGAGCGTTCGCTGTTGTTTAACAGCTGATAACTTAACAGCGATATGTTAAAATTTGTATTGCTTAACATTACAGATTTATGTTATTCTGATGCGTTGCGTTCGCTGCAAGTGTTTAACAGCTGATAATTTAACAGTGGTATGATCTGTTAAAATTTGTGTTGCTTAACATTACAGATTTATGGTATTCTGATGAATGAGGATGAATGATTTTAAATGAGGCTTTTGGTCCATAGTGCATAGGCGCAAATTTTTCTGTGGAAATTATAAATGCTTTTTTGTATCAGCATTATGGATCCCTAGACCTGAGCAGGTCGCCTAATGAGGCAGGAATGAGGCAGTTGCCTTTCTGCCTCTATCACCATTTTATGACTATAAGCCTTTTTTTGGTGCCAGTCTTTAATTGATATGAATTTCTAAATACCAAAGTAGAGTATACAGTTGACGGCACCCCAAGATCTAAACAACCTTAGCCAGCTCTTCGATATTTTTTGTAGCCTTGTTATTTTTTTTCTTGCCATGTCATCGTCTAATGTTAACTGAACTGAAAATGGCATAAAGCTTATTGTGCACTTTATATAGAAATTCTATAAATTTAGTCAGTTTTGGTCTGGCTAATGGCACTCCATGCTGCACTGCAACCCCAGCACAGCCCAACTATTTCCATTTAATTATCACAATGTGGAATCACTGCAACTGCTGACAGTAGTGGTCCGGCGGCAATCGAATTTGGCCATTGGCAGTGCAGTCGCCCACGGCAATAAAACCCAAAAGTCTATTAAGCTTTCAAAGCCAAAATGCTAACGCAACGTAACATTTAATGGCAATAAACAGCACGTGGAAGTGGCTATTGAAGCATCCAATTCGCCGCAGATGAAACGATGGAAGCACCAAGAGCGACAGCGGGACACAGATCTAGCCAGAGCAGACAGGAAGCAGGAGCTACACAGTGGGCAAGTGCCAACACTTGTGACTAGCCAAGCAAATCGGGACATGCATGGCAAACAATGCCAAGTCGCAGTGACGTAGATAGTGGATAGCTATAGGGGGTTCTTATGCCAGGGTATTAGATTTCTACAAATTTCTTGGAAAATTTAAGTTCCGGGGTCGGTTTATGAACTGTTCCAATTTTGTGTGTATCTAAAATTTCGCAGTCATTTTGGAACAAATCGTGGTCAACCTAAAAACCCTCAAAAAAATATTAATATTTAACGTTTAATCTTGCTTCAAGATCCTTCATTTGGTAAGGTTCAGACATTCAGGACACTGCTTCATCCAAGAAGTAGGAAATTTCTTGACAAACATACTTTGGAAGCTTCAAAAAGAATTCATCTAATATGTGTTTTTTTCCCTAAAAATCTGAGATCCAACAAACCCTAGACTGCATCATCCTATCCTATTCGTAATGGCTGACATTAATAGAATATAATTTCAATTATATATTTGTAGCTTACGAGGATTGGCTTGCCTAAGACAAATTTTGTTATATCCTTTGTTAAAGCGAGTGAGACCCCTCCCATCTCAGCCCCTGTCAAACAATCACTAGGAGAGGCAAAGAGTGTGAAGTAAATTGTAAGGGAGAGAACATAGTTAGGGCCAAGTGCAAAATGCCAATGCACATGATGTGTTTAATGGTTAAATTGTTGCTAATTCCATTAGCCATTTACTGGCTGCATTTCGTGTTGGTATTTGTGGCCAAAGTGTTGCAAAGAGCCCCCGAGCAAGGGAACAAAGCGTGGAACCTGAAGGACGACACTGACACTAACAACAACAGCAGCAGGAGCAGCAGCAACATTGATGACAACAACTGCAATGAGCCGCCGGCAAATGGAACGTGCACAAATTAATGCTACGTTGACGCATGTACCATGACCAGTGAGAGAGAGAGAGTTCCCTCCTTCATCTTCCTCCCATCGAACATTCAAACTATGCTTCAAATTGGCGCATTGTTTGGGGATTGTTTGGAAGCCCTGCACATGGCATATATGCAGATTTGTGACACTTGCATTGCGGCTGCTTAGATGTTGCCAAAGTTGGAATACAGCTGGTAACAAGCAGCTAATAGAGCCAATGGCTGAGGATAAAGCGAGGGTTAGTCGAGTAGTTGTGGTTTAGTGTATTGAAAATAGGATGACATGATGTTTAATGTTATTTGGCTACAAATTGTAGACCTGCTTTTACTACGTGAGTTACTCAGCTGAGTTGCGCCTTTGAAAGCCCTGTTTGGTCTTTAGCCCAAGTGGAGTTAGCTTAGCAGCTCAACTGAGTAGAACTTGGTCAAATTTGGAGTTGTCGACTTCCGGAGAGTGGGACACCTCGTATACTTTTTTAGCAAGAGCAGAGATCTCTATCTTTATCGTAACTGGCATACAAGCTTTACGAGGCGCTCCAGAGTAAGTAGGTAAGTAGGTATGGCGTGGAAAGTGCAGGACAATGCTTAACGTGGGATTCGAATCCACAATCTTTGGGATGATAGTCTAGTGCACTGTCGCTAGGCAATAGAGGCCGCTCTCTCCAAAGTAAAATGAGTTAAATACCTTACGTTGTTACGTTTAAAGATTAGTTTAAAGAGGGAGTCAGGTCAACCTTAGAATAGATTTCATTCGAAAACAAGCGGAAAAGTTCCTTGGGAAAGGGACCCTCATAGAGTCGATTATAAGTGCATAATTATAAAAGGTATGGTGCAAGAAAATGCCTCTGGACTTACTTTTTATTATTAGAAAGGGAACATCAAAGCACAGTTGACATTAAATTACATAAAAGAAAAAGAATTTAATTAAATATTGAAAAATAGAAAGAGGAAACAAATAGACATGAGTTGGTGCGCGTCTTTAGCCCGGTGGATAAATTTTTAAGTGATATGGTCGGTTGAGATGAGGTTGAACTTTTTTATCTGGCATGTCCCTTAAAAAAAATAAAAGTATTGGGAGTATGCATTGAAATCCGCTGTTTGCCAATAGATGGAGCCACCGCTAAATTGGTGGGCAAAAAAGTATGGTTGAAAATAACAGATGACAAGCTTAGGCATCTGTCAACAATCTCTCATCATTAGATTTGTGATTTTTAAGCGTCGTCATATAGTTATTTTCTTCGAAAAATGTCAGATTTTGAGCCAAATAAGCGTCATTTGCGGGAAGTTTTACTTTTCCTCTTTCATTCAAAGAAAACTTCGGCTGAAGCATGCCGATTGATAAGAGAAGTTTACGGCGATGCTGTTATTGGTGAAACAACGTGTCGTGATTGGTTTCGTCGTTTTAAAAGTGGTGATTTTAGCACCGAAGACAAGGAACACCCGGGCCAAGCGAAAAAGTTTGAAGACGAAGAATTGGAGGCTCTGCTCGATGAAGACCCGTGTCAAACCCAACAAGAACTTGCAGAATCATTGGCAGTCGATCAAGCAACCATTTCCAGACGCTTGAAAGCATTGGGAATGATCCAAAAGCAAGGAAATTGGGTGCCGTACGAATTGAAGCCGCGAGACATCGAACGCCGTTTTTTCACGTGTGAACAACTGCTCCAACGTCAAAAACGAAAGGGTTTTCTTCATCGTATCGTCACTGGCGATGAAAAGTGGATCCATTACGACAATCCCAAGCGCAAAAAGTCATATGGATACCCGGGCCATACCTCAAAATCGACGGCAAAGCCGAATATCCATGGATCGAAGCTCATGCTGTGTATTTGGTGGGATCAGAGGGGCGTGGTCTATTATGAGCTGCTAAAACCGAATGAAACGATCACGGGGGACTTGTACCGACGACAAATGATGCGTTTGAGCCGCGCACTGAAGCAAAAACGGCCAGAATATGAGGAAAGGCACGACAAAGTTATTTTGCAGCACGACAATGCTCGACCACATGTTGCACAGCCCGTAAAAACTTACTTGGAAACGCTGAAATGGGATGTCTTACCCCACCCGCCGTATTCTCCAGATATTGCTCCTTCCGATTACTACTTGTTCCGATCCATGACAAATGCCCTGTCCGAGCAGCGGTTCACTTCTTATGAAGATACCAAAAAATGGGTCGATTCGTGGATTGCCTCAAAAGATGAAGCGTTCTTCCGAGCTGGTATTCGAAAATTGCCAGAAAGATGGGAAAAAGTAGTGGCTAGCGATGGACAATACTTTGAATAAACAATTTGTATACATTTTTTTCACAATAAAGACTCAAATTTTGTAAAAAAACAGCGGATTTCAATGCATACTCCCAATAGTATAAGGATTGTCTTGAAGAAAATCTCGACCGCCTGTCGCTTGAACATGCCCAGCCCTAGCTGAACCCCCTCGAGACCTCAGCCAATTTTATACGCATCTTCATTTTCAGTGCGATCTTAAAAATAAAAACATTAAAAAGTAAATTAAATAGAAATGTAAAGGCGCATAAGTAAGATCGGCAAGATCTTCTTCTTCTTAGTTTTGGTGAACAATAGCTTCCATAACAATTTCTCTCCAATTGTCCCTCTCTACAACGACATCTCTCCAGTGAAGGATTCCTGTTTTTCTGAGATCGGCTTCTACATCATCTAGTTATTGTGTCCTTGGGCGCTGTCTTCTCTTCCTCCAAGCGGTTTCAATACACATTCTTAGCACGTTAACCAGCCACATAATTCTATGTGCTCTAACAAATCTTCAATCGGCAAGATCTATTCGTCTTAATGAAGGCACTTTTAAGAACGGTCTCAGATTCGATGATGCGTGAAATAAGAAGACTTATAGCATCACATTTTAGAAACCCAAAATGCACAAGATTACTTATTCGTCCCATGATTAATGAATATACAAGGTTTACCTGGCAGCATGGGTTTCGCGTCGTTCCTGATCATATCACTTAATATGGTTGTTTCGTACCTTGTATCAATGGCATCATGATTATTCTGCCTGCAGCCAGGTAAACCCACTCTGAAGATGCATTCGTTTCTTGAACCATGGATTCAAGTATAAACTAATACAGTCACTCCATTTGAGTATTTGAAGTGAAATCTATAAGATGCAATGAGGTAAGGTGGGATCTCCCAATACACAATAGAGTCACACCATTTGAGCACGTGAAGTGAAATCTATAAGATGCAATGAGGTAAGGTGGTATCTCCCAATACACAAAAGACTTCCTGGATATATAATATATATAACAGGATTCCTGAGCATGAATTTGTAAACATTTTAATCAAGTTTTTTGAAAAAATTTACTATAATTGAATAAATTTTTGATCACCCCAGTTTTCAGGAAAACGAATCAATGGATTGTATTTATATATTTTTATTTCTTGATACATTGGAGACAACTTATAGCTCTTATTTAGAGCATAAGGCGGAAAAATGTTTCTGTTTCTTGAGTTGGTTGGTTTTTACGGCTGGGTCACTTGCCCGACGAAACTTACTGAATCAGGATAAAAGCATTCTGTCGTACCTTAATAAACACGTTATAATGCGAGACGCAATCTACAAGATCACTACCCGCTTTTAGCCGCACCAACCTGGTAAACAGACGCTACAGTTGTGGATTGCTCTTTGGTTCAGAATTCACCCTCGACCTTACCGGCTTGGGAAACCCTACCGGTAGCTATGTCTCCGCCGATGATGCTCTTAGAAGCACGATATGAACTGATTCCCCACAGTATCCTCATCACAAAAAGGTGACAATCCCCGAGTTAGGGCCTATCGGTAGTTATGTTGACGCCGGTGATGCTCCTAGGATCACGATAAGTACTGAGCTTCCTCAGTATCCTCATCAAAAATAAGGTGACAATCCCCTAGGGGGACTGTATTTATATACCCTGTGTAAATAGACTCAAGGGTATATAGATTCGTGCAATGTATGAAATCGGTGGAAGGAGGCGTGACAGAGCCCTAAACTAAAATGCTTATCACAAACTCGTATAGAGATTCAGCTAGAAGAATCTGAGCTTCCGTATATGCAACTAGGATTCTGAGAGCACAAAAGCTAGAGACCCATAAAATTTATTAGCAGATGCAAGTAGTTCCTTTTAAGTTCAAGTTTGATAAACAATGCCCGTACACTATTCCACCTTTTGCCTCAAAATTGGGTGTTTAGGACTTAATATTATGATTAATACTGGGTATCACATTGTCGATCATCACCTCAAGTGACCGTATCAAATTTTTTTATCCATTGCTATTTGCTTCCATTTATTTAAATAAATATATTTAATTAAATGCACAATGCCAATTGGTTTATATTCAGATTTTCATTTAAAATTTTAATAAATGTTTAGTTGGTTTTAAAACAATTATAATTGATATGCAAAATGCATTGAATATAATAAGCCAAATTGTTTTGTGTTAAATAAAATGATTAAATTTGACGGCCTAAAGCCACAAATGCGAAAATTGCCTTGCTTATATAATATTTATACAAAATATTGATTGTACATAATAAAAATGTACAAAAAAATGCTAATGCGGCAAATTAATTACAAATGAAGCATCAAAAAAAAAAAAAGACGAAGTATCTGCTCCATAAAATGCTATATACATACATATATATATAAATGTATATATATATTGGGTGGAGTATAAGTGTTTAAGTGTGTTTATGTGGCTTGATTTTTAATTTATGCACACCGCAGTTGATTTTCACATAAAATCCATGGCACAGCTTCGCAAATCCACCGCAACTTAAAAGCTTAAAACGCCACGTAGGCAATGGCAACCCCCATGGCAACGGTGTGGCCAAACGACACTGGCAACTCCAAATGGCAGTGAGACGCACAGACTCCGGCACTGGACAGATGGGACACGGAGTGAGAGAGAGCGGGCTAGCTGATAGCCGGCACACGGCCGTGCCAAATCCCCCAACCAAGGCTTATAAATTTTAATTAAAATGCGCACAGTGCAAAAAAGCCGCGCTGTGTTGCTGCAAATGGAGCACTCCCGGGGTACCGGGTGGCTGGACGGACCGTAATGACGAAAGTCGACTGTATTTGCCGTGCTTATTTCCGCTTACATTACAATTACATTGTGCTGTTTGGTTGCTGTCCGGCTCAGTTGCGAGCTTGCCAACAACTATGGCAATAGTCCAGGGCTTACCTTTGTCTTAACACTTTTAATGTTTCCATATTTTTCCCAACTAATTCAACCTGGATTTTTTGTTCAAACTGCTAAAGGTTTAATTCTGTCAGATCGGACAGGGCTAATTTAGTTTTTCAAAGTATCTGGAAGAAATTGAAGAAGTTATTTCATCTCTTAATTAAGAGACCGTCTAAATAATTTTTCATCCATATGAGGGTAGGCTTCTCCCCTGGGTCTAAGTTGTTTAAGGGGCTCGTATATTTGAAAAATGCCTTCGAATTCTCTAGAAAAAAGAAGTGCGCTTAAGGCCTGTCCAAAGTCACCAACGGGCTTGGGAGACCCCAACGGCAGCTATGTCCACGCCGGTGATGCTCTTAGGATCACGATATGTACTGAGAGCCCTCAGAATCCTCATCACAAAAAGGTGGCATACCCCGAAAGGACCTGTATTATATACGCTGTGTAAATAGGTAGATTATATAGGTTCCTGCAATGTATGAAATGGGTAGGAGGAGGCGTGACAGAGCACAAGTCTTCTATACTATCCCGAAGATTCAACATGATTCAGAAGGTCCCTTATGGACTTTAGGCCTATAAAGTCAAAAAATCGCCATCATTTTGGCCCCAACAACCACGTCATATATCTTAATAAGCCTCTTAGCCCATAAGAAATATTAAAATTCTTTTCAAGCATCTACTCA
Organism: Chymomyza amoena; assembly: GCA_037043745.1. Taxonomy (NCBI): domain Eukaryota; kingdom Metazoa; phylum Arthropoda; class Insecta; order Diptera; family Drosophilidae; genus Chymomyza; species Chymomyza amoena. The sequence continues at coordinate 102,598 of JBAMAX010004318.1, forward strand.
CGATCTCCATACTCTCCTGGGACCCTGATTTAATTTCAATGCCATTGTTGGTGCCGCAGCATTTGTTCGTGGGCGCATTTGGCGCTGCACTAATGACTCAAATCTGTTCAAATAACAAGCTGCTGGCATCTGGTCAACAAGTAGCGCCCATGCTCTGCTCCAACAATGTTGCCAACTCAGCAGTCGATATACACCACTTAACCCCGCACTGCTCCACATCCCAGAACCCTCAAAACGGCGCACTAATGATGCGCGCTCAAGAGGAACCACGCGAAGGCAGCAGCCAAAATTGAAATTAAAATGCATAGACAAGAAGCTTTTTGGAGTTGGGTGGGAGTGGAGTGTCTGCTCTGGGAGTGGGTGTTTAGTCGGACATTTGATTTAATTAAGTTTGAGTAGACGACGACGTTTACTCCTACTTTGACTGCTGCTCCGCCTTGCACTTAAAACTGTGGCAAAGATGAACTTTAAACGAGTTGGCAACGCTATGATTTTTCAAACTTATGCAAGTCTGCCTTATTAAAAATGAACATTAAATTGAATAATGCGAAATTTTCGCGTAGGCAAAGTATTTGAGAGAACAAAGACATTGAGCAACCCATTAAGATGCTGCCCAGATTTTCTGGTTGGCAATAATTATGACTGGAAGCTCTACAGGAGCAACCCAGCTTAATATTTAAGCCTAAAGTAGGAGCTCTAGGCAACTATTAATGTCTTATGAACATATATTTGAACTAACTGACTGTATCTTAATGCATATGTTGGGGCTGTCCTTAAGGCTAACAATAAAGCACGAGGTTATGAGCGTCAACGAAGGTGGGCTCTAGATGCAGTGGTTTATGCGTGGAGTACACTCTGACGGGCATCTCTCTGATTTATGAATCAAATGAGCGAGATGTTCAATTAGAACTAACTAAAATAAGCTTCTAAGTTATCATGAGACATACTATTTTCTTAACAATCTTATCTAATTGTAAACAAAATATTCAATAGAGAATGACCATAATGGAAACTGGGGAAGATAAGATCCCTTATGAAATTCCATCACATCTTTTTCTTTGTTCCATTATCTCCTAGTAAGGCATAAGGCCTCAACAATTCCTCCGAACCGTATTCAGTTGAGAGTTGTCGTGCAGATGTCGATCCATGAGAAGTGCGCAGATGTAAGCTCGGCATCAATAGTCCTTCGAGATGTTCTTAATGGAGCGCCCGGCTGCCTTATGGGTTCTACCACTACCGCAGCTATAAATTCTTTCAAAGAATTTTGGAATGCCTCATTAGCTTATCCAATTCTTTTAATTGAACTTTTGGTAGATGATGAGATAACAAGTGGTTCTCAAAATAATACTACATAATCCCTTGAGATTGTTCTAATGTTAATTCTTCCGTCGAGATTCAATGCAAGTCTGTTCAAGAACTGCATTGCTGCCAAATACTTTTTACATTCACTTTAGAATGCATCATTTAAAAAACATCGACTCCTGCACCAAGTAATATCGTTTCCGTTGACAGGGATGATGGCCAAGAAGCTATGAAATACTAAAGCCTTTCAGAGTGTTGTATCTAGATTGTAATAGTACTCCTCAGCGTTAAGTCTTCTACTCCTGTTAATAATTTTCAAGAGCGCTGATATTTTTTTGTTTAAATAGATAATAATCCATCCTTTTAGATTCTAAATCCTACAATAATAATGGTTAAACAAAATGGTCTACAAATGCATTTTAAAAGGTTGATGAGAGCTCGGGGATGACAAGCTTAGACCATTGAAATAACAAACACACTAGGCTATCAATCACACACATACCATACCACATAAGGAGTACATGCGGGAGGAGGTAGTGCCAAGGAGTGGAGCAACCAATTGCTGGCAAGTTGTGCAATTGGATTGCATCACTTGGGCAAAAGTTTCAACAACTGGCAGCACTTCACAGCAGGAGCTGGCGCCGCCAACTGCTGCAACAGTTTTCCAACAAGTGGGTCGGCTATAAGTTGGGGTAGTCCGACTATTAAATACTCTATAACCTAATTTCTCAATACATCTACATACATCTAGCTATATCTTCGATCTCCCACTGCAGTCTTTGTCTTCCACCTTCAATTGCTCGTTTTAAACTTTTAAAACTACTCTCGACAAAGATCCTTACTTAAAGCAACATCAGATGCGTATCCAAGGGGAGTTTTCGTGTTCGATCCTTCTCCCCTACCAAAACTAGGAAAAATGGGCTGACTTTTTTTTTTGTAACTTCTGATGTACATATATACACTTCGAAGCGTTAAACCCTCATATGACCAAGTCACGGATCCGCTTCTTCACATCCCTGTGCTATTGGAAACTATTGCTGCAAATCAGCAATTCCTTCATAACCTATGGTAGAGCCATCTTTTGTCAAACAGCGGAAACTTACCTGATTTGCTTACACCTTATATGCTCTTATAACAATTTATATATTAAAATTTTATCTTGGTAGAGTTCAAAGTGTGGAAGGGACGAAACGCGTCGGTTCCTTTAATTAGGATTATGAAGTCAATTTATTACTCTATAATACTAAAAAATTTCCGTGAAAAATATCGTATCAAGTAAATTTAGTATCGCTGATTCCGATTCCAGAAACGTTTTTTGTTTTGGTTTTAATCTTCAAAATTGTTTTCCATATCTTACCCACAACTTAACATGCCCCTTAAGCCTTGAAAAGCAGTGTATTCCAAGTTTCACTCTTTATGTTTTTGAGTCACACACAAATTGTCAAGTTTTGCCAGCAAATTGCACAGTTGGTTGCATGTGCGTGTGACTCTGTTGCAACTTGTTTGTGTTGTACACTCTGGAGTGTACGTGGGGGGATTCACAAGTTGTGTGCCAATGTGTCCATAGAAGTACTGACAGAAGAAAAAAAAAGAAGAAGAACATATCTTTTTTGTTGTCGCTTTTATAGAAAGAACTTTCTTTTAATATTAATGAAATCTTTTGCACTACTAAAAACTCAAACAAATTGAGGTTGAACTTTCTGAAGTTGTAACTCTAATTGAATATGCACCACTGTAGTGCCCCAGTCAAAACTTTTCTTATATGTGCCAGGCAAAAATGGCAAACTGCAGTGAACTGAAGTACTCAACAAACATAAGATCATGACGAAGTGGACAACAGCTCTAAATGGAGGTTTAGTGCTTAGAAAAAGTTAACAAAATTGTGGTCAAGAGAAAATACATGTCAAAAGCCAGACACATCTCAAGTCAGCATGAGGAGCAACCAAGTTAAGTACTATAGTTGCATATGAGGTAGTACATCTTCATAGTTCTAAGATATTGATTTTTGTGCAGATTATGGATACTAGTTGAAGTTGGTTTATATTTTTTGTGGTTATCACAGTATACACTGCACATGTTGAGGGATTTATTTCTTTAAACTGAAACCCACAAGAAAAAGGACGGCCAGGTACACCGGCTATAACATGGATCAGGACTGTCGTAAAAGAACTAGGAGAACCATATTACACATGGAGAATGAGGTAAGACAATCTATCTAATATCTCTATCTGTTAGTATTTCCAGCAGCGAAGAAGCAATGTTTGTATGTCTCAAAGTCCTAGAGAAACCCAATAACAATCATTTATTATGGATGTTATACTAGAAACCCTGGGGGTCTTCCGACTTCGGATTCGGATCCAGCAACCCCCGAAGACGGTCAGTACTGTCCAAAAAGTAAGACGAATTGTATTTGAGGAACTCTTTGCATTATTGACCCAATCCAGTTTCGTTGCCTTTAGAGTAACTCCATCTGCACACAATGCGCTTATACCAAAGGTATTTTCAATCCTTCATTCATGCTGAGAAGTCGTTCGTCCGGGATGACTCTTAGAGCGCACATCGATTCACGTTAAACCCATTTAATCTACTTGAAATGGTGTCACCGCAGTGGTCTTTTGAGTTAAGAGAAAAGCCAAAAGTCTCACGGTGCTAAATCATCTGAAAGCAGAGGTTGTGGAACGATGGGGTTTTTGTTGCTGACATAAGAATTTTAAAGAATCCATTAAGTGCGTTCCAATGATTTAAAAAAAAAAGCAGTATTTTTGATGCCAATAAAGGGTTGATGTGTTTGAGACCCAAAACCACTATTAAAATAAAATTTACGGATCCGTTTGAAATTTAATCATTGTCCCCAAGGTCTCTTATCGAAATCCAATGGCTTGCAAGCCCAAAATCGTTAATGTCTTGGACGTTATCTCGTCATTTAAGGTTGATGGTCCACCAGAGCGTTTCTGTCTTCAACACGTTTTTTGCCCTCTTTGAAATGAGACATGCGAGACTAATGCCTAATGGAGGACCGATGAGTGGTGGAAAGTGGAGATAATAGATAAGTGGGGCATACTTTCTCCCAGTGCCCGGATTTTCTCTCTGACGACCCTGGAGTGTACGCAACATTCTGAACTATGATTATTCATTCTCACCCTGACTACATCTTCTGCGCCGTTCTGTGATATTGGATTAATCCACAATCAAGACCATGATAAACAAATGGGCCGCAGGAGAACATAGGAGATACTGGTTCTCCTTACCGGGGCTGACGTCAAGCAAAAGTGCTTGTCAAAACTCTGGATATGATCAAGACAAAAGGTCTTGGCAGAGCGGACTTAAAACTCCTCCTATCTGGCCACCACACTTCAGAAAATTGACCTATCGGACCTATCGATACCACCAGACATATTCTCTGTGACTTCCCAGCGCTGGTATGGGACAGAGCCTGTCACATGGGAAAGGAATGGATTAGTCCCTTCCATCTTCGGTCAATACCAACAAAAGACCCTTCATACAGAAAGCGGAAAGTCATTTGCCGTAATTTATGGGTATGGTACCTCTTTGGTAGGAACTCGTATGAGGAAAAAAAAAAATCATTCTGGAACCAAAATTTTTCGCTAAATTCTTTGCTCAATCCGACATTTTAAGAATCGTTGAATTGACTTTAGCTTCTGACTATGCCAAGCATTACTCAAACATTAATGAATATTTCGATATGAAATTCAACAGGGACGTAAAGCATATTGTTATTAAGATAACAAAAGATGTATTAAAAAACTATAAATTGGAGAAATTTAAATTAAAAGTTGGTCTTACTTTTTGGGACACAATAGTAAAAACCAAAGCTGCACAATCGGCCTGGTGAACAAATTTTGTGCAATTGTTTTGAGCAGTGGCGCATCCACGGGAAGAGTAATTGGTTCCGGACTCCCCGAAATTTGGGAAAATGACTTAAAAGTGTTTCACGATTGCGATTCAGTGACTTCGAATATAGAGGATAAACAAGTTGGCTTCTGTATTAAAAAGCAGCTAAATATGCTCAAGATATAGTTTTTTTCAGGAGACCCATGAGAGTTAGTCCCCAGCAAGTACGACAAAAAATCGTTTCCCACGGATATTTCGACATCATGAAAAAAAAACCCGCGCTTTCCGTTAATTTATTTTTTGTCCTACGTCTTTTTGTCGGACTTGCGTGACTATCCCCAAGTATTCCACTCGAATAACTTCTTTATTTCAAAGTGAAATGTAGAAATATGCATAATATAAGAATTTTTATTTGAATATGCTTTGATGTCAATGCGCTGCAGTAAATTTTGTTACATAAAACATTTTCGTTTTGTTTGACATTAATTTAAGGCCACTCAACTTGTTTCCTTGATGAAATTCCAAGTCCAAGTAACGCGACAAAATAGAAAACTATTTTGTACTTAGTATGCAGCAGAAATATGTTTCATTTTTATCTTCGCAGTGGAAGGGCCAAGGTTAAGCTGCAAAATTGTCTGCCATAAAAAATAAGTGTAAATGAAGTTACTTTGGCGTACTTAGTTAGTCTTGGTTTATCATTCAAGTCAAGACCCTACGCTACGTAGCCCCAGCTAAAGGTGAATAGTAAATTATGCTAATTTAGTACTTCTACCAAAATTTAACACACAAATAAATTATCGCATGCGACAAATTTGTAAAACACGAAACGGAAATAAATGCGAAGCGCTAAACGCTTTAAGAGTGTGTCAGGTTTTTTGGGAGAGGACCAACCCCACCCCCAGGTGGCGCCACGGAGGATAGGTGCGTGCCACCATTTTTTGATTTGCATTAACGCGAAGAGGCAATGCCTAGCATAACCTTTGAACTTTGCTGTTGTTGTTGTTGTTTTTGGGTATCCTTTGAAGCGCATAAATGACATTCATTAGGTTACTTTAGCGATGGGGGAATTAATTAAAAACTTTTTTTGCTAGGCGCCACACAATAACGAAACCAAGCTAAATCGAAAAGAAATGCGGCCAAAGCGTGACTAAATTGTAAAACAAATCCCCAAATGACCGAAACAGGCGACACAGGCGCAAGGCTCCAGTCAACGATGAAAAAGTAGACAGTATCTGTAGTTGTCCAGTTTGGTATCCAGGGGCGGCGCTCAGCTTAAATGTCCAATGACGCAGGAATATTTAATGTGCTCGACGGTGGGTAATAAAAGCGGATTTAGTTCATAGAACTAATCTTGTTTCGGGATCACGAGTGCAATAAAACGAATGTGCCGTGGCGGACAAACACATACAGAGATATTTTGTGTAGTTTTGCTTTTTTGTAAGTTTTTTTTTGAGTGCAAGTATAGGGTGATTTTTTTTGGGTAGGGCAAGTATTCTGATTTTTATTGTTTTATTATGGTCACTTATACTCCTACTACTTAAAAACGGATATGACGGAAATGTCACCATAATTTTGGTTTTAACAGGATAAGGTCCACAATTATATGTAAATTACTTAATTTATTTAATCACCCTGTGGTCTATTTTGGTAATTTTTCTTGTTTAATTTAAAATTGTATAGGCCTTATTCTTGCTTTGGTATATTATTTCCTTTAAAAACTAGAGGAGCTAGGTCTCTAAAAGGATTGCAGAATCAGGATTGGATCCCCCTTAGAATACAGGGTGCGCCAGTTGAATGTGGTCGAAGGAAATATTGAATAACTTTGATAGATTTCAACCGATTGACGTCGTCGAACACATTTTGGAAAGGTTATTGCATTACAATTTTAACCATGAATCGATTCACGCCTAAAGAACGCGCGGAAATAGTGACAATGTTCATTAAATGTAATTGCCCGATTTTTGGAGCGAATTTTAATGACTGATGAGGCCCATTTCACGCTATCTGGCACTGTAAATAAACAAAACTGTCGCATTTGGGGGAAAGAAAATTCTCATACTATCCATCAAACTCCACTGCATGATCAGAAAGTGACTGTTTGGGCAGGTGTCTGCTTCAATATTTCCATCGACCACATTTAAATGGCGCACCCTGTAATTACCTGTCGAAGGTGTTTAAATAGAAATCCGTGCGATATAAGAACGGGCCAGTCTAGGCCTAAGTTCTTGTTCTAGTTTATTAACTGTTTGGTTGTAATTTGTTTATTGAACCTAACAAGAATTACTTGCTCCTACCTCTAGCCAACTTAGCCAAGTTTATTAACTGTTTGGTTGTAATTTGTTTATTGAACCTAACAAGAATTACTTTTGTTCCTACCTCTAGAAAACTTCTCTCCAAGGGGGACCCTATAAAATTTGGTTCCTATGCAACATCCAGCAGATGTAATACCGATCGATACCAAGGATTTTCATCTTGACGTTTGCAAATTTGTTCCTTTGATTTATTTTAAAGCCTTTAGATCATATATAGCAAATACAATAAAATGTTTCGGCACAAACTTACCAGAAGTTAGCCACAGATGGCGCCAGGAGCAAAACAGTTTTACAAGTTTCTCGCTACACCAATTTATTTTGGATTCGCATCCATATGTCTGGTCGATAAAATTTGTAAGGGATAAGAAAATAGCTCTCATATGGGATATAGCCCAAAAGTTTTATTATTACGTAATTGCAATTAAAAATGTTTCGGAAGAAGTTACCAATGCAAAAGTATAACTAAATCACATATATGACATATGTTTGGTCCTCAAATACGCCTTCACGTTTTAACCAACATGAAAAAGGTGGAGTGGAACTCCACAGATATTTATAATACAAAATAGGGAGTACAAAAGTATCGTAAAAATGATTTACTCTCGATGGGTAGTTCAATTATCCATAATTTGGTAAAAAATTAGATATTTGCTGTTAAGCAGACACACTTTTTTTTTCTAATCTTGCATTTTTTTGTACCGATTAATCTCATTTTTGACTCAAGAGAGCTATCTATGTTCATATAGTATTCACATTCCAAAAATAGTTTTGTTGAGCTCTTAAAAAATCACCCTATATATAAAAGCGCCTTGCTCTTAAAAGGTCAAAAAAAGTTGCTTTTTTTTTAAAGACTATTTGCTAACTCTTAAGTAGCCCTTTTAAAGAGCTTTTCATTTAGTTGCCAATTAATTGCAGGCATTGAAGCAGCCAACTAGCAACTTTTAATAACAACTATAAGAAAAACTTCCCCTACTTCTTTGTTGTGATAATAAAATTGATTTTAATTCAATGCGCTTTAGAAACTCACTACACATAGCCTATGCTAGGGCTGAAAGTAACTGCCATAGTTATAAAAAATCAATTTGACCTCAATAAGTTGAGTAACTTAACTACACTGCACTACAAGTTTTGCGCTAGGCTTTGGACCGACGACGACAACAGACAGACTTGCTGCAAAGTTTTAAATTACTCAACGAGCACTTTCAATAATAGCGAATAAAGTAGGGGTTGTTTAATAAGAATTTATCGTTTTTATTTAAGTAAACTATAGACAAGGAATTATCCTCAACTCAACAGCTAGCGTGAATACCCTAATAGCGAAATTTGTTGGGTGGAATGAAAAATCAGGTGCATGGCAACACTAGTCGCAGTAGTAGGTAGGTATATAAAAAAATAAATCTTATGATATACTCGAACTTCATCAAAAAGTTCCCGGAATTTATTCTGAAAATCCCAAGTACAAGATTATTGATCAAAACCGATACTGTCCGCTTCAAAGCATTTATGCGAGCGCTTGATCGAATCCTCGAAATATTTTGGTAATCATTTTGCGGAATGGCCGTCAGAGCCATCTTCAATGTTTCTGCGGCCTTATCTTAAGATGCTGTGAACCGTTCCAAGGAGCTGGTTTTTGAGTTGACCCTCAGGGAGCAAACGCAGATGAATTCGGTGGTTGTTGGATGGTATTCCAATTTATTTTTTACCCAAACGCTCCTTGGAAATCATGTTATATTGTCTTTTTGGTTGACTGAGAGCACCACACGTTAATAATTCCGAAAACTTTTTGATCAAGATAGTATATGTGAAAAATAATAATTTCCAAGACAATTACAAAAAGGAAAAAACCAATTGAACAATCTAATACTAGAGGAGCAGAGAGTACCAGTTACCTGCTGGTTTGTGTTAAGTCTAAAAATGCATAACAGACATTTAGGCAAAAACTTTTCTTACATCGAACCCCGTACAGAGCTCAGGAATTTACTCTTTTTTTTTGTTACTTGTCGTCTTTTCTATGCGTCCTTTGCTGCCGCCTTGCTTAAACCTTGGCCAAAGTTGTCTTAAAGTTTCTGCCAGTTGGTAAATGTAGTTCAACCGTACCAGCTTTTGCTCCAACTCCCTAACACGCTGCTCCAACGAGGACGTCTATTTCCGCCTCTGGCGTAAAAATAACAATCGACTTGCAGTTTGAATACGACATCCTGACATTGTAGCGGGCGCTGAGTGCTGAAAGTGCGCGGGAAATGTGAAACTTTTGCTTTGGCTGGCTGGCTGGCTTTCTTTTTTTCATTTTATTTTTTAAGATGGCGGGATTAAGTGGATTTTTAAGTGGTAGCAGCAAAAGTGGCCACGACTACGGCAACGACTACGGTTCCGGCTTAGGCGCTGACACAAACAGTCACAGAGACATGCGTGCCGGAGGAGAGCAACGACCATTTGACTTTCGTTGCTGTGACAAATCTAGCCGGAATAATATGGGTTTAAGCATTGACATGGTGAGCACGTGCTAATAGGCCATTTCTAGGGTGGGCTGGACAGAGTCGGACAGAGTCTACACGGAAGCCCTAGAGCTGTGGTCTCTGCTACCATTGATTGGCCAATTTTTCGACTGCACTAGCAATGCAAACTTATTAGCTACCAAACTGGAAGAGCACACCTGGTCTGCTCCAATACTGTCCGGCTTAAGCTGTTCACGGCTCTTGATTTGGACCCTACCATACCGGATAGCACGCACAGCTGATTGATCCCCTCAAAATTGCAGTCCCCAGAAGTTTACAAATTGCTACCAAGCTCCGTCCACACACATATGTTGCCAGACCGCAAGTTTCCATTTTGTTTTTGATTGCCTCAAATTAAGCGAACCATTTTGTGTGCCTCCTCCTCGCCCCTTGTTTGGCTTTTTGCTGACAATTGTCCATCAATCAGTCACTGCATCATGCATTCAATCAAGCAATTTATGCACTCAAACACTCAAAGTGCCATTGCCATTAGACTTTGATTTGGCATTTTGACGCCGTTGCTGCCAATCTTCATGGTCTCAGCTCATGGTTTCCAACTGAGTCCGCCTTTTTTTTTTTGGACAGTTTAAATTGGATTTTTTTACATTTTTGCTTTGGCAATTTGAAATTGGCCCAAAAATCAACAACTGTTCGGGGTTCGAAAAATCTTTTGCTGCTGGTTTTGAAGAGGCCAAGTCAATGTTACGCTATAAAAGCAAATCGTAGTCGGGAATATTTTTAACAATATTTCATTTTATGTACACTACGTTGGGTAGAGTATTTTGGGGATTTGAAGCAGTTTGTGAGGCAATGAGTTTTTGTTGCTTATATTGGGAGAGCTGTGTTATCAGTTATCGGTTGAGTTCTGCGCGTACGTTTATATGAACACTTGAATCTTGAAGAGCTAGAAACACCAAATTGTATCATTAGTTGTCTACTTAGTTCTAGTTTCATGTTGATATTTGGGTTACTTTTTCTAGTTCTACCGAGGTAATGTCATTTTTTGGAAAGCTAAGGGCCGAAGAATTGGTATATCACTTCTGGGTTTGGAGATATTTGAGGTTATGTACCCAAACGGCGCTTTATTTTATTCTTTTGATGTTGTGTACAGGATGAAAAAAATTTCGGATTTGGATTCTACGCATCAAATTATTTCGGAAATGGAATCCCTTTCAGCAAGCAGGGCGCAGAGTTGGAAAACCAAGTACCACCGAGAAGATCCACGGAAGTTGAAATTAAATCTCTGGGGTTAAGCTGGAGCGAATTAAGAAATATAGCCCAAAATCGAGTTCGATGGAAGATGGCAGTTGAAGACGCCCTATGCTCCAGTTGGAAACAAAGGAAATTTTGTATATATATTTTTGACATCTATCTATGTTGACCTGCGTGATTACCAAATACTCTAGTTTGCCACTTTTTCAAGATCAGTGGAAAATTTGAAACAATTTAGACAATAAGGTTGTTACATTTTTATGATAACTAAGAATACTATGTCTCCTTCTAAAGATTGGTTGGAAACTTCAGACCAAAATTCAGATTTTTGGTTGTACAACCGTGTGCTTTTGTTGTCAGTTTAAGTCAAGCGTTGGGAAAATTGATTCAAAAGTTGTTTTAAACCGAAGAAATAAGAATCTTCAATCCTATAGAAAGCCACAAACAAAATTTTAAATCTTGACCAAAATTTCTACTTTAAAAAAATGTATTTTAGCATGCTGAAAACCGTAATCAAAATTTCTTGATATTCGATTTTTTATGTCTTCATCTGGTTTTGAGAAAATTTGTTTTTTTTATACCCTGAAGCGTATGGAGCAAAGGGTATATTAAGTTTGTGCAAGCAGAAAGATGAAGATAAGATTCAGAAAAAGACGTCGGAGTCCCCTTAAAGTTAGCCAAAGTATGATCAGTATATCAGCCGATATATCCATGTCTGTCTGTTCGTCTGACCGCCTGTATCCCAGATCTCAGACATGGTAAGAGCAGAACAACCAAACTTTTAAATAAGATTATCCTATGGAAAACAAGATTATTTTATATATTCGATATCGGGGTTATACTATTCAGCTCTCATAGGGGTGTTTCGAATGACCTCGAAGAAAACAAAAAGTTTAAGATGGATATTTGATTCGTTTGTTTATGAAGATAAGCTAGCCAAATTTTAAGCTCGGAAGTTTTTTTAGAAAAGCACCCAAGCGCTGTACCAAAAATTTGATCAAGATCTGTGGACTATTTCATATAGCTTCCATAATACCAATCGGTCAAAATAACGAACGATATATTTTTAATAACATTTCTTGTTCTTTTAGGATTACAATATTTTTATGCTCATAATCTGAATTCAATATTTTTTTTTTCATCTGAATTCAAAATTTTATCAAGATCGGTGGACAACTTCATATAGCTTCCAACGTTCGATGTCTTTTTAATAATATTTCTTGTTCTTTTAGGATTATAATATTTTTATGCTCAAAATCTGAATTCAAAATTTTTTTGTCATCTCAATTCAAGTCTTTTAATTTTGTGATAAGATTTTCAAGATATTTTGTCTTGTTTTAGGAGTTAATTGTTTTTAGTATGGGGACCAAAGATTTTAACTTCCATTTTTTTCCCAAATTTTTTTGATTATCTCAAATTGTTAGAAATTCAGAAATAAAAATTCATGAGCTACTGGGATACTATCTTTTCTGTTGACGGCCGTATAACAAAGTTTATCGAAACACCTTTCCCAATCCGCCAATATTTGTATCCTTTATTAATATGTTTTTATATATCTTACGTAAAGGTAAAATATACTCAATAAGGTATTTTTCCTTTTCCGAAACCATGACCAAACTACTCAACTACTGAGTATTTCCGCATATATTACCTATTTTTGTTTATTTTCGTTTGTTTGCAGTGTATCCGTCAGTCGGTCCATCATCCCAGAAAACACTAAAATATTTTTTATGCCAACTGAAATTTTTGTAGCTCAACATAAAAAATACCAGCTAGTAGAATAAATGCAATGCAAAAACTATTGCAGTGTTGTAATACTTTCGCTAGAGATGGGAGTTAATGGGCGGCATCGGGGGGCTTGCCGCTCAAAGGCTTTAAGCCCTGTTCTGGGCGATACGCCTGCCCCCCTCCCTCTGGCTGGCTTTTGGTCGTTGCAAGTCGCTGTTGCAATCAGCTTAACAGTAACTAGAAAATAAATTGCATTCGATTTTCCACAGTTTTTTTTCCCGCATTTTTTTGTTGGCTTTCTTCGGTCTTTTGCCGGCTGCCATTTTAGTGTTGTAAAACGCGCGCTGTTATCTGAGCGCGGTGTGGCACGTTGTTTGTCGCCTTTTGTTTTTTGTGGCCAAATGCGTGATTGCCTTTAAGCCAACAACAAAAGCAACAAAAACAAGCACAACAACTGTGGCCAACAATAACAAAAGGCTGCAACGGCAAAGACGTTTCAGCAAGTTGCAAGTTAAGTGAAAAGCGTGCGCGGAAAATTGTTGCCAATGCCGGCTTTTTGGTTTTAGCTTTTGCTTTTGGATTTAGCCGTTTGTGTTTTATTTTTGTTTTTGTGGCAACTTTTAATACGCTAGGGTTTTTGTTGTATATACAGTGGGAGCAGAAATTATTCGTACTAAATAACTTTTAAGGAATTTATATGGCCATCGGGGGGCCTCAATAAATCGAATCTCGTTTTTCTGATAGTATATGTAGCTATAGCTTATGTTGCATGTACAGTGGGAGCAGAAATTATTCGGGCCAAAAATCTTTCAAGGAATTGTTAAAAATGGAATAAGCTAAGGGGAAGAAGAGTATTGACCCTAAAAATGTGAAAAGTCTTTGGAGAGCCGTTGTCAATTTCAAAGGGTGGAGGAGAAGATTTGGAAAAATTAGAAAAACTTTATTAAAGACAACAAGCTCTACCATTTCGGATAAACAAATTGTGATCTAAAATTTATTATAATAAAGAGTTAACGCTTTCCTTTCTACTTAGGTACTAATACAATTTTTCATAAATAAGTTGAAAATAATAATTTTTTTTTCGAGCAAAACATCTAATTATTTATCATCATACCATTTATTATAATATTTCTAAAATTTTTTAAGCTAATTTCCACTTTAACAATTTTAGTGGGCTCTTTAATGCAAACAGAACGTCGTAGATTTGCTGGACTCCAGATTAATAATTATTGTTAGAGTTTCCTAGTTTACCTAACCAAAAGGCTCATCTAGCACGCTGTGTTCAGAAATTCAAAGATAACAGTGAGATCAAAGCCTTGCGGATATTAAATGGCTAGAAAATCTATGGTGAATGTTTTTAAAATGCTGACGCCTTTTCTTGATCTGATCTACTCCAAGAAGTAGTAACACTTTGAGATATCTTCCCGATAGATTTTTGTTATATATTGATCTTTTTTTCCAAATTCTGACATCTTTTCTTCATCTATTCTGCACCAATTGACTTTAAAGAAGGATATCTTGCCGTTTTTCAAATACTTATGGCACTCCGTTTCGTTGTGCTGGTTCTTCAAATACTGATGCCTTTCCTTCATCTGATCTACTCCAAGATTTTAAAGGGGATGACTTCACGTTGGATTTCTCATATATCTTATGGAAGTCCGTATCGTTATGCTTGTTCTCCAAATACTGACGCGTATTCTTCATCTGATCTTCACCTGACGTCTTTTCTTCATCTCATCCAAACCAAGAGCAAGTAAAACTATTAAGGTGATATCTTCTCGATATCTTTCGTTCCTCTTCGTTCTGCTTGAAACGCTCCAAAATATGTTATCCACTTTCTTCTCCCTACAGACTAAATCAAAATTCAAGAGTGTTCGTCTACTTTTAGTTCCCACTGTACTTACACAGTGTCCGTCTAACAGATAGTTGAATGACTTTCTCTCTCTCTCATTCTCTATTTTCAATTTGTTGCACGCTCACAAATTGAGGCCAACTTTTCTTGGCTGACTGTGATTCAAAAGCTGCCGCCGCGTCTAACAAATGTTGGGCACAAACTATTTTTTAATTGAATTTCTTTTACAGTGCGTTGCAATTGTTTTTTGCCAGTTGTTGCAAGTTGTTGAATGCACAGCAAATTTATCAGTTTTATGTTGCATGCATTTATCACTCCCGCCTCTCTGGCTAATGAACGGTTGCCATGACAGTTATCGATATCAGCTTCATTTTTCTTCATAGTGTGCGTTTGTATCTGTGTGTAACTATGTGTGCGTGTGTGTGTGTGTGTGGCATAATATGCGGCACACAGGCTCATTTATGGCATAATTATAACAATTGAACAATCAATTACGGGTAAGTACATAGTATATAGGCCATATGCACGGCAAACGGATTGAGTAAATTTAATTAAGCAGTTGCAATGTAATTTGGAAGGGAATGTTTGATATAACGAGAGGAGTGCAATGGAAATGCATTATACGATGTTTTTTCGGATTGAAATATAGGACGGAAAAATTCAATTTTGAAAAGTGGGCCAAGTGGCGTGTACAATTGCTAAATTTTGGAGGGCTAGAAATTTTAATCCAGTTCGATTTTGAAGGTAAGGTGAAGACCGAAACGAACATAAAATTGGAATTTGAAATAAATGTGGCCCCCGTTAATCAGTTGTGAAATAAATCAATCACGGACGACGTTTAATATGATGTTTAATTTATAATATTTAATTACTTACTTATTAACAATATTATTTATGCTTAATTGGTAATAGAATTTTGACGAAATTATATGTGTGTGTCTAGGAGGAGAAACCGGCAACGTCTTCCTTCTCATATGTACTTGCTTACGCGATAGTTTACTTGCTCATTATCGATGCTCATTATCGGTTCCCACATAAATGCATGAGCTTGGCTTCTTGAAAACTTTAACAGACTAAGAAGCACAAAATTTTTACCACCATTTTTTGATATGAGCTTCCTTTTTCACCCAATATAGAAAACATTCGGAAATTTATAATCCTAATATAATTTTTGGAGAAAGTCTCAATACAATATTTTAAAAAGGAATAGGTGAATTGGTTAAGTGTTGGTTTCACAACTTAGTTGAGGCAAATTATTTATTAATTTTTTTTTTGATATTTTTTTTCCAAGTATTTTTTTTTTACGTTAAGAATTATGGGAATACAAACAGCCGATTTTTCTCAAATTTCTATATAAACAAAAAAAAAAACAAACCGAACAATTTTAATCTGATTCGTTTTCGCTTGAATTTTTTTTTTAATATTTCCTTTTTATTATTAAGCAACAAAATTTATTGAATTAAACACGGCTTAGGTAATTTTTACAAGGGAAATTTTCTATGTGTAATGCGGTAACCTTGCCCCACTTATCGTCATGTGATCGTTTTGGCTATTTAGGTTGAATCAGAAAAAACTAATTTAAAATAGTTGCCAATAAATACATAACCTTAAGTTGGCACAATTATAATCTAGAAATATGAAAGAATATTTGAATATTTATTTCCGTATAAAATGAGTACTTTTTTAAGCCGATTCGTTTGAATTCCTCTTGCATCGAGACATTCGGTTTCGAATCAAATGTATAATTCGGTTTGGTAAAATTGG
Organism: Chymomyza amoena; assembly: GCA_037043745.1. Taxonomy (NCBI): domain Eukaryota; kingdom Metazoa; phylum Arthropoda; class Insecta; order Diptera; family Drosophilidae; genus Chymomyza; species Chymomyza amoena. Next base: position 119,115 of record JBAMAX010004318.1, read on the forward strand.
GAGCACCAAACATTCACTTTCAAAACGAGTCCGAATAAAAAGTTCGCAATGATTTTCCAGAGCACGTCCGAATATTCATTATAAAACCTTTGACTAATTCCTTGATGATCTTTCACCTAATAAATACGAAATATAAAATTTCACAAACATTTTTATATTTTTGAAGAGCTATATACGATATTGTAGACCATCGTTTTTGTAATGGCTTCATTTACGGCCATATAATCCTCAAAATGCTGGTAATGTTTATAACCGAACTTCCTCAATTGCAGGAGCTCCCAATTTTTAAATATTTTATTTTTTTTTCGCAGTAATTGAGTGAAGATGAGATTAGTTTAGAATAAAAAAAAAAAACTTTTTTAATAATTGATTATTTAAGAAAATGTAGCAATTAATTTTAAAAAAATTTACAAATAATTTGATTACTTAAAAAAATTTTTGAAAACTAAAAAAAAAAGATGAGATTATTATTAATATATTTTTTTTTAATTTTTATGCATATTCTTTATTAATTCAAAAGTATCTCCAAATAATTTTTTTTAAGTTCATAATTTTATTTATTATTAAATAAACATTTTTTTATAACTTAACTTCCTAAATTACAGGAGTTTCCAATTTATAAATATTTAAAACAACTAAAGCGATTTTAAAAATTTTATATTAATTTTGAATTTGAATTTTTGTACATAAATTTTTTTTAAAATTAATTTTATTTAATTTAGTTTTTTCGTAGCGATTGATTCAACTTTTGAGTGAAGACAAGATTTCTTTGAATAAAAGGTATATATTAAAAAATTATAAAAAATTCGTTCTTTAAAAAAAATGAAAATTAATTTTGAATTTGAATTTCTATACATATATTTTTTTATTTACAAAATTTTAATTATCTATTTTTTTGTTGAATTTTTATACATATCAAAATAAGTGAAGCGGGCCACTTTTTGGCGACCTTCTCCGATTTTGATGATTTTTACACAGTTGGTAGAGCTGCTAGCCATTAGAAACCACGCCCAATTTTATTGCAAAATTCCGATTATTTATGGAGTTATCGATAACTGAATATCGGTTTTTTCATTTTTGGACTATTTTTTGATAAGCCATATCTTCTAAACGAATAAAGATATTGAGGCGAATTTTTTTTAACATGACAGATAAAATATTAAATATAAAAAAAATAATTTGTAATTTAAAAAAAAAATTTTTTTTTAATTTTTTATCATTTTTAATTTTAAATTTAAAAATTGAAAAGTGATCTATGACTTTTGAAAAAAAAGTGCGAATGTCATTTTATGCGGGGAAATTCGCTGAGAAAATTACGCAAAAATAAAAACGCGGTAACTCGTAGAACTGCAGAAGTTATGCTTATTTTTGTGATGGCACCTCGCATTTTCGCCATAGTAAACAGTCATCGAAAAATGACACAAAAGCATAACTCTTTGGAATTGAAAGATAATAAGTTCAAACTTGACATGAATAATGATTTTGACATTTTAAGATCAACTTAAAAAATAAAACTGAATATCATGACCCTGTCACCAGATATTTAAGGTCAAAGATCACAAAAATCGGTTTTTTGCAAATAACATTTTACCAGTACTTTTAAATATTTCTCATTGTTCTAAATAATTGTAAGGCATAAATTTCTCTACAAAATTGCCGTAGATCATTATTTCGTACAAGTTACCCATCACGAGATAAAGTGTTCAAAGTGCAACGCATGTGCCAGACGAATTTTTATGGAATTTTCACATCAAAGCACTCCGTGCGTTTTAAGCTATATCTCATATATATTCATCCTCTATTGTTTTAAAGTTTATTGAGTCTGTTGAGATATTAAATATTTTTAGTGCAGCTTCCTAAAAATATTCAACTTTACGAATAGATAAGTAGTTTCGAAAGCATTTTATAAAACTGAATTTAATAAGTTTGTTTAATAATTCAATCACATTTATAAAAAATGTTTAAATTATTGCTTGCAGGGGTAATTACATCACAAAAATAAAAAATAAAAAAAAATATATTTGCATAAGTAAAAATAAAATTTTCTCTCAAGCCTCTGCGCTGAAGCGACCCCATCCTAGTGGGATTGGGTCATAATACTTGATAAGCTTTCCGAATGCGCCAGAGGGCATGTTTTTTGGCTTTTCCAATGTTTTTCAATTAAAAATCAAATTCAGCGACAGCTTTTGAGCGCATGGCAAATATTTGTCGAGCAAATTTGCCGAGCCATTTGCACCCAACCCCGCTGGCACGTCTCCCTACCTCCCTCCCGCCGCCCCACGATTGTTATCAGTCAGAATGGATTGCTCTGGCAAGGAACAGCATGATGAGCATTATTTTATGACAATTGGTCGATGGCAACATATACATCAATGTCAGACGTAAGAACGACAATCCCGGCGGAAGAAGTGACTCAAATTATTTTATAGCAATTAGATGGCTCACTGCTCTGGGGTCTTACTTATATATGTACTACATATATATACATACTTCCATATGCGCCCCAAATTACCGCAAGTACACCTGACATTGTTGCCACATTTGGGACTATTTGCATTTTCATGTCATGTGGCAACTGGCATTTCATTTTATTTAATTTGCTTTGGTTTTTTGTTTCGTTTTTTTTTTGTTCTATGTTTTGTTTTTCTCCTACTTGTTTTGTTTCAGTATTATATATGTGTATTTTTTGTGTTTATGTGTGTCATTAAAATGTGATTTATGTGGCATGGCAAGTGGCAGTTGGTGTGCCACAGCGGTGTTGGCAGGGAGCAGGTGGCACATGAACTTGGCTGGTTGCCTGTTTGTTTGTGTCATTAAAATCAAACAAAAAGCTGAGCTGAGCGTATATCTCTGTGTGAGTAAGTGTGTGATATGTTTTTGCACATAAATCACATTTTATTACCAAAACGACAATTATTTTGCCACAAAATCAAAACAAGGTACAATGTAAAAACAAATCAATGTGGAATGAATTGTAAAGGGTGCACATAGCGATTTAGTGGAATATCATATAATAGTATCACATTTTTCTACGTACAAAACCATTTCATACACTGAGAGAAATTTTGGAAACTTATAGGTTGCTTGTGTTTTTTTGTTTTGATTGATGATTCGAGCGGAGTTCTGATTTTACGCAAAAGCTTCCTTGTTTTATATTTTTGAGATTTTGGAAATCGAATCCGGAGTAAATTTTACTATATAACTTCCGGATTTTAAAAATCTATCGACTACAAAAATGTTTTTTACATTAGATTTAAACTATTTAGATTTAACACTAAATGTATTAGTGTTAAAAAATATGTTTTTATTACAACATGTCCACTAAACTAGATACATTTTGCAAATAAAAAAATCATAGCATACTTTTTGGGGCAACTTAGAAATTTGTATTTATTAACCTTTCTTGAAAACCTAGTGAGGTGGGGTCAAGCAGACTGCTGTTACAGCTATTAGCAGCCCGATAAATAAGGATAGTCGGGAAGATTATTTCCTTAAAGGAAATAACTGAGTATTATTCTTCTTGCTTCTTAGTGTTGTTTTTTTTCCCTTTCTTACTCCTCTTGGGAGCTTAGGGCCTCTAAAAGAGAGTGTTGAAACTACCATCCCAGCTCCCAGGCCCAGACTAGAGGTACGAAGTAGTCAACATTAGGATCGTTTTAATCATTTTGTAGAAAAGGAAGGACTTTAAAATTTTAATATGTAATCCAGAAATTTGTATTTCTTATGGAAAATATTTAATTGAATCAGAATAATTTTGATTAAATGAGTTCTTTGGCGTAGAATCTAGTTTAAAAGTGCAAAAATGTAAAAAAAGTTAATTTTATGTAGGTCTGGGTACAAATATTGTAAGATCGGCTTTTTATAAACTTGTACAAAATTGTCAATTTAAAATTTTATATAGCAAGTTCAATTCCAAGCATGTCTGAGCATAAAACAAATTTTTTAAATAGACCAATAGGACCAAGAAAGTAGAAAAAGTTCCAAAATAATTCGGAACTTAGGAGCTACGGCAAAATTTCTGGTGAAAAAAAAATATTATAATAAATAAATATTTGACAAAAACGATAAAGCGATAAACATAAAATTTTTCTTGAAGTAATAAAGGCAAAATGATAACTTAAAACTGAAATCGCGAATTTTTTAAATTCAGAAAAAATAATATCTATAGTTCTTCTATAGTCTAATAAAATACAAAGTTTATTTGAACGATTCCATTAGATTTAATTATATAATATAAATAAACATTCGAATGCTATTGTGATTACAATTTTTTATCCAAAAATATAGTTCTTTGTTTCATTATGATTTAAACTTGTGTAACTTTAAAAAACACCCTGTATAAAAAAAAAATCAGAGACTTTCTAAAGGTTAAATTCGGCGTCAACAGCGACCAATAAAACACCTACATACAAATTTTTATACATTTTTTTCTCCATTTTTGATCTGTTATTTCGGAAAAGCCATTTGAAAAATCTGCTAACGGAATCGTTTTTCTACAATCAAAAAACATTTCCGAAATTTGCTCTACCATTGTGGATGCGCAATTTGGAATTTTTTTTTCTAGTACTTAGAAATTGAAACTCCAGAGAGTATGTGCCATTGTGGATCTCCAATCTGGATTATCCTTTTGAAAATCTGAAAACAGAATCGTATATCTTATAATCAAAAAACATTTTTGAAATTTGGTCCGCCATTGTGGATCCGCTATTTTGAATTTACTCTATACAAATAATTAATTATATTATTATAGCTTAAAATTAAAATCACGAATTTTTGAAATTCCAGAAAAATTTTGTCTTGAATAATTCTTAAAAAAATATTTAAGCACAAAAACTTTCTTCGCCTTAGTCGCAATAAAATATAAGGCTTAAAACCCGATTCCATTAAAATTCAACATTTTTAAAGTTCAAATTTTCCTAACGTAAATCTTATTTAAGAATGTTGGATTTTATTTATTTAAGCCTTGTCTCACTTTGTCTATAATGTTACGTTATTTCTGTGCAGTTCAGTACCACACAATCCTACAAATTTGTAGCAAAAGCTGTTGCAAGGCCATTTTGGCTGATTGATTTATGGGCCAAAAATACTGAGCTACACATAAGCTAACAAAAATACAAATTAAGCCGGTTCTCTCTCTAGGCATTATTGATGAACATTCCGGCAGTTGGTAACAACAATATGCACAGTAGGTACCCCACACTCTCCGTCCCCTCTGGCAACCAACATTCACATGTGCACACGGGACGTATGAGTTATTTTAATTACAATAATGGCATGTCAATTACATGTCGATGTCGTTGCCGATGCTGCTGATGGTGATGTTAATGTCGACAATGTCCTGTACAGTGACACCTACTCACCACTCGCCATGTCCTCTCTCTCCCACACTCTCTCGCTCTTTTATATTCATCCATCACGCGAACAGTCTCTCTAATTAATTACTAAACACCATAAATTGTGGCCTGTGCTTGACGCAAATAATTAGGCAACATTTTCACATACGTGCATATTTTATGCGACGTATAATATTATAAAAATAAAAGCACTCTTAAAGCAAAAGTTTTTCAAGTTAATAAAATTATGTAAACAATTCAATTCAAAAGGCAAACGAACGGCAAGGAATTAAACTCGAGCGCAAGCGGCTTAAGCAGATTTATTTTAATTATACATCGCGTAAACTAATTAAAGCAATGCAAACATATACAAACGCATATATGTATAGCAAAACTCACACACACATACACAAACACACGCATACAAACAACGCATGATACAAGTATATATGTGATATGTTTATATGTGCAGTGGCTTAGGTAAAGGGGAAGCAGGTATCAGTAATCAGAATATAATTATCGGAGACAATCACCATCTACTATTTTAGAAGCGGTAGTTGGAATGGTCTCAATGGCGAAAATATTCTTGAATTGGAAAAGTCTTGGCACCAGGTGTCTAAGCTTTGATTCCCAAACTAGGCAAATTATTTATTAAATCTTTTATCAAAGAAATTTTAATATTTTTATTTTCTTTAAATTGAGGTTTATAGAAGTTGGTATCTATTTGAATGTTGATAAAGGGACTACACAGCTGTAAGCATAAGAAATTGTTTGGCTATTGTTGACCTCATGTTAACATTGATATTAAATATTATATGAGTTTCAACCCTTCTTATATGAAATGTTGTACATACAATTTGGTAAAAGCTTTGATACTTCTGAATAGCTAAAAGTGATATATAAACCGACGATTTTGAAAATGGCTTCATTTAGGTCCACAGCATCGTCAAAATTGCTTGAAAAATATTAAATATAGTATAGTTACATAAAGTACGTGTACTATAAATATATAATCGCATATCCTGTCATTTGTTGGGGAAAAATCGCAGCCAAAGGGTCGAAGGGGTCTTAAGTAGGCATTATATCCTAGCTCACATATGTGGGTAAAACTTAACCTCAAACAACTTTCAGTTCTATCTGCTCTAAGTGTCTCGAATATTAAGTTTTATAAATGACTATTTTTGACGCGTTGTGCCCTACCCTGAGGTAAAACGCTCCACCTGTGGAGCAAAACAGGGTTTAATGCTGAAAAAATAGTGGGAAATATTACACCCGAGAATAAATTGGTAATTATACCCTGTACCGTATGGTACCAAGGGTATATTAAGTTTGTGCAAGCCGAAAATGTATGTAACATATAGAAGGAGACGTCGGAGACACCCCAAAGTTACCTAAAATATGATCAGGGTGAATAGAGAAGTCGATATACCCATGTCCGTCTGTCCGTCCGTCCGTCTGTCCGTCCGTGTGAACGCCTAGATCTCAGAGATGGTAAGAGCTAGAGTTACCAAACTTTCACATTAGATCCCATATTATTCCATAAGAGGCAAGTTTATTTTATTTTTTTGATATCGGGGATAAATTATATAGCTCCCATGGGGGTGTTTGAGACGACCTCGACAAAAAAAAAAGTTTTAGATAAATAATTCGTTTGTTTATGAAGATATCGTAACGAAATTTGGTATTCGAAAGTTTTTTATAGTTCCCAAACACTGTACCAAATTTGATCGAAATCGGTTGACTATATCATATAGCTCCCATAGGACCGATCGGCCAAAATAACTTTTTTAAAGAAAAATTCGCTATATTTCGTTTTTTAATAAAGATATCCTAACCAGATTTGGCGTTTGGAAATTTTTTAGACCACTTAAGCAATGTGCCAAATTTGAACAAAATCGGTTGACTATATCATATAGCTCCCATAGGTCCGATCTTCCAAAAAATCGATTTTTTAACAAAATTTGTTGTGTTTCGTTTGTTTGTTAAGATATTGTGACCAAATTTGACATTCGTGAGTATTTTATAGTTCCTAAGCACTGTACTAAATTTAATCCAAATCGTTTGACTAGATCATATAGCTCCCATAGGACCAATCAGTCCAAAAACACGCTTTTTATACAAAATTCGATGTGTTTTGTTTGTTTGTAAAGATTTTTGAAATAAATTTGGCATTCATATCTTTTTTAAGGTATTTAAGCACTGTGTCAAATTTTATTGAAATCGGTTGACTATATCATATAGCTCCCATAGGAACGATCGGTCAAAAAAAAATTTTTGCTTAAAAATTCTTCTGTTTTTGGTTTTTTGTGAAGAAATCGGACTTTATTACAAGCTAGTGGTACAGGGTATCCTAAAGTCGTCCGCGCCCGACCTTACGTCCGCCATTTTTTTATAAAGAAATTGTATTTTAAAAATGTCAAGAAAATTAAAAATTTCTTCAATTTGTGACGATCGAGGCCGGGTGTATTTTTTTGTTTTGTTTGCTCTGTTCTTCCTCTGCTAGAGCTTTTATAGGCTCGGGGTCGGTAAAAATGACAGCAATCGCGACCAAACCGATTTCATTTTCATGTTTATCATCCACAAATTACTATAAAAACTCACTTATTTTAGTCAGAAGATTTTTTTTTTCAAAATATGATTTTTTTTCACCGAAATATTTGTAAAGCGATGCTACAAAAACACTTCCGTAAATAAGTCACAAATGCCACGGCCAAATGAAACTCGCTTACAGACGTTTAGAGCTCTAGCGATTACCGTCTCGACACTAATCCAGGGGTATATATTTCCCAAGTGGCGCGTTTTGCCCCATCTTCCCCTACTCTACTACTTTTTTCTCTGTGTTTTTCTGGAGGTTCAGAGCTTTGAGCTGGCAACGCTGCTTTATCTGAAAATTCATTTAACAGCTTACAGCTGATTTTTTTTTCCAAAAGTCAAACTTATTCACAAAATCAAACTTCAAAATTTTTTTTCCGTTGAAGCCCATCTATCAAAATTTTTGCATTTGGAGTGAGTGTAATCCACAAGCTTTTGTCTAAATACCATTTAAGCTACAGAAAGTTACTCTCACAATTGAGATACACTTGAACACCCGGAAAGGAATATTCGAATGTTATTGTTATTATGATTTTTTATCAAAAACTCCATTTCTTTGTTTCAGTATGATTTAAACTTGTGTAACTCCTCTAAAAAAAAAAAAACCCTTTATAAAAAAATCATTGTCATAGACTTATAGAAAGTCGATTTAGCCGTAAGCTCACTGACACAAGAAATACCCCTATATATGTAATTTTTATACATTTTTTTTACGTAGTCCGCCATTTTGCATCCGCCATTTTCAATCTAATATTTTGGATATAGCCTTTTTGAATTATGTATTTGAAAAATCTGCTAAGGAATTTGATTTTTCTGACAATCAAAAAACATTTTCGAAATTTGTTCCGCCATTGTGGGTTCGCCACTTTGAATTTATTTTATGCAATTAGTTAGAAAATTAATGTGTTTGTTCCATTATGGATTATCAATTTGAAAATCTGATATCAGAATCTTTTTTCTCACAATCAAAAGTCATTTCCGAAATTTGCTCAGTCCATTGTGGCTTCGCCATTTTGACATTTTTTTCTACTTATTTTTTACAAATTGACCAAAAATCTAATAAAAAATTTATCTCGTGAAGTACCTCATGAGCAATTACTTTGTCAACTTTCTAGAATTCAATTAAAAATATCCATGAAGGAAAAATATAACTTTCCAAAAAAATATTCTGACCCCCATAAGTCAAAAGCTAACTACGCCACTCTATATATACCATAATATGCAACCAAGGAAACTTCAAAGTGAACCAGAGAGAGTGTGAGTATGAGTGTGGTCCGTGTGTATGTGTCTGTGCATGTGTATGTGTGTGTATTACGCGCACGCAGCAAGTTTTTAAGCCCTATTTGTTAACTTTAATACCCACAGAGTCAGTGAGACAAACAGAGAGTGCGGAAGAGGGAGAGTGTGCGAATGGGAGACAAACAGTGTTGGTAGACGTCATGTGAATCACTTGAAGGCGAAAGTAATGCAAACATTTGTAGGTGCGAGTATATGGGTGTAAATACATATACGTATATGTATATATTTATATGTATATATATGTATAGATGTATGTGTGCTTTGTTTGACTGTTGTGCGTGGTAAATGAAGTGGGATATGTACAAGAGGAGTACCAACCTGGCTGGTTGGTTGGTTGGCTGGTTGGAACTGCGTTAATGCAACTCAGCATAATTGCTATATTTATAGAGTAAATGCCAAGAGAATTAAATATGCACTGGAATTTGTAATGATTTACGTAGAAAATGCTAAATACCAACAAGTAAGAGTTACAAGTATATAAGTTGATGTGTGTCAGGCGGGGTAGACTATAAAATAGATATTAGTGAATGGGAGATTTAATAGAGGTGGGCAATTAGTTGGGGTGAAGGATTGGTATATGGATACGTAATTGTGCCATCTAGCAACAGAAGTCCCAACAGAAGTTTTGTGATAGATCAGGCGTACCTTCCATTTAAAATTAGTTACACTCGAACTAAAAATAAACTAAGCCGGAAAATTACAAGTTTTTGCAGAGTTTAGTTAGTGTGTGCTTATAATTTTTGCTCCCACTGTAGCTACCATGTTGTAATTAATGCCTTTATTTTTAGTTCCTTTTTGCCTTGACAATATATCAGCTCTAAGATCCTTAATTAAACCCATCTTTATTGCGATAGTTCCTTATTAGCTCAACCCCTTCATTTAAGCTATCTTTATTTGTGGTAGTTCCTTTATTAGCTCCTTTGTTTGTCTATCCTCTAATACGCGGCTTAGTCATATTTATATATGAGACAACGCTGATTAACAGATTTCCGCTTTAAATACTTCGCAAAACAAACACAAATAGAAAGCTAAGCTAATCAAACTGTCTAACTGACAGACTGACAGTCAGTCTATCAGTGTTTAAAGTTTATTAAGTATACGCTGTGTGTGTCCCTTGCTCACTAGCTTGTCTAGTAATTTGCCAGCACCTGCTAAACGGATGCTTTGTCGCCCAAGTAAGGATACTCGGGCGTATACGTATTTTATTTAATTTTTGTTTACTTTACGTGGCAATGTGTGTATGTGTGTGTGTATCTGTGAGCGTAACTCTCTGTGTGAGTGTTTGCTTGTTTGTTTACTTTTACTGTCAGTTGTCAATTATTTTTATTGGCAGGTATTATTTTGTGTACACTGCACATATTTATATGGAAATTGCCGTCGTTGTTGTTGTCGTTGTTGGCGGTGGCAGTGGCAGCGGCAGCGGTAGATGTGGCATATTGCGGTAAAGCTTATGGTATTTATAAAATGCGTTGTGTCAATGTGTGTGTGTGTATGTATCTGTGTGCAATTCACTCTAAACTTGCATGTCATTGCTGCTTAATTTGTTTGCTTGTTTTTTTGTTGTTTTGCTTTTGCTGTATTTGTTGTTGTTGCTGTTATTGTTGCCACACACAGATTTTGTGGTTGCATAAGCTTTGTGGGTGTAATGAGTGCGCAATTAGTGGGCTTAAGTGCAACATTTTTATTTTTAATTTTTCTAACACTAACATGGGATAGGTCGTGTTCTGATTCCCATTTTTGGCAAAGGTTTTTTAGCAATAAATTTTGAATGATGCACGCTAAAATATGGAATTTTACGAAGAAGATAGAAAAAGTATTTATAGAATTAAGCTTAAATAAAAAAAAACAGTAGCCAAACACAATTAATCTGAAAGCTAGTTAATGAATAGATAATGGGTTGAATTTTTTTAAATATTATATACATTTTAACAAATTTAATTAATGTAATTGAACAATTTGCTTTATTTGTCGAAAATAATATAAGAATATTGCTTTAAGCTGGCTGAACATATTGAATCAGAGTTGAGATATAAAAACTTTACAACTGAAAAATTATGAGAAAATACAATTTATTTATATAAAGGAGATTGGCTCGAATATGTTATATTTAAGAAAACAACGGCAAGAAAAATACCTTAATTATGATAGAAAAAAAGGTTAAAGAGTTATAAATTAAGCAGGTTCCTGTAGCTTGTACCCGAATTAAAACAATCTAAAACAGAGACGTAGAGAGCTAAGTTGCTTAATTTTTTAATAACATTTCGCATATTTCAAACAGGCGCTTAGAACCTCAAATTAATATCGTTTAAAATAATAGAAAATGGTGACATAATTTTTTTTAAATATCGGATAGAATAGAATGAAATAACTTATTTAAAAAAGTTTCGGAATTTCTGTTCGAGGCAAAGCCAGGTCTATCAAAAGTAGTGCACTTCTGCCCTAAAGTGTTGTAGAAAGTGTCCACATTTGCCAGTATATTATTTTTGTATTATTTAGTGCAAGCAACAAAATTTCATTCAAAAAGTATGTAAAATGTGTTTTAATTTTAAATAATAGACTTCTTTGTAGAATAAGATTGTACTAGAAAATGTATTAAGCAATCTTTGATTCCTTACAATATAATTTTTCTACCAATAACTTCTATTAATATCTGATTTTTGTTGCTCACAACTGCAATTCTGCGTATGTCGTTATTTTAGCACTTTGTATATTTTTTAGGCCAACAAAAAATAAACACATTGAAGAACTTGATTTCTTATGATAATTTTTTATAAAGGACATCAACAAATTTTATGTCTATGTATATATCTTACAAAAATAATAACATGATTGGTTTTACTCCAATGAGCGAAACCAATATAGCATTAAGCAGACTTGGCTGAAATTTAAAATCTATGGGGAAGATCTAGGTCTATATATAGGTAAGTAAGGTAAGTATCGCTTCAATAGTCTAAAATCTGCGCTATTATCTATATATATTATTTATTATTTTATTCAGTTTACATGAATATTCAGTCGGTTTAACATATCGCCCATTTACAAGAGGAATGAAAAATGCGTTTTATGAGTTAATAATGCAGATTTGTTCGTCATGAGAAGCTGTGCATTGTGTAAAAATTTCAGTTTGATGGAAAAAATACTTTCCGTGTGAGAAAAGAATCTAGAATTTATTTCAACGATTTTAATATGAAATTGTGAAGTATATGAAAACTTTAAATGAGTTTTTGACTTTTTTTGAGCTATGACGATCTTCTTGTAAGTGAGTGATTCTGTTAATTTCTTTCTGTATTTGAAAGTTATTAACGTACTAGGGTGCCCTGAAATGATTTCTGAGTGTGCTTAATTGGTATCCTTGAAGTATTTCGATTATTAGATGTACTTGTCGTACCCCTAAGTTGCAAGAAATAGGCCAATAGTGGCTTTAAAAATGCTTTGTAAGGACGGATTTTATTTTTCAAGCTGAGTTGGGACCGAGCTCCTAATCATAAAAATTGAGAAAATAAAAAGCGCCACTAGAAAATGATGTCACAAGGATTCTGTCAAAATATTAAATCGATCGGAGAAAAATTTACAATAATTCGTTAAGTTAAAGTCTTTGAACTTCCCAAACGCCCAAAGCTTATAAATAGAGGACAATTTTTGTTTTCACTTTCGGACATTAATTCTAGCATAATTGTCTACCAACTTTGCTGCCACAAAACTATTTTTTTCTAAAGATTGCACATTAAAAAAAAATTTGGTGAACAATTCAAAAAGCAATTTATGCAAATTTTTCCAAATCCAACAAAATTCGCTAAAATGTTGCAAATTTAATTTCGCTAAACCAAAAATGTTTTCCGGAATAGGCCTAAATGATTTATTTGCCACCGCTAATGGAAAATGGCGGCTGTTAACGAAGCATAATGGCGCACAGTCACTCGACTGTTGCTGGTCAGCTAAGCAGATTTCCAGAGACTACTCATTGCCATGGCCAGTGCCTTGGCCCGAAAGAGGCTCATTAATGCAGCAACAGCCGTAGCAGATACCAAAATAGAACAGACCATGTCCCCCTCAGCAAATACGACTACGTCAAGATGTGCATCCGCAAGCACTTGGGGGGGGCAGGGCATGCATATGCAGGCGCTTATTATAGCAAACCAACCGCTGCCCCTGACTTGATTTGAATGTGGGTTTTGCATTGTTAGACGAGGGGGCGCCACCATCGGGGACGTTGCCGCAACTGCAACTGGTAACAATTTGCGATGCAATAGGAAACAATTGAATTTGCATAAAACACATTGCTTTTGCCATTGGCAATGCCACATAGCCATCATGATTTGCATTTGAAGTTCCATTCCGTTTCCATTTTGATGCATTTTTGCAGCTCGGCATATGGCAAATTGAGTCAGCTGCACTGTGTCTGGGTATGTTTTGCTTCAGCTCAAGGGTCGGCACTTGCATCCTGAAAATGCACCTGCATCCGCACCTTTGGGGTTATGCCAGCCAGCATATGTGTGCGTGTACCCAGCATGATTTCTGTGCTCTGTGTTCTTCGTCAGCTGGTCCGCCTTTAGTGACTGTCATGCTCATCTTGGTTGCCACTGACAATCAACAGGCTTGGAGCTCTGTGCCGGATTTGTGTTTTTGCTTGGAACAAGTTAGTACAATGTGGGGTACATATTAAATATATTTTCGTGTTATGTTTTGTTGGTAAAGTGACTTTAAGGTGGCAAAGTACACTGGGACAAGTATGCTGAAAAATGGAGTTTGGGAGAAAATTTTGGGAAACAATTGGGCTATGTTAGGTTGTATAGACAGCTCAGATAGTGACTGGGATCACCCAGAGACCATGAGGTCCACTGTGTTGCCTAATTAATAAGGAGGGGAGGTAAGGAATTAAAGAAAATGGAGGGATTGTAGAGGAAGATCAAAAACTGTAGGACATTCCTAAATCGCCTAAGGTCTCTCATGTTGCAAAATCATTGTGAGGATTCGACGAGAACAGCCAGATCCGCTAGGGTCACAAAGGCTAGAGTACCCAGATCCTCAAAGAATGGACTTACCCAGAAACCGGAGTTCGACTTCTATAGAGGCACCGGGCAGTCGCATAGTAGTTGTCGGATGCTTTTTGTCTCTTACTCATCTCCGCATCTGCGGCAGAAATCGTGATGGGGAACGTGCAAACTCTCAGCCATATTGCCTTTGGTGCAGTGCCTCGTTACAATGCCTACTCGCCATCCAAGTCCTGGTTTTATGAAAGCGTTGGGGTTAAGATATTCGCTTTGGATCATTTCTCTGACCAGAGTGCTCGAGAAGATGGGACAACCGGACACCATGTCCCATTCTCGTTCCAATAGACCTCTAGCCGTCTCCCTGACTTGCAATACGACGTCCTGCAATGGTCTTTTTATGTCCGTTACCGCAAGGATAAGCTGCCAGCGCTGAGCCGTTCCTTGCGCACCCGTCCGCCGACTTGCTTACCAGGGACACCTGAGTGAGCTGGAATTCAGCTGAGGGTTATTGAGTGGTGAGTGGATTACGGTTGAGCGCTAACGTCATGTTACTGATCAGTTTACTCTTTATGGCATGCGATAACAGAGCTTTAATTGCAGCCTGACTATCGACAATATCTACAATGTTCCTTGGTTCCCGCTTGAAAAACGCTACACCAGTTGGGGAGGCAGAATGACAGATTCATCGAAAGCTCTTTAGAGAAGATGCCTGCTGCTGTGCCCTCATCCATCTTCGTTCCCGTTTAGGGGGGCTTTTCGCAACCAAAAACTGCGACAAAGTTGTCGTTCCATTTCTGAACCGTGGAGCAGTAATCATTATCTCCGGTCTGCACAGGTAAGTCTAACTCGAGTAGGATACTGCTATGACCACAAGTTGATGGCGTGAAAATATTTAACATCCGGAGTCTCGTTGAGCTTCTAGCACGTCGCCGACTTCAGGAAAGTTCCCACTGGTTCTCCAGGTTTAGTATAACATTCAGATCCGCCTGAGGTTTGGATCGCATAGATGCCTAGGCATGCCGCCATTTGCACCCTCTGAAGGTTGCTTGAATGAGATTTGGTATTAGCCGCCTTTTACCAGAGCAACGTTCTATTAAGTTGGGATGGGTCTGATGACTACTGTGCATAACCAGTGAATTATTTACGTTTGAAGTCCTCATTTGATACCAAACGTCTTTTGCAGGTGTAATAAGCACCTAACGCTTTTTTCATTCGTTCTTCCGAGTTTTTCTTCCACAAAAGTTTGGAGTCTACAGCTTCACCTCCATAGGTCTTTTGGGCTGCGATCCACCGAGAGACGGTGGGGTAAGCTCAGTGAACTCATATTTCCTAGTGAACAACACCTTTACTTCTGAGGATTAAACCCAAAACCGCTCATTAAATTTATGGATCTTTTAATCTATTTATATTTTAAATTTATTTATAAAATATTCAAAAATTTTTTATACATCTTGAACCACTGTGCGAATTGACTTAACGTGCGCGCAACTTGGCTTCTATTCGAAATGCGCTCACGCAAGTTTTACGTACAAAGCTGCGTATACGTAATTTATTTTCGACTTCTTGTGCAGAAGTTTTTCATTATTCACACATAAAAACAATTTGGCAACAGTTTTTCTCTTTTTTTTGCTTCTAACGAATGCAAATGAAAATTTTTCTCCTAATTAAATTATAGCCGTAAAATTAGTAGCATATTTGCTGAAAAAGTGTAAATCATTTGCTTAAATGTGTCAATGGACTAAACGAACGTATCCTGAACACGCATGCACTAGCAAATCCTGCTCTACTTTGGCTCCATTTGTGCCAAAAAAAAAAGGCTTATGTTTCTTATCGTTTCCGCACTCCCAAAGGGGCTTTGGTTAATTAGCATTTTTTGTTGATTTATGCGCTTTGCTTAGTGAAATATGTTGCCGGAACTGACAACATAAATTCCGTAGAAAAAAACTCTCTGCTTTAAAGTTGTCAGTGTGTGCGTGTGTGTGAGTGAGTGTGCCGGTGTGTTGGTGAGTTAGATAAGAAAATATGCTTGGTGTTGGTTGGAAAATGTGTCTCGGGCAAAGTTAATGTACTGTAACCATTTTTAAAAGGGTTTTTCCTACTGATTGTGGCTAAGTCTCTGTCTCCGATGTTGTGGGTCATTTAACACTATAAAATTATTATCGTGCATATTTAGAGGCGGTTCCATGGCGTTGGTTTCATATAGAGAGTTCCAAAGTGTAGCGGAGCAAAATCAGCGCACCATAAATAAATTATGAGCGAAAAAGGTCGAAATATTCTTAGTGAGGCAAGCAAAAAAGCTATTAGCATAAATTGTGGCAAGCATTGATAGGAAGAAAGGCAGCCTTTGCCGTATACAAGGTCGGGGGCGGGGGCATGGGCGTGTCAGTCTGTTATCAATTTCGTGGCACATAAAAAAGCGTTTAGCAATTATTGTAAAAATGTTAAATAAAAAATGTAATCAGCTAAGTCAGTATTGGGGCCATTGACTAACCAAATGAGTCGATAAACAGAAATCGTTTCCTACACTCTTCTAACACTGCCCCTTCCGCCCTGATTAAAAAACTGTTGGTAATATAGTTATCAAAAACTGTAGCTTATAGCATGTCTGAGTGGTTGACTGCTCTACACAGTGAGAAAAAGAAAAATTAAAATACTCAATACAAATCCGAAATATTCATTTATCGAGGGTATTTTTATCAAATTTTTTTTATGTCAAAGGGTAAACAGAGATATTTGTATTTAAACTATATTATTTTATGCAAATATTAATATTGAAACATAGTGATTATTGCTCACAGTTCAGAAATGGAACGACAACTTTGTCGCAGTTTTTCAGAAGAGGGAGATTGGATACAAAGAACTCTCTTAAAAGGGAACGAGCTGACGATCTATACTGATGGTTCGAAGTTGGACGAGGGCACAGGTGCAGGCATCTTCTCTGAAGAGCTTTCGATGAAGCAATCATTCCGTCTCCCCGACTGGTGTAACGTTTTTCAAGCGGAGATATACGCAGTCTGGCAAGGGGCTAGACTTATTCGCACCTTGAATGGAAGTCCAAAGAACATTGTAATTGTCAGGTTTGTCGATAGTCAGGATGCCCTACAGTTTATGATCCTCCTCCACAATCCCTCCCTATCCTTAATTCCTTTCCTCTTTCTTTTACAATCAGGTAACAAAATGGACCTCATGGTTTCTGAGTGATCTCAGACACTATCTGAGCTGCCTTCACAACCTTACCTAACCTTACCTAGTTCCCCTTACAACCAATTACAAATTCTAGACATTAAAACAAATATTGCTTGGTCTTAATTGCAAATCAATACTTTACGTTCACTCCAGTTTTTTCTCTCAGTGCATTGTTTGCGTGCCTTTGTATGCGTGTCTTTGTATGTTTGTCGACACGCAAGTTGAAACCTCGCTCTTGCCGTCATGTTCTAAAAACTATTTCGATAAGTTCAACGACAAAATTGTTGGGATTTCGCCCTTCCCTATTACTCTTACAAAAAGCTGGAGAAGTTTACAAAATTGTCTGAGTGTAAAATTTCGATAGGGTTCGAGAGGGTAGCTCAAGGCTTGAGGGAGAGAGCTCGATGGCTGGCTGGCTCTTGTCAAGAGAACGTCGTGCTTAAGCGCTCGAAATGCCAGACTGCTTACATATGTATGTATGCGCACATACACACAGATACACACATGAACAGACCAGACACACACACACATAGGACACTTCACCACAAAAGCTGAAGGTGTTCGATTTTGTGTTCTCGGCTTGTGTAATAGCTTTATATGGCACTCTTTATGGCCCCTGAAGTTGTTAGCGTCTGGCTATGGAAATTGCCACACGTTAATATTATAAATAAAAAGAGAAAAACCAAAAAAAAAATAGTACGAGTTGTATGCCAGGGGTGCTTTTGGCCAAAGTTACAGTTAGTTAGTTAAGTGGGTAGTAAACGGAAGAGGATGTGAAAGAGAAAGATGGCTGACGAAAGTTTATGGCTAGCATTATGCATATATTACGCATACGCCCTGAATGTCACATGTGTGTGCGACAGTTCGATGAATTGTTTGCCAACTCTCTAAGCTTGATTAACTTTTTTAATGAGTTCCAAATTATTTTAATTAAATTTTCAGAACGACAGTTGGCACAATCATGTGACGTCATTGCTTCAAATGGCGCTGCTTATATTTGACTGGGTTGTGTTTGCCAGCCAATATGTTTAGCAGAGATGATAAAAATAAAAAAACAAAAAATATAATAAAAACAGAAACGAGAAAGAAAAAGAAAACAAAGCAAAATCAACTCAAAGCAAGTCAAAAACCAAATCAACATGACAAAGCGCGTAGAAACTGGCGCCATTCTGACTATAAACAGAAAACAAATATGCGAGGGTTGCCTTAAGGTTTTGGGAATAGACAGACAGAATTGTTATACTAAATTGCAAGTTGGACGTTTTGTGTATGTATAGCTAGAGCACTTTCTCCACTCCCTTTGTAGTTACAGGTTTCATAGCTTATTGCTGATATATGAAGGAAATCTAAAATCTTATAAAGACATAAAAAGATTATTATCAGATGTCTTTACAGAACTACTCTAATGAACTATTAAATCTTGTTGATAAACTATTTACCCATCCAAATTGGATTAGAGAACTTGATTGGTTGCAAATAATATTGTTACACATTGGTTGGAATTAGAAGAGCCAAATCAATGGAGGTATTCAAGCAACTTTAAAAAAGGTGAGGCGCACAGACCATATGAGCACCTAGATCTCCGAAGCAATGAGAGCTTTAGACACTCAATCTCAACAAAAGGAGATAAAGAAAGATTCAGTTTGAAGGCTCATATTGATACCTTACTCCGATGCATCCCCCACAGAAGATTTTTCCACGTGGGTGCAGGATATCCATTTTCAGACACTTTCCCTGCTGATTTTATGTTTCCCAAATATATCTTTTAAGATATAAATAACAGCCCTCGCACATTAGAGAAAAAAACCGAGTGAGTGGGTAAGGAAGTGCGTCGGCAAGCAACAAGCCGGATGTCTTCCCGTCCGTCCCTCTGTCTATGCCAGCTCAACATTGCATACTTTGCGGCGTCAACATGAAATGTTTTGCGGCACAGACCAGCTCCCAGACATACAGTCAGAAGATGTCTGTCGCCATGACGCGGGACTTGCTTGACATTGCTCCAAAGGAAAAAAAAGAATAAACAAACAAATAAATCTATCTCTTGGAAAAATTGTATAGCAAAAACTTTCATCAACTTTGCGTATTGTCTTTATTTACTTTAATGTGGTGAGCATTTGAGTTGAAAGAGATTTGACATAATAAGTTCAACTCTGCTTTGAAATCTAAATAGAGTTAAGCTTTTTAAGTGATAATTAGACGTATTGTTATGGAAATGAATCAATGATATTCTGGGAAGCTGTTTCTATTCCAAGTCTTTAGCAGTATGCTGTTGTCCAAGGCAGAAGCACAAGAGAAGCCAATTATTCATTCGAATGTTCTTTGTTAAAGTGCCTAGAGCTGTAGTTTGGAAATACGAGCTTAGCACACATCTAAAGAACATCTAACATCTAATGGGGAAACAGCATGCAGTTCTATCAGCATTACGCATGAGAGAAGCGAAAAATTGGAAGACAATAATTTTGGTCTCGCAAAATTCTCTCACTTATGCCCGAGAGTACAGACTACTGCATACCACAGGAACACTTCATAACCAAATTCAAAATTTATATTCCAACCATGCGGAGTGGAGTAAAGGTGTACCAGGCTCAGCAGGCTCGATGAAGATTACCGCTGATTGTTCCAAGCTGGACGACCGTGTAGGCGGACGCGTCTATGTAGAGGAACTCAACTTCAGAACTGCTTTCCGACTCCCGGATCACTGTAGGGTCTTTCAGGCAGAGTTCATTGCAATCCAGGAAGCTTTGACAACAATAAGAAACCTACAAGTACGGAACAACATCTATATCTACTCGGACAGCCAAGCGGCTATTAAGTCCCTTGCTTCGATGACTTCTTGCATGTAGTCAGTGAATAACTGCTGCTTGTCTCAGGAGGAGATGGCTGTGCAGTTTTCAATTCACCTCATATGGGTCCCAGGACAAAGGGACGTCGAGGACAACTGTGTTGTGGATGATCTGTCTAGACAAGGAACTACTACCATACTCCTTGAGGACAACGAGGGCCTGGGTATGCCCATTGCTAGCTGCAGACTGAGAATACGAAATTTCTTCGATCTTTGTGCAAGCCAAACTTGGAAACGGACATCCAAAGTGTGCAGGATCCTGCGATAAACCTGGCCGAAATACGCCAGTAAAAGAACAGTGTTCCTTTGCTGTCTGAATAGAGCCCAGTGTTCGACTGCCATCTATGCTATAACAGGACACTGGCTGGTGGGGCAATATGCATCCAGGTAAGTGAGTTGGGATGTCAGTGCCAACTGCCGACCGAACCGAACCTAACCTATGCATGTAACTAGGATTTGGATTTTAATTAGCAACAAATCGATTTTTCGATTAATTTAATAGCTACCAGCAAAAAGAAAAAGAATATCAGCTAGAAGTTCAAGCGGGAAATAGGCTTCGCTGGTATCGTTGGATTAAGATGTTTGATATTCGTAAGTGGAAAGCCAAGCGCTAAGGTCTCAAGCTCTTAACTTTATGTTTTATTTACTTATAGATATATTAACAGATATAAAATATGAAAAAAAACGCACTAATTTTTGTTGAAAAAAATTTGCCTAAGGACATATTAAAATTTTTTAAAATGACTAAAATGAATGCAATCTTTCGTAAGTTCTTAAATTATCTTCATTTTAAATTTCCTCCAATTCAACCTTGTCTTCAACACGCGGATAGATGGGTTTCCAAACTATGTCTTCTAGGCATAGCTCGTCGGAATCACAATAAAAAGGCTTCTGTAGACGGTTCCACATTTTCAATGCAGCCTCACGCTTGGCCATCTTCTTATTCTTACCATGACCAATCTCACGGTAGTTATTAGGAAGTACTGTACAAGACATTGTAAAACGAGAAGGATGTGACTCAGAAGTTTCCTCTACGAAGGATATACGCAAGCCCTGTTGAGTGCAGAATATGTGCAGTTTGTCTATTTCAGTGCCTGGTTGCTGTATGGACGCAGCTGTGGCATCGTCCACGGTCTTAGATGCATCATCAGAGAGCTTTTCTAGAAGAGCACGCGCTGATGCATGCTTCGCTTGCTGTTTAGAACTTCCTGAGCCCATTGCTGTGATTAGTTTAGTATTTTTAGTAATTGAGACTTGATAGTGAAAAATGGGTTTGTGCTGGACTCCCTTTGTCGGCAAAAGTGTGTACTCTGGCGATATTCCATAGAAGCCATCCAGATGTTCGCGCAATAAGGAGACAGGCGTCTTATTAAACTGGCTCTCTATATCTAAATTGGTACTGCTCGCTTGGAAATAATTATCGTAGTCCTTTTTGTCATGGTCTGCCTTGAACCTGCACTCAATTAAGCTGAGTAATTGACGGAAAGATGGCTTATCCAGCAGAGTTCGCGCTGCAGCATGCATTGCTCCCTTTTTGTTGTATCCAGTGCCTATGGCTGTGAGCTGCGTATCCTTGTAATTAACTAAAACTTTATAGTGAAAAGTGGGATTGTGCCGTGATCCCTCGGTCTTCAAAGGTATAAACTCCGGCTTTAAGCTATATGGCTTTAAATGCTCGTTAAGTTGGTTTATGGGCATCTCATGGGCTAGACTTTGTTGGAATTCAAGATGGGATGCTACTTTTTCGATTTTGGGTTTGATGTTATCCTTGTAGTCGTCTGCGTAGTCATTGTTCTCTGTAATATTGTTATCGGCAGTGCCTTCGCTACAATCAAGGACGTTACCCCTGATATTTTCGTTTCTTTCGCTGCTCTTACCCTTTTGTGCAACTGAGGCAATATTAGTCAACTCCCCGGCATATAGTTTATCCAAAAGGACTTGCGCAGAAACTTGCATGGCTTGCTTCATGCTTTTTCCAGCGCCTTTAGCCAGGAGCTGCTTATCCTTGTCGCCAACTGAGACTTGATAGTAAAAAGTGGGATTATGTGGAGCTCCCTCTCGCTTCACAAGTTGAAAGTCTGGCGTTAGGCCATATGACTTTAAATACTCATTTACTTGGTTGACAGGCGTAAGGTGAGGCAGAGTAAGTTGGATTTTGTGATTAGATACCTCTTCACTTTCGGTTTTATTATAAAAACTGACTTTTACGTCACTACGTTCCATCTGGCCGGTATTTGTGTTAATGTCCTTGGTATCTCTGCACACGGTTGTAGAAAAGGCTTTGCCGACAACTATATTACTTTGGAGGCGAGTATCGATACATTTTTGATATTCACTCTCTTTACTACAATCTGAACTTGAGCTTCTCGCAATGAATGGCTTTATGGCAATCTGAGTCAATTCGCCGGCAGACAGCTTTTGGAGTAGAGCTCGCGCTGCATCTTGCATGGCATGCTTCATGCTTGTTCCAGCACCTATAGCCAGGAGCTGCTTATCCTTGTAGTCAACTGAGACTCGATAGTAAAAAGTAGGATTATGCTGGGCTCCCTCTTGCTTCAATAGTTGAAAGTTCGGAGTTATGCCATATGGCTTCAAATACTCATTTAGCTGGTAGATAGGCGCGAGCTGGTAAGGCAGAGTAAGCTGGATTTTGTCATTAGATACTTCTTCACTTCTGGTTGAATGGAAAAGACTGACTTCTATGTCACTACTTTTCAAATTGCCGATTTTTGTGTTAGTGTCCTTGGTATCTCTGAAAACGGTTGCAGAAAAGGCTTTGCCGATAACTATATTACTTGAAGGGCGAATATCGCTACATTTTTGATGTTCACTCCCTTTACTACAATCTGCACTAGAGCTTCCCTCCATGTATGGCTTAATGGCAATTTGAGGCAATTCGCCGGCCGACAGTTTCTGGAGCAGAGCTCGCGCAGAATAATGCTTTGCTTGTTTCTTGCTGGTCCCAGCGCCTGTAGCCGAAATCTGCTTACCATTATAAGCAATTGAGACTTGATAATGAAAAGTAGGATTGTGCTTGCCTCCACCAATCTCCAAAAGCTTAAACTCAGGTGTTATGCCATATTGCTTTAAATGTTGATGCAGTTGGTAGATAGGCGTCTCATAAGATAGATCCATTTTAATTTTGCCCTGTGAATTGACCAAGATCGTGTTATTATCATTCTCACTGCTCCCTTTTGAAGTGACTTCATCGGCAGACAGCTTCTCGTGGGAGGCGGTGGGAATAGCCTGTTCATTTTTGATGTGTCCAGCGCTGCAGCTTCTCCCAATGGATGGCTTTATGGCACTCTGTGGCAATTCGCCGGCAGACAGCTTTTGGAGAAGAGCTCGCGCTGCATCTTGCATGGCTTGCTTCATGCTTGTTCCAGCGGCTGTAGCCATGAGCTGCTTATCCTTGTAGTCAACGGAGACTTGATAGTAAAAAGTGGCTCCCTCTTTCTTCAATAGTTGAAAGTTTGGCATTATGCCATATGGCTTCAAATACTCATTTAGCCGGTAGATAGGCAAGGGGTAAGGCACAGTAAGCTGGATTTTGTCATTAGATATTTCTTTACTTCTGGTTGAATTGTAAAGACCGTCTTTTGCGTCACTACGTTTCACCTGGTCGGTATGTGTATTAGTGTCCTTGGTGTTTCTGCACACAGTTGTAGAAGAGGCTTTGCCGACAACTATATTATTTTGGAGAATATCGCTACAGTTTTGATGTACACTCCCCTTACTACAATCTGCACTGGAGTTTCTCTCCATTGATGGCTTGATGGCAATCTGAGGCAATTCGCCGGCCGACAGTTTCTGGAGCAGAGCGCGCGCAGAATAATGCCGTGCTTGTTTCTTGCTGGTCCCAGCACCTGTAGCCGTAATCTGCTTACCATTATAAGCAATTGAGACTTGATAATGAAAAGTTAGATTGTGCTTGCCTCTATCAATCTTCAAAAGCATAAATTCAGGTGTTATGCCATATTGCTTTAAATGTTGATGCAGTTGGTAGATAGGCGTCTCATAAGATAGATCCATTTGAATTTTTCCCTGTGAATTGACCAAGATAGTATTATCTTCATTCTCACTGCTCTCCTTTGAAGTGACTTCATCAGCCGACAGCTTTTCGAGTGAGGCGGTGGGAACAGCCTGTTCATTTTTGATGTGTCCAGCGCTGCAGCTTCTCCCAATGGATGGCTTTATGGCACTCTGTGGCAATTCGCCGGCAGACAGCTTTTGGAGTAGAGCTCGCGCTGCATCTTGCATGGCTTGCTTCATGCTTGTTCCAGCGGCTGTAGCCTTGAGCTGCTTATCCTTGTAGTCAACGGAGACTTGATAGTAAAAAGTGGCTCCCTCTTTCTTCAATAGTTGAAAGTCCGGCATTATGCCATATGGCTTCAAATACTCATTTAGCCGGTAGATAGGCAAGGGGTAAGGCACAGTAAGCTGGATTTTGTCATTAGATACTTCTTCACTTCTGGTTGAATTGTAAAGACCGTCTTTTGCGTCACTACGTTCCACCTGGTCGGTATGTGTATTAGTGTCCTTGGTGTTTCTGCACACAGTTGTAGAAGAGGCTTTGCCGGCAACTATATTATTTTGGAGAATATCGCTACATTTTTGATGTACACTCCCTTTACTACAATCTGCACTGGAGTTTCTCTCCATTGATGGCTTGATGGCAATCTGAGGCAATTTGCCGGCAGACAGTTTCTGGAGCAGAGCTCGCGCAGAATAATGCCGTGCTTGTTTCTTGCTGGTCCCAGCACCTGTAGCCGTAATCTGCTTACCATTATAAGCAATTGAGACTTGATAATGAAAAGTTAGATTGTGCTTGCCTCTATCAATCTTCAAAAGCTTAAACTCAGGTGTTATGCCATATTGCTTTAAATGTTGATGCAGTTGGTAGATAGGCGTCTCATAAGATAGATCCATTTGAATTTTTCCCTGTGAATTGACCAAGATAGTATTATCTTCATTCTCACGGCTCTCCTTTGAAGTGACTTCATCAGCAGACAGTTTCTCCAGTGAGACGGTGGGAACAGCCTGTTCATTTTTGGTGTGTCCAGCGCCCATTGCAGTGTGGTTCGTGTCCTGGATTTTAGCAAATAGCGTACCACTGAAAAGTTGGTCCAAAAACGCTTTTGCAGCTGCATGCTTCGCCTCCTCTTTTGTACTTCCAGCACCTTGGCCAGACATCTTAAACCTTGCGGATACATCATAGTAAAACATGGACTGCTGAGGGGTGTTCTCTTTTTGCAGCTGCTTATAGTCAGCCTCAAGGCCATAAAGCTGCAAAGCTTCATGAAGCACCCAAACAGGAGTCTCTATAGCTACATCCTTAGAAGTGTTAAAATTTTGCGAATTTTCTGTAGAAAACTTGTTGAAGCTTTGCTGCAATTGGCGTTGGTCCCGTAGGAGCAGCCAGGGAACTTTTAGCTGATCCATTTCTTTGCTGAAAATTCTTTTTAGAAATTTTCAACCACAATTTGAGAATTTTTTTTTTTGTACAGGTTTGTCTGAATTTTAAATCAAAGTAAAAATAAAATTACATTTTTTCCATAGGCCTACTGGTTCAAATAAATAAAATTTTTGAGGTTATAAATCATAATTTTCCTAATAAGAAAAATGGCCTACTGGGCACTTAAGTGTACAGAAATACTTCAGATATCCTGAGCTGAGCTGGTTCACTAAAATAATTTATTACCAATCCATTAATTTTATTACTTATATGGTATTATATGCCAAAGTTAGTGCTTTGCTTTTTTAGCTGTCAAAGAAAAATCAATATATTTGTTACATGCAAAAGTCAAGTGAAACTGAAATGTATAATAAATAAAACTATTATTTCTAGAATACATCTATTTTTGTTTTGGGGTTTTTGTTTATTTTTATTTGTGGGCGAAACTTGGTAAATTGCTGGTGTTGCATTTTATGGTCTTTTCTATGTGGGTCAAATGGCCAAATAATGAAAATGATTTTTATGTGCAAGTTGTTTGTGTTACGTGCTCTTGTTGTTGTTGTTGCTGTTGTTGTTTGCTTTTATGGCTGAAAATTGCTAGCCTCACAATTGGCCATTTGCATAATAAACGACCAGCAATAAATTACAAACAAAAATTGTTAGACCAAAAAATAAAATTAAATTAAACTAAAAAAAAAAGTCGTAGCGCATCTGCAAATAACAAACAAAAGCTCTTGTGGTCAGGTAGAGAGCATAAAACAAAACACAAGGACATGTTAGGACATTACACATACGCAGTGTGACCACAGATGAGTTTGTAGTTTGACTCCTTTTGCTGGTTTATTTGCAATTATGGCGCTCACACAAGGACATTTGCAAAGTCATTAAAAACAAAAACAAAAAAGAATGACAAATGAGATGCAGCAACAACGACGGCCTTGCACAGTGGGTTAATGTCAGTTGGTAGGGCTATATTCAATAAGCTGAAGAATAACACTGTCCAACAGTGAAAAAGAACTATTCAAGTGACCTAGTGTACGTTGTAGGTCTTGACGAGTAGATCACGATAGCGTTTTTCAAAATTGTCTAAACCCCCAAAATCGGAAGTTATCGCTTAAAAACCGTTTTCGGGTACTGCGATCACTCCCACTATCACAACGTCGCCATTTTTCAACCGATTTTCGGTGCTTTACGGTTTGGAAAGAAGAGGATTCAAGCTTTAAGATGATATACACTTGTTTATACTTTATACAAAGCAACTACGAGATTTTCTAAAAGAAATCTAAGATTTACACTTTGTTTATTCGATTTTCGCACTTTGAAGTCATTTTTATATAACATTTTTGCAAATACTTACTTTTTACATTTAATCTTAAAGAAATATTAATTCCGAGTAAGAAAAGTTTTAGATTATTAAAATCGGTCGATAAATGCTTAAGTTACGACGCTTATTGTAAACAAGAAAATTCAATTTTCATCGACAAAAAAAAAATGTTTTAGATGGATAATTCGTTTGTTCAGGAAGATATCGTAACCAAATTTGGTATAATGCTTAAGAACAATAAAAAGCTTACAAGTGCCAAATTTGGTCGCAATATTTAAAAAACAAACGAAATACAACAAATTTTGTTAAAAAATCGATTTTTTGACCGATAATTCCTATGGGAGCTATATGATATAGTCTACCGATTTTGTTGAAATTTGGCGTTTTGAAATTTTTAGAGCACTTAGGCAATGTGCCAAATTTCAACAAAATCGGTAGACTATATCATATAGCTCCCATAGGAATTATCGGTCAAAAAATCGATTTTTTAACACAAATTTGTTGTATTTCGTTTGTTTTTAAAATATTGCGACCAAATTTGGCACTTGTAACGTTTTCCTTAAGCATTATACCAAATTTGGTTACGATATCTTCCTGAACAAACGAATTATCCATCTAAAACATTTTTTTTTGTCGATGAAAATTGAATTTTCTTGTTTACAATAAGCGTCGTAACTTAGCTTTATCGACCGATTTTAATAATCTAAAACTTTTCTTACTCGGAATTAATATTTCTTTAAGATTAAATGTAAAAAAGTAAAGGTATTTTAACAAAATGTTATATAAAAATGACTTCAAAGTGCGAAAATCGAATAAAAAAAGTGTAAATCTTAGATTTCTTTTAGAAAATTTCGTAGTTGCTTTGTATAAAGTATAAACAAGTGTATATCATCTTAAAGCTTGAATCCTCTTCTTTCCAAAACCGTAAAGCAATCGAAAATCGGTTGAAAAATGGCGACGTTGTGATAGTGGGAGTGATCGCAGTACCCGAAAAACGGTTTTTAAGCGATAACTTCCGATTTTGGGGGTGTTAGACAATTTTGAAAAACGCTATCGTGATCTACTCGTCAAGACCTACAACGTACACTAGGTCACTTAATATTCTTTGATTTTTTCAATTCTGTAGGACAGTGTAATTTGAAGAATAAATTGAATTCAGAGCTTACCACTGATATACTTTTTTTGTTTGTCTAAATTGTAACAGGAGATGAAATAATATTATTAATTATGCATCAAAATGATTGACATAAATATATACACGATAGACATAAATATGTTTACCCAATTGACTTTGCAAACGCGGGGATCTCAGCATGGAAATGGATAAAGATTTTGAAAATAAGTACAGATCTGCTCTTATTTCCCTAGCTGCTAATCTGTAGGATCCGAAATTTGGTTGATACATTTAAAAATAGATTTCTTTTAACTACTTCAATATCAAATCATTTAATAAAATTAATTTTTATCATATTTTGTAGTTTTTTTATGCTTAGTGATATTCATGAGGATATACTATTCTCCTCAAGGAATTAAAGGAATAAAAGAAGTAACGTTATTTTTTACCTTGGTAAATTCAATTTTTTTCTTAAAATGTTTGGCCTTTCTGAGGTAAAGTAAAGTAGAGTGAAATAAAATAAGATAAAAATAAAATAATATAAAGTTAAATAAAATAAAATAAAATAAAATAAAATAAAATAAAATAAAATAAAATAAACTGAACTGAAATAAAATTAATTGAAATGAACTGAACTGAAATGAATCGAAATGAACTGAAATAAAACTGAAATGAACTGATATGAACTGAAATGAACAGAAATTAAATGAAATTAAATAACAATTGAAATACAAAAAAAAGAAATAGCACAACTCTAAAGCTCGTGAAGAATCCCTAAAAGTAGTATAAACATTTTTTGGACACAACAATAAATAATGCCATAATTTCTGTAAATACAAAACAGTTTGTAAAATATTTCAAGATAATGTAATTTTAAAATTAATTTTTCGAAAAAAAATAATTTTAAATAGTTTGATAATTTTGCTGTCGCAGCAGCAAAGTTAAAGTGACATGAAGGAAGCTTTTAAACTAAGACGTAAGACCTTTTAAACTAACCGAAAGGATCACTGCTTTTTCATCGGCAGCTCGAGGTGTCGGCCTTTAGCTCCGAGGAAGAACTCCTGGTTTCTGACGGAGGTGACAATGTGAGTGTAGTCTCGCAAAAGTCGTCTATCTCCAGTATCGGAGCCACCCACTAGACCCTCAATCTGGAGTCAGAGCCTCTCTTCGAAAAACTAAGCTCCCGGGAGGAGAGACTCCTTAAGGCCGCTCTTGGCAAAGGACTCTCCAGAGCAGACGCTCTAGCTTCCGTCAAATCAGCACTCCCTGCGACACTGGTCAAGGTAAGCCGATAGGTCGCCATATACGGCGACTAAAAAGCCCAAGCAAAGTCTTATGGTCGCAGTGACCTCTCTTTGTGAGGAACCCATACGAGAAAAAAAGACCTAATTAGTACCACTGTGCAGTGGCAGTGGAACAAGCACAATGCGGATAAAGATGAGCTGAAGTTTTTGCTGCAAGCGTTGATGATGCTGCTGATGGGCTGCAATAAACTAAAGTTAACAGCTTAACAAAACAATAAATGAAGTTGGCAAATGCGATTGCTTTGCTGCTGTGTTGTTGTTGTAGTTGTTTTTGTCTTAGTTGTTGCCACTGTAGCTGCTACAAACAACAACAGCATGACAAAAAGCACAATCTAATGGACAGTAGCAGCAGCAAACAAGACAAAAAAAAAAAAACGCAGCTCGGAAAAACTTTGGCTTCAAGTCAAACTTCGATGAAAAGTTGAATTACAAAAACAATCTAAAGCAGAAGGTGGCAAGAGCGGAAGTACAGTAGAACCAAGAGATAGTAGAAAAAACATTAAAACAGTTGGCCAAAATGTGCTTTTAAAATGGCGTGCGCTTGAGTATGTGTGTGCGTGAGTGTGTCGGAGTGTGTGTGCACTTTTGTTTTAACTTTCCATTGACTTTTGTTGTTGTTGCTGCCAAAGCCAGTGAAATTTTTGTTGCCTACTTTTTGCTACCAGCTGTAATTGCCGTACGGCTTCTCGCTCTGCTAGGCAATTAGTGGGCGCCATTTTTGTGCGTCTCTCTTTCTCTCTCGCCGTGCTCTCTTTCACCAAAGCCCACAAGCAAAGTTAGCAGCTAAGTGAAAACAAAGTACGCCAACAGGTGTCGCTTTTTCAGCTGCTCATCGTTTGCGTTTGAGCGCATATGTGTGTCGGTGTGTGTGTGTGTATGGGCGTATCTGTGTGTGCGAAATTGTATCTGTGTGCAACTCATTTCGTATTCATTTCAGGCAAAAGTCAAAGGTACATGCAAAACGCATATTGCACGCTTCTATGGGGCATTCTAAGCCATAAGAACAAAGAAAAACTTTACACTGATTTGTTTTTTTCTTTTTGTTGTTTTTTCTTGTTTCAATTGGTAGCAAGTTACGCCGGGTTCAACTTCTAATGACTGCTATAGCTTGTTGGGGGAATTGGATTTTAAATATCGTTAGAGATGGGCTTTATTTGAGGTCGTGAGTTTTTAATTATTTATGTACTAGAAGTCTTGGACTCTGTATTTTAAAATGCGGCTGCATTTAATACAAAAATGTATGATAACAAAGGGTATGACGATGAGTGAGAGTTGGGGGGAAAGATCTATGCAGCTGATATACTCGTATTTGACTACCAATAGATGGCCCTAGAAGAACGAGATGATTGAAAGAAAGATTATTTAAAGATACAACGTCTGACATAAGTATAACGTATCAGACCATCTTCCTGTATAGATGGAGAACGAAAGCTGTCGATGGTTGATGGCATGATAAAATTTCGAGGGAGTTCAAAAACATAACGATCCACAGCACTGATTTTGAATAGAAATAAAAGAAGCGTAAAACCTTAAGGGTAAAGGGTGCTTCTGGAGTGCTGTTGTCTCCGATGGTATCCTATTATCGGTAGACTCAGGACTCAATTCCTACTCTTACCTCAACTTGGTGCAGTCTGGCAACCTGAGCAACCTTGATGAATTTACGGCAGCCAACCCGTGTGGAAGACTTGGTCAGGGCTAGCAAAAGAGGAAGCTCTCATTTATTAGGCCATTCTAACATATTGATCTAAGGACTAAAAGAGTAGCGTCTGCTCGCCAGGTTAGGCGTGACTGCAAGCGGGCATCTGTCTATGATCGAACAGCTCGCTCTACAAACGTGTTTTGCGTATCGTCCTTGGCCTCATTACCCATCGAATCTAGCACCAATCGATGTTCAAGTATGGAAGGTAACAACAATGGAAACACTACTCGTCTTAATACGAGAAATCCTCCAGCTTCGGCAGCTGGTACAAGGATATTGGAGGTGCCAAATCCACGCGAAAACATCATGATGAATGAAACCAACATCATCCAAGGGTATTGAACTCAAAGATATAGAGTTCGTTACAAAAGGATGCTCGAGGACTCTATGCTGCACTGGAAGTCGAGGAGGTCAGAAGAAAAAACTTAAGGCACTTCCGTTTTTTGAAACGGTCGAAAGTCGACTTTGCGGCAAAATGGATCAAGACAGGCAATAAAAGAAGTTAGTAGATTAACACGCTTTGGGAAAGGTTTGATATATCAGGAGCACTTAGAAGTAAACTGATCATAATGAGGTATACCATGCAGCCAAAAGGGACAACAGAAACCAGGTCGGCTTAAAAGTCAACCGTTCACTCTATATAGTTCAATTTTTCCCACCAAATTATAATTATTTTCCACCAGTAGAAAGACATATGGTCTCGTAAAAACATTTCTCAACAAAATTTTTGATATATGCAAAGCTTTTCTGCATTTGCGCCCGACTGAAACTTTGAACTAAGAACCATGTCCATCGCTAGCTCGAACATTCCAAAGTGTAAAACATAACAACTGCCTTAAATGGCTCCAAGGCCAACTTGAGCCATACACAATTGCAAGCAAGCATTTTTTGGCTCCTGGCCATGGTCGAAAGGTACTCAAGCAGCTGCAATTCATTGGCCCAATCAGAGACTGCATGAAACCTTAAATAGTAATTAAAGCCCAAAAAGGCAGCAACAATAATTAAATTTACGGCTGCGTAATAATTTCTCAATTAGTTTTTACTGCCTAGATATTGGTATTTTATCTGGTTCTTGCCTTCTTTTTGGCCAATTTGTTGGCTATGCGACGATATAGCCAAACTGTTGCCAGAAACTAAGCCAAAGCGGCCAATTTATTGATAGTAATTGGAAAATTATGCACAAAGGCGTACCCGAAAAATAACGCAAAATATACAGAGTACCAAATGCATTTTATCGCTAGGCATTTACCAACACTCATATGAACGTATGGATTCATAGCACAGTGGGGGGGATGTGCATTTTGTGGGACAATAAAGGGAAAAAATAGAGCAGCAGCATTTGAGCTGCCTAATTGTGTAAGAAGGAGGAAATTAATTGGAGCAGCGGTGGGGGAGGGGTGAAGGAGGTAAGTCGCTCTTCTTTTAAAACTAATTTGAAGATTCGACAAGCTTAGCCAGATCTGCTGTGGGCACATATGTCAGACTACCAAGATCCACAACGATTGGCTTACCCAGATACTGGGCCCGTCTTCTTAAAAGCGCATATCAGGTGTTGGATGCTTTCGATCTCCTTCTTGTCTCCGCAGCTGCAGCAGAAAATGTGTTTGAGAATTTTCAGACATATGGCCAATGTTGCAATGCCCCATTACAATTCCTACCACCATCCTTGTCCTGTTTGTAACCAAGACCTCATAGTAGCTTCTAAAGCATTTAAAGAGCTTCATAGAATTGCTGATTGGTTTTTAAATATTACTTAACTTCTCTTCAACTTTCTGCCCAAAAAGTATGATCGCGACCACTGTACCTGAGCCACATATGCAGCAGGCTGCAGCTCATTTTTAGCCGGAAATGAACTAGAATTGTAGTCTAACGGCGTATGCCGAGGCTTCTAGAGAAGCGTTCGGGCCTCTGTGGACTGTGGTGTGGTCAACGCAAACGACTTTGTGGCAAATCGAAAAATAGTTGGCCAAGGCAAAAAGGAGGCCAAAATTGCCATGCCGGCATTTGGCCAGCCATTCGAGGCTAGTTTAGAAGGCAGCGGCAAATGAAATTAAATTTCCGTTTAAATGCCTCAAAACGCCTTTCGTCTATTAATAATGTCAATATGCATTAAACTTTAAAGTGGCACAGTGTGGCCAGTGTTGCCAACTATAATCACAACAAATGGACATTTAAGTTGGCAATGTTTTTTGCCTGTTGCAAGTTTTATCGCATTTCATTGTGATTGTTGTTGCTATTGTGGCAAGTTGTTTTTGTCCTAGAGGTTGCACGCATGACGTACGAAAAAAAAAGTTGATGGAAAAAGCTTATATGGACACAGATAAGATACACACACACAGATACACTAGAACAACAGCAGTTGAAATGAAATAGTGGTCAAGTTTTTTTGTGTTGGTGTTATGCAAATTCTCAGTTTCTCTTGAGCTGGGTATTTGGACAGGTGAGCAGGATTTGAGGTAGAGAGTTGCCGCAGAGCTATAAGGTTGGACTATACAGTATAAACAATTGAAGATATGTCCAATTCGTAAATTTTTGGAGGCTTCCAAAAATAATAGGATACTCTTGTCGGTTGATCCAAATTTGTCATAGCTGCTATAGAAATATTGCTTATTGCTAGAGCCTCACATTCCAAGGGAAAAATTGTTCACGCATTTTATACAAGTTTTCTTAATATTGCGTAGACGCCTTACAATTTTAAGCTGCAAAGAATCCTAAGTTCAATCTAGTAAATTAATGATACCTTTATTCAAAAATTTCCTTTTACCGCGTAAATCGTTTTGAAATGAACTTAAAATTTTGCTACGAATTTTTTCTTTATTTACGTTATACGTTGCTTATTGCAAGAATCTCAAATTAATTGAGCTGCTATAATTGTACATTCTTAAAAAATTCAATTTTTACCCATTTTATACTTTTCAAAGCAAAGCTCCAGGAGCAGATAAAATCGCTGTTGAATGCTTCCAAGCGAATCCTCACATAATGGCACAAAAGTTAACTCCGATCTTGGAAGCTGTTTCGACCTCTGAAAATGTACCTAAATCTTGGAAGGAATCGGTATTTTTCAAGATTCCGAAGAAGGGTAACCGACAAATATGCTCTAACTGGAGGGGCATCTCCCTCCTGCCTACCATCATGGAAATCCTCAACCAGATCATACTTAGCTGCATTTCCGAGCCACTTAAGAACGTTCTACGTAGAAATCAAGCTGGCTTTCGCCCACAAAGATCTTGTATAGATCCTAATAAGCACTGTACGTACTATCGTAGAGCGATCCGAGGAATTCAACTCCACGTTATATTTAGTTTTCATAGATTTTCTGAAAGCGTTTGACACCTTTGATAGGGAAGCAATTCGGGTAGCACTTCGAGCTAATGGGTTTCCAGCCAAAATTATTAATATCATAAAAGCGTCGTATTGGGTCCTCAAGCCGAGTTTTGCACGGCGGACAACTAAGCGATCCTTTTGAGCACAATAGCGGAGTTAAGCAAGGATGCACACTGTCGCTCTTACTCTTTATTACCGTTCCTGATTTGGTACAGTATAATTTGCTTAGCTGCCTCGACACTTAGCTGCATCGTCAAGATAAGTGCCTCAAATTCGCTTTTTGTTGCACTGAAAGTCAATTTTATATGAAATATTTTAAGTTAGCAGCATTGAAGATAAGCGCCTCTTGCACATACGTGCCTCCTACCGGCAGACTTTTTATGACAGTTTTCAAAGAAAAAATCGCAGTTAGCTGCGCCATCTATGGGAAACTGCGTAATCTTTAAAAACATATGTTGATATTCGCTGAGAATGCCATTTTGTGGTTTATTCTGCGCATGTCCGTTTTTTTTTATATCCACCTCCAACATATGTTTTTTACTACAATTCGAAGTGATATTTTCGCGCAAAATGGGTAAAACAAAGCGCGTTATTGGCCTTACATTAAAACAAAAGTTGGAAATAATAAAGGCGATCAATAATAAAGTTGCTAAAAGTGAACTCTGCACAAAATACAAATGCGATAGATCAACAATTAACCGTATTGTACGTGAAAAATATACACATTGAAGAGTCTGCTGCCGCAGGTAGTTTAAAGCGAAAGCGCCAACGAAAGGGAACGCACAATTTGGTCGAAGATGCGTTGTTCATATGGTTCAAGCAGCAACGCTCAAACAACGTTATGCTCGATCGACATGTCATTTTGGCTAAAGCAAAGGAATTTTGCACAAAATTTAATGATGAATATGAGCCTGATGCCAATTGGCTTTGGCGTTGGCGTAAGCGCTACAACATTAAATTTGGCAAGATACACGGCGAAGCTGCTCAAAATGATGACATAGCCGCAACTAGCTACATACGCGAAGTACTGCCGAATGTAATAAAGAGCTTCGAACCAAATAATATCTTTAATTGTGACGAAACTGGACTTTTTTATAAGGCAATGCCAAACACAACGTTTTATTCTTCCGATGAGCACCCAAGGGGACAAAAAAATCAGAAAGTTCGATTAACAATTTTACTCATTTGCAATTCAGTTGGAACATACAAAAAGGCAATTGTGGTTGGCAAATCCAAAGCTCCTCGCTGTTTTAAAAATGTTAATGTTCCACTACAATACCATGCAAATCAAAAGGCATGGATGACTGCAGAGCTCTGGAAAAAAATTATGCTGTCTTTGACCGATGAAATGAAAAAAGAAAATCGTAAAATTTGTTTATTTATTGACAATGCTACAGCTCACACTGCAGTTGAAAATTGCGAGCAAATTAAATTTTGTTTTATGCCGCCAAATACAACTGCTATTTTGCAGCCACTTGACCAAGGCATCATCCACTCGTTTAAATTGGAATACAGGCAGAGCCTGGTTGATCAACAATTGATCGCTGTGGAAAGGGGCAAAACTATAACAGAATTTGTGAAACAACTGACTCTTTTGGACGCAATACAGAACATAGATCGGGCATGGAAGCGTGTTAAGGAGTCAACTATCTGCAACTGCTTCAAAAAGGTATGCATATTATTTATAGCCTGAGGTTTTGTTAACCGGCCTTTATTAATTGAACTAATGGTTGTTGTTTACAGGCCGGATTTAATGTCGAAGATGATAACACAATCGATGATGTGGAAGAGTGCCCAATTGATTATGGCATAACCATTAATTGGGCGGAATTTGTAAGCATTGACGCCGATCTTTCTTGTCATGGTGCTCTTTCGGATGAGCAAATAATCCAATCCTTGGCTCCTGACAAGAAGAGCATTGATGAGGAAGTTGACAGTGATGATGGTGATGAAATTGACTGTCCATCCTTTAAAGAGGCTTTTTGCGCCATCGATGTATTAAAAAAAACTTGTGTCACTAGAAATTGCAATGAATTTTCAACAACTTTAAGTGAACTAGAAGAAAAGCTGCTAACACTTAGCATAAAAACGGCAAAACAGAAAAAAATAACCGACTTTTTTAACTAGTTTTATTTAATACATACATATAAGTATATGTTTTGAAGTATTATTTTGTTTTTTAAATTAATGATATATATTGTAATATGATTACATATTAATGTTGAATTTTTGTTTGAATAGCTCTAAATTGTATTAAAAATGCATAGTTTTAAGTTACCTATAATTATTCCTCGCCAATAAAAAAAATTACAAAAATTTAAGTTAGCTGCCTTTTTAGGATAGCTGCCTCGTAAGTCAGTGCAAAGTATTTGAGGCAGCTAAGCAAATTATACTGTATTTAAAGCAGCTATATTGAATAATTTTGCAATCAACTGGAAATTTAACCGTAATCTAGGAGATCTAGAATATGCGATGATGTTATTCGGACCCTCAAACCCAGCTAGATAGACTCGCCACAGAAGCCTTAAAAATTGGTCTTGGAATCAACTGCGCAAAAACGAAAAGTTTTCGGGTACGCCCCACTAATACAAGCGCCCTTAGTATCGACAACTTGCCCATTCAAAACGTTGACAAATTTGAGTATCTTGGAAGCCAAATTACATCATCAGGAGGAGCAGTGGACAATGTAGACTGCAGAATTCGTAAAGCCGGAGCTGCCTTTGTACAACTAGAAGCGTATTACGTATACGGTGGCCCCAAACCTTTAGTAATGAGCACCTTTGGGAGCTTTGTGAAGAAAAACCAATCGAGATTGAAATTCGCAAGCGCAATTTTAGTTGGTTGGGTCATACACTGCGCAAAGATTATGATGAGATACCGCATGTAGTTCTGGAATGGAACCCACAAAGCAATCCATCCAGAGGCAAACCTAAAATGATCTGGGGCAGGACGCTCAACCGGGAGACCCGGAAATCAATAATCAAGTTACGAACAATGGCGCGAAGTAGAGAGCATTGGATATCTTTTGTTAATAACATTTGTGAATGACTACGCTTATAATTTCTTTAAATTATGAATATGTCCTAAATAAAGAATAAAATTTTCATTATGAATTTCTTTCTTAATATAATATTACGTATACGTATACGATAAATTTAAAGCTAAAATAATTATATATTTTTTAAAAAGCTTGTTTTTTAGCGAGCTATACTTTTTATAATTAAATAAAAACAATTAATGCTATTAATTTCTATTTTAATATTGCGTATACGACAAGTAACTTTTAAGCTGCAATTTATAGCTCATTACTCAATCGATTAACATAATTATAAATTTTTTTACCAAATTTAATTTTAACTCGCTTTATGCTTTTTATAATTAAATAAGCTTACACAATTTTTGCTATGAGTTTCATAATATTACGTATACGATAAGTAAATTGCTATACACATAAATAAATATTCTATCGATTAAAATAATTATACCTTTTTTAAAAAATATGCTTTATACGCGTTTTATATTTTTTATAATTATATAAACTTTCTTTCTTAATATTACGTATACGACAAGTTAATTTCGATTAGGCAGAAACATAACACCCTCCAAAGTAGTTCTTTTTGAACTAGTGTAGAAGAGTCTAGTTAATCGAGAAATGCATCAATTGTGTAGTTATAATAATATAGCTGCAAATATATATCGTATCTGTCGGCTTTTAAAGACAATTTGACAAGAAATTAATATCGCATGCGTACAATTTGTGGACAATTTTTACTTATCATATTTTTTTTTAATCTTTCCATTTATCTTGAATAAGCTGCATTTTAATACGAATGACAACTGACAATTTTGTAAAGTATATCGTGATTTAATACAAAAAATAACATATAAGCTATTTTTATGCATAAATAAAAAAAGTAACAACTTTTTTATGTTCTATACCAACAATGTTATATAACAAAACTTTGTGCAAACTATTATTTGTGCTATAAAGCACTAACCATTACCTAAAATTCTCTAAAAAATTGTAAAATTTAAAAAGCTTTTAAGCAACATTGTAGAAGGGGAAAAAAGTCCTGCGTGTAAACTTTTATTGAAAGTTTTTAGGAATGTATAAATTGAATAGATTGTCATATGCAAAAATTTTGGACAATCAAAAGGATACCCTGTAAAGGATTTTCATATAAAAAAGTTAACATAAATGGCATTTTTGCAGACTAACACGCCAAAGGGGTGTTGGCCAAAAACACTGAGGTGATGTGCTGAATAAAAAGGATTTTTATTAAAAGTGGAAAACACTTCCAGCTGAAAGAGGTGCTGTCAATATAAATTGATAAAATGCAGTCGGGGATGGAAAAAATTGAAAAGGAATGTACACAGATTTTTGGAAATTTTTTTATCATATATATATATTAAGCTGTATGAGTCGATCTATCAGTTTTTGTTAACTAAAATTGCTGCATAAAGAATTAATTAATTAATTATAGAAGAAGACCCAAACACAAAAATAAATAAATGTGACGAGTAAAGCAAAAATATTTTTTTTAACAATCCTTAATGGGCATGCTTGTATTAATAGTTCCAGCAAAATGACATCCGGTCAATCATTTATGGCATTGTTCAATTTGTAGCATATTTATTAATTGCATCCGTTTATGTACTATTTTTTTGTAGATTGGTTGCAGCTGCCATAATTCAAATTATATTAATATTAACAATCATAAATTATGAAAAATCGTATTTAATCAAAATTTTGCTAAAACTCACTTCTCTTAAAAATTAAAAAATATCCTGCGGCGCTTTGCTTACTCATTTTTAAAACAATATCAATTTAAAGTTGTTACTAACTCGCTAAAAACTGCATAAAATTAAAATCAAAATTTATGCCGCCATTTTGTATATAATGTTGCATATGTTTTGCATATTGAGTTAAACTTTCTAATATGCGCCAATTATGTATGCAACAATTCGCAAAATCATTTAGTAAATAATTTGATCAGTGATTGCAACTGTCAACTGTGCCACTTAGCGCTCTTTACTAAACGCAACAGCTGCAACTAATCAAATTTTGAAATTCTGTCCATGACGTATACGCAATGTATGCCTCAGCCCAGCATCATCAGCAACAATAGAAGTAGCAGCCAGAGCAATAAATCAATGCCAATCAACATCAATCAGCTCAAGTCAATCAAACAAACGTCAAGCTTAAGCTTAGAATCCTCTCAAGAAACCCAATACATAGTACTCCTAGTAAGTTGTGTGGTAGCGGAAGTAAAACCAAAAACTTTCGCGGCAAGTTTATAAATTTGTCATTAATTTTCATGAAAAGCGCATTAAATAGATGCCAACCACAAAAGTTGTTGCAAATATGGCGGCATTCACAGTGCACTTCCACTTCCGCTTCCGCTTATGACTGTCGCCAGCATGTAGTGTATATATTTTTGGGCGTGGACTGCTGGGACTGCTGTACGAGGACTGTCGAGGCACACATAAATCATATTTATTACCTAAAATGTTGTCGACTGGCGTCGATTATTTGCCACAAATCACAAATAGTAGCAAAACGCAACAAAATAATATACCAGGCACGTTGCAAAAACAATTGCATGCAATTGGGCGTAGATTGTGTGCGTGTATCTGTGTTGGCCTGTGTGTATCTGTGTGAATGTTTGAGCTTTGGTAAGCCATAAATAAAATTTACCCGACACTCAGCCATGCAAACTCCGACTTTGGGGCCAGGCGGACTACAGTGGGACGGAGGGACAGCGGCTCAGGCAATTGCTCGAACAGCAGGAAGTGATTGATTTATGTTTTGGTTGTTGAACTCAATCTAGCATGGCGGGGAGGGTTGAGGGGGTTGGTTTTACTAAGAGTGTGTGTGTGTGGAGTTGCGGGGTTAGCCTTTTGGGGTAACAAGTTGCCACAATTTTGGTTTTTGCAACGTTTTTGTTTTCAAATGTTTTATTGATGATGTGTGGCAGCTAAGCAAAGTGATGTGTATGCGATTGCATGACTGACTGCGTCTGCCTTTGTGTGCCAGTGTGTGTGTGTGTGTATACGTGTGTAATTGTTCATATCTATGTGTGTCTGTGTATTTGTGGGTGTCCTGGCAGCCAATTGTCGCCTTCATAAAATATCAATTTGCGACAATAGTGCCCTTTTTTTTTGTGCTGCACACAGCCAGGCGCCATTTTTCAAGCTTTTCAATTAAGCTATCTTTGATCAAAATTGTTCAGTAACTTCTGGTTTGACTCACAAACAATTACAATCAGTAATTACTGCCAGTTTGTTACTATTTTTAAGGAATCGAATCCTAGCCGAAATTGGAATTTAAAACTTTTGATACTTGTTCCTGTGGGACTTCTAAATTAACATAACAATTATTTTCATCTGCTCTAAACATTAATTTACTTAAAGTTAATATATTACTCTACCATAATATGTTCCAGTTGAAAAGATTGAATATCTACCTCTCTAAGTATGAATGACTAGCTTCAAGCAAAACTTTAAAAATTATAAAAATAAAGCAGACTAACTAACTAAATAATAACACAGCCGCACAAAAAAAAATATTTTTTCGAGTCTGGAGGTCAGACCATGTTTACTGTAGTTTACTATTGCCTCCTACAGTTGCTTTTTCTTCAATGGCCGCGAAGCGCAGTTTGTCAGATGAATTCATAGTCATTTTACAATTGCGCCTGGCGGATAGGCAACAGTTTTTTTTCACGCCTTTTTTGTTATGTATTGAAAGGGTATATTATGTATGTTACCGCCTAAAAACTTTTAAAAGGTACACAAAAGTGACTTTTTTGGACCTCGGATTCAGATTCAGCGACCACGAACACATAGAGTAAACGTGGTCTGACCTCCAGACCCAAAAAAATTTTTTTTTTTGTGGCTGTGTAATTGGCAGTGTATTCAGCATGGCTCTGGAGTAGTTTTAAATTTTTTGCCAAAATGTAATTATCAATTTTTAAAATAAATCAATTTTTTATCTATTTTTTAATACTTTTAGTTTAGTTTACAAATTGCTTAATTTGCCGTAATAAAATAAAAACATCTCGTAAAGTTAGCTTTTGCAACTGGGAAATTAAAAGACTAAATTTATAATTGTAGAGCATTTTGACGTGAATATTTAATAAATAAACAAATAAGGATCAAGTTAAATTATGACAGATTGTAAGCAGGTACTTAACTGAAACTTGTAAATATTTTCTCATTTTTATTATATTTATTTACTTATAAAAAGAAGGTTAAAAAAATAAGCCCTAAACTACTTAAAATTAGGAGCACAAGCTGCAAGGATTTCCTCTGTAATTTTTCATATAATTATTTTTTCTTCTTAGATATGAAAAAGTTTACAAAACAGTCCTTTTTAATTTATTAAATAATAAAATAGTAAATAAATTATATTTAAATTAAAAATTAATTAGTTTATTGTAGTTATTAGTGAAGTTTAGTCCCAATGTTTTCAAATACAAAACTTTTTAAAAAAATGTTTAAATTTATTTTTTATTAAAAAAGTAAATAAATATAAATTAATAGATAAATCATATTTATTAATTTTAATACCCTGTACCGTATGGTACCAAGGGTATATTAAGTTTGTGCAAGCCGAAAATGTATGTAACATATAGAAGGAGACGTCGGAGACACCCCAAAGTTACCTAAAATATGATCAGGGTGAATAGAGAAGTCGATATACCCATGTCCGTCTGTCCGTCTGTCCGTCCGTCCGTCTGTCCGTCCGTCCGTCCGTCTGTCCGTGTGAACGCCTAGATCTCAGAGATGGTAAGAGCTAGAGTTACCAAACTTTCAGATTAGATCCCATACTATTCCATAGGAGGCAAGTTTATTTTATTTTTTTGATATCGGGGATAAATTATATAGCTCCCATGGGGGTGTTTGAGACGACCTCAACAAAAAAAAAGCGTTTTAGATGAATTATTCGTTTGTTTATGAAGATATCGTAACGAAATTTGGTATTCGAAAGTTTTTTATAGTTTCCAATCACTGTACCAAATTTGATCGAAATCGGTTGACTATATCATATAGCTCCCATAGGACCGATCGGCCAAAATAACTTTTTTAAAGAAAAATTCGCTATATTTCGTTTTTGAATAAAGATATCCTAACCAGATTTGGCGTTTGGAAATTTTTTAGACCACTTAAGCAATGTGCCAAATTTGAACAAAATCGGTTGACTATATCATATAGCTCCCATAGGTCCGATCTTCCAAAAATCGATTTTTTAACAAAATTTGTTGTGTTTCGTTTGTTTGTTAAGATATTGGGACCAAATTTGACATTCGTGAGTATTTT
Source organism: Chymomyza amoena (assembly GCA_037043745.1). Lineage (NCBI taxonomy): Eukaryota > Metazoa > Arthropoda > Insecta > Diptera > Drosophilidae > Chymomyza > Chymomyza amoena. The sequence goes on from JBAMAX010004318.1 coordinate 161,897, forward strand.
TTAGTTCCTAAGCACTGTACCAAATTTAATCCAAATCGTTTGACTAGATCATATAGCTCCCATAGGACCAATCGGTCCAAAAACACGTTTTTTATACAAAATTCGATGTGTTTTGTTTGCTTGTAAAGATATTTGAAATAAATTTGGCATTCAGATCTTTTAAGGTATTTAAGCACTGTGTCAAATTTATTGAAATCGGTGGATTAGTTATCCTATTTATTAGGGAACTATTCCCAAGGAAATAGAGCAGAGCTAGGTAGTCATAAAAGACCGTTTAAAAAACGAAGGGAAAGTTTCCAAAGACCATTCCGTCGAGTCGTTCTTTTTTAATTGTCTATTTAGGAGTCAAAAGCCATTAGCTTTGTGTCCTTTGCGTATAGGATACTTACATATATGTAAAGAAAAGTAGCTGGAGTTGGCAACGCGATCATAGCTGGAGTTGACAACGCGATCAACAGCGGAGTTGGCAGCGCGTCAACAGCAGGAGTTGGCAGGGCGTACAACAGACGTAAGCAGAACAGAGTAGCGTCGAAGCGGTAGTCAAGAAAAGTTGTAAAGTCGTTTAAAGTCGTAAAGCTGTTTAAGTCGTTTACAGTTGCTACTTTTATAATTCATTATGCTCATTAATTATTATTAATTGATAATAAACAAATAAATATCAATCCTACATATATGAGTCAATTCCTGTCAAACTAGTCACCTCATCATCACACTTCAGTTTTTAAGAATATGAACGTTTTTGGGATTTTCGTTTTCTCGTATACTTTTTAAAGCCGTATCTTGATTTTTGGTATTTCAAAATGGCGGAGCTACAATGGCCGCTAAAGCAAAGTAATTCCATAATTTAATCACAATTTTTAGTGTTACTTTCAGAAACACAAAAAGACACTTTTATAGTAGCTGATTATTAGTCCCATATACATTATTCAATATTTTCAAAATGGCGAACCTAAAATGTGTATTTCTTTTTTGTGTTTTAGGTTCGAGTTGGGTATGCAAATATGGATTTTTAGGATCGCTAATTACAAATCTGGGGCTAGAATATTAAAATTACGAAAATGGAGGAATGATTTTATAGGTTTTTTTTATCGGTTATACGATATTTAAAAAATATCAAAAATCACCTTAAGAAAGCCGACGTGAAGACGGACAATTTTTAGATCCCAAAAACGTTGATTTATCGAAAAAATCGTAAGCACAAGTGTGGTGGCTGGTTTGATCAAGAATGACCCACATACAGCTGGGCTTCTTCTGTGAAGTGTTTCATAAGTTGTAAACACTGTTTTATAAGTTTTTATAACTTCAAAATGGCGGACCTAATATGTATAGTATTTTAAATTTGTTTGTGTAAAATTCGTGCTGCGTAGGCAAATATGGAATTCCGGTACGCTTATCATGAATCAGTGATTACAATTGCAAAATTTCAAAATATCGGACCTAAGAATGATTTTTAAGCTTTTCGGCGATTATACGATATTCGAAATGCAAAATCACCTTAAAAAGTCGACGTGAAGACTAAAATTTTAAATCCAAGAACGTTGATTTATCTTATAAATTATAGCGTGAAGAGGGGTGGCTGGTTTGATATGGAATGACCCATATACAGATAGTCTTCTTTTATGATGTATTTTATAAAGCTTAAAGATTGCCCATTAAATATTCATTCAATTTTATCCATAGCAAAGTCTGAAATAATTTAATTATTAATTTTATAAACTCATTTAGGTATAGTTGATGAAAAATGATTTTAAAACTAATAATTATTTAATAATAATGAAATAAATTAATTTTATAAACTCATTTGGGATATTGTTGATGAAAAATTATATAATTTTTAATACCTATTAAAAATACAATTATTCTAGGAATTCCTTAAAAGTTTAAAACTCTATAAAACTTGCCTAAGCAGCTAAACATTTCAACTGCAACTAGTTTATAACTCGTAAAGACAATTTTATTTATAGTTGACTTGAAATTGCCCCGTCAAGCAGATACTATTAAAAAAATATAATTACTTTTCACAATGTCCGTGTTGTGAAATGTCAATGGCACTTGAGTTGTTGCAATAAAAAATAAAAACGTTTCGTACTTTGTAATTGATACACAAAGAATCCATTTTAGTCACGTTCGCTAACTTACTTTGGCAACAATTAGTTAAGTTGGGTTTAACTTAGTTTTACTTTCAATTTTGCTGCTATTTTTCTTTCTGCTCCTTCCGTTTTTGTACTATTTATTCTTTTGCAACTTTTGTTAAAGTTTTGCCCAACACTGGTTGTTGTTTTTTGCGTCCTTATCGCAGTTGTTATTTGGCATGGCTGCCACGGCTTGACATCAAACTTTGGAGCGCTGTCAGTTGAGTTTGCTGCTGTTGTTGTTGTTGTAGTTATCGTTCTTAGAGAGACTACGACATGTTTGCCATGGAAGACTTAAAAATTGCTTTGGCTTAGCTGCCGTTGGCAAAAGTGCTAGATAACGTATTAACACACACACACACACACACACACATACACACATATATTTCCAGACACATAGATAAGTTTGGAAAACAAAGGCTTTTATGGCAGCTGGCTGGTCAGTTGAGCTGCTGTACTTCTTAGTTCACCAACACTATTAGTTCACAAACACTCTCGTAAATATTCCATTGTACTCGCTCTCTAGTGCTTTGCAATCCGCTTAACTGTAACTCGAGCTCAAATTGCATTTGACCATTTCCCAATGCAATCCAGCCCCCCCGTCTGCAGCTGTACTTTATCTATATACCTACATATATATTTCTTATATAAGTGTTGCACTCTGTGTGTGAGTGTTTTGGTTCATTTACTTACTTACTCGATGCTGCGCATTTATTTGCCATTTTTCAAACAGCGCAGAGTTTATTGAAAACTACACTCAGTTTAATTGAATGGCTCGAATAACTTGAATGGCTCTACTGCGCCAAAGGCTTTAAAAAGCCAACGCAATTCACCAAACAGCCAAAACATACTAAATGCACTGCAAGAAATTGGCTGTATGGAACATATAATATACTGTATACATGTTAAAAGCGCTGTTAACAACAGAGGATCAACAGGCGCTGTTAAGTGTCAAGCGAGCAGCGTACTTAGAAAGCTGTTAACATAGCGTGAGAGTCAATAACAGACAGGAGTGGAGAGAGGTCGTCATTATAAGGCCGCGTCTATATGAAGCTGTTCAATTTAAAGCTATCACGTTTGACTACTTTATATTCCATTTTAAAACACTAGCTTATCATTTTCAACATCACGGGATAATTTAGGATCCAGAAATAAGCTCACGATTAGATGGGTTCCAGAACATAACAACATTCCTGGAAATGAGCTGGCAGATAAACTCAGCAAGAACCGGTGTAGCAACACCGCTAATTGGTCCGAAACTACGCTATGGGATTGGTAACCACGTAGTACGGGACCTATTGAGAATAGAGGAGAATAACCAACGACTGCTTCACTGGGCACAGATACCAGGTCTTTAACAGTCAAAAACGCTCCTCGCCAACTACAACTGTAAGAGGTTCAAAGTCATGATAACTCACGGTAAGACCACCGGAAGTATATCTTGACGGGACTTCTGACAGGGAATTGTAGGTTCCACGCTTCTGTAGCATGTAGGAAGAAATTTCTTCGCATGTATAGGGTTTTCCAACAAGAGGTGTTATTTTGAATCACCCGGTACTTCGGTAGCTGTCACTTTTTTACTAAAAATGGAACGATACACGCTTTAACAACGCATTGAAATTATTAAAATTCACTACAAAAATGGTGAAAATCTTGCAGTCACAGCTCTCAAAACTAAAGCATTTTTGGGTCGTCGTGAAATTGGTGGAAAAATTCTAGCTGTTGTGACAAGATAGTAATGTGAAGAATAAAACCCGTTCACGTCGCTCCAGAACAACTGAGAATATTGCTGCTGCAGCCCAAAGTGTTGAAGAAAACCCAGATCTCTGTCCATTCCTCGATCGTTCTTTGAAATTGGGTTCAGTTAACACGATCCGGGAACTTCATGCCGGCCGATCATCAATAACGTCGTGTGCTTTGCTGGCATTGAGCGTCGTCTTGTTAAATGCATGAAACATTATCCGGAATTCCATCAAAAAATCATCTAGACTTGATGAGGCCCATTTCCACTCTCGGTTAACAAGCAAAATTGATCGCATCTGGCGCTTCGGAAAACCCAAGAGTTATTGTTGAGAAGCCTCTCCGGATCCATCAACGAGTCACAGTTTGGTGCGGCTTATGCGTTCGGTGAGATCATTGGACGTTACTTTTTCGAACAATGAAGTCTAGGATTAACAGTTACGGTGCAATGGATTGCGAGAGATGATTAATGATTTTCTGGACAACGTTTAGCTTTCAACAAGACAGCGCTACGTACCACATGAGTCAACGAAACCATTGCTCTTTTACGGGAAAAGTTTCCGGACCATGTTCATGCATCTCGAAGAGGTGATCATAATTGGCCACCGAGATCTTATGATTTACCTCCTTGCGACTTCTTCCTTTGGGGCCAGGTGAAAGATAAGGTCTACGCCAAAAGCCCAGCGTCGATTCAAGACCTCAAAGATAGAATTCGTGAGGCTATCGAGGACATAGGTGCAGCCACTTTTCGATTTCGTTATGGAAAATTTCATGAAAAGGATGATGGTCCTGGATAAGCGTGGCTATGGTGACCACTTTGGGCTACAGTAGTTGTATTTTCAGTTATTCTTGAGCGACGTGCATAGCTTTCACTCTTCACATTACTGAACTTAAACCATCCGATCATTTATTTTCATAAAATTGAATTTTTCTTTCAATACCGACAAGGTACTACACCTCTTATTGGAAAACCCTTTAGTTATGTGAACTGTAGTTGCTACTCGCCAAGTGTCAAAGAATACAAGCTCCTGGGCAGTGTACAGTTACTCGCAACACCGGATGATTCATAATGTTACCATAATGTTCTCACAATACTGCAATTTGCAGGCCTAAGGACTTTTGGGAGAGCTCTAAGCCCTGATGGGGGGTACATTAGATCCACCTGGGTCGCAGTACATTTATACATTGTAAAATTCAACTTTTCGTTTTTATGATAGTAAATATAATAATAATAATAATAAAATTGCACAACAATCGATTCTTGTGCATGGAATCGCTTGAGGCTTGAGATACTGTACTCTAGGGGACTTTCAGTTATTTGATGAATAAACATGCTGTCTGTTAACCTTCATCTTAAGAATGAAAATAGTTATTTTAAATCATCTATTTCAAGAATTTTGAAATGAATACAAAAAACTTTCACAAGTCAATACCAATTTTCTCTCAGTGTACACTAACACAAAATGCGCTCTTTCAAAGTCAATTGCTGACTGCCTTGTCTGTGTGTGTTTCTATGTGTATTGGTGTGTGTGCTTTTGTTGCTTTGAGTCTGTGTGTGTATGTGTGTGTTTTTGAGTGTGTGCGTGGCACAAAGTTTTACTCAATGTAAAAGTTTAGCGTATTTTCATTTTTCACGCCAATGGGCTAAATTATTATGGCAGGGCGCAAGGGTTTTTGCTTTAACAATACAAGCACCCAAAATTCTCCTCCTCCGCCTCTCTCCTTTCTCTCACACACACACACACAGCGGCAAAAAGTAGCACCATTTTGAACACGAAAGTGGTTTATAGAAAACTTTTTTGTTCAGCACTTAGTTTTCAATTATGAAATTTGCATTTCGTTTCATTTTGAGTCGATTCAATATTGATTTTCATTCAATGCATACAAATTTACAATTATTTTTTGTATGTACAACTTTTTAGCTTGTTAATAAAGTGCCCATGATTTGGTCGCTCTCAATTACTTAATGGCAAGGACAACAAAAAAGCGTAAGATGGCGACTGCTTCAAGTAAATTAAACAATTTCTTTTCAAGCAACCAATTCCAATTGCAATTTCAAATGATTGTGTAATTAAGTCGCACTCTGAATGAGTTGCAGCAATAAAAGAAGAGGCAGCTGGAGGCGGCTGGAGCTGGAGCAGCTTGCAACGTGTCTGCCATTTGTTTGCACAACTCGAATGTCAGTTGGAAATGAGCGCACAATCTGTTTAAAATGCATTTCAAAGATTTCTTCAAATATTTAAAAAACTTTAAACTGCTTGAGACTCTCGGCTAGCTTGGATTAGTGCCAGCTCAGCGGCAGCAGCATTGCTGTCAGGAGCAGCTTCAGTTTCAGCATGGCATCTCATATAGAAGGAAGCTCATTCAGGCATTCGTGCAACTGTCAAAACGCAATGCTTAGTGAAGTGCAGATCAGGAAAGAGAGTTGGGAGGAACTCGCTTTTTATGTACCCTATAAGGTTAAGGGTAATATAGATTTGGGGAACGTCCTGCAGCAAAAGGCTTTATCTAGCCAAATTCATAGGTCGCCGGTTGAAATTCGGTTCGAAGGATCGACAAATGATTGGGAATAAGCCTGAGCTGAGGATTAATGTCACTTTAATACTAAATGCGCTTTTTTACAAATGGTTATGGTTAAATTGTCGATAACATGTTGCTTAAAACTATCTAACTATATTATTGAAATTGACAAAGAAATAAAAAAAAACTAGAGAAATGCTATAAGTGGCGCAATCCATCATTCGTTCCTTGGCATCCCGGGCCGCCCCCCAAAGGTTCTGAGCCGGGTAGTATCGCAACCTTTGTGAAAGGCCAAATCACCTCTCTTGATTTGGTCCTGAGATTGACCGCTCGAGGCAGTTGATCTTTCCAGGGCAGTTGCGCGATATGCCATGAAGCTGGTGGTGTATTTGACTCATTGACCAGAACTATTGTATATTTCCAATTGATATGTTAGTTGCTGACGTCGTCCACTTTGGAAGCTGTTGCAAGGCTGTCAGACAAACTTGATGCCATTGTTTCCAGAATCCTTGGTACATGAACTGGACGTTCTGCCAATAGTCCAATCCGACAACATAAACGTGACCAAGATCAGCTTCCGGTAAAGTAGTGAAGGGTTGTGCAGTCAAAAGGTGGGCTGGAGAGAGGTAATTAACATCGCTGTCTGGAGTGTAGCACAGTGGTCGAGAGTTGACTACAGTGCTAGCTTGAGCAAGTAAAGTTCCTATCTGCTCAGTTGTAAGAGTCGAGTTTCCAATAACTCTTCGAAGGTGTAGCTTGACTGTTCGAATAGCCGACACCCGTTTTCCTCTCCAGTGAGGAGCGTTTGGCGGTATGAATACCCATTGTATTCCATCATCCGCTAAGGTGCGTGTGACCAGATTAGTGAGAGATTCTGATGACAACAGTTTTTGCAAATCGTCTAGAGATCGTTTGGCTCCAACAATGTTTGTGCCATTGTCGCTGTAGATTTGGGCATATTGACCACGTAGAGACATAAAACTCCGCAAGGCTACCAAAAATGTCTCCGTGCTGAGGTCGGTGGTAAGTTCCAGGTGCATTGCCGAGGTCCCTAAACAAGCAGATGAAGCCATTAGTCAGGCGCTATTGGTTCATCATCTCAGAGAGAGAAAAGATTTTAAAGCCTTAACACATCAAGAATTTCTGAAATTCCCATTTATGTTCTAGCAATCCTAGTACGCCTACCAAAGCAAAACATTGCCTCTAAAAGCGATCCTGTTCTGCTTTCTTTTAACAAAATGGCTGCAGTGTACGCCACTGTCGTTCATCGTCCCAAATGACTCAACTTTTTTTGCCATTGTTTGTTCTTATGCAGCGGCATCTAGTTCTCGTTGAGCTTGCTTAGAAACTTATGTAGGACTCGTTGAAATGAGCTTTGTCATATAAATCCAGCAAGTCATGCGTTAATTTTGATCGGAGCAAATATAATGGGGTCAGCTGGCCAGCTAATGGCAGTGGAAGTGAAGCCAGTCAAGCTGTCAGCCAAAAAAACTGACTTTAAGTATATGCAACAAAAAATTAGAATAAAAAATTGAAAACAACAAATGAAACTGTTGAAATGTTGCCCATTTGCATTTGAATGAAGCCACAACACTTTGCTAATGAAGTAGCATTTTGGTTATATAGCGCATACGCCATGTGCGCCTATGCTATAAAGCTCCTATACACAACATTACCCATACGCACTGTGTGCTTGCGAACTGTGCGTTGCCTTATTGCCGCTTGTTAAGCAAATAATCCGAATTCTAAATAAACATTTCCATATCTACCTAGAGGAATGTCTATAGGTCTGTATGTGTGTGTGTGTGTGTATGCGTTTATCAGTGCGGAACAAAGGCGAAAGCCAAAGCATGAACAAAACCTCGTGGAAAAGGGAATACCCTCGAAAAGAACGAAAGAAGGAAAAAAAAAATTGAAATAGGGAAAACAAGTTAACGCTGATTGCACAAAGTCGGCGGATTTGTAGACGACTGCACGCAACGACTTTACTGTTGTTTCACCCAACCACTCTACATCTCCCTTACCATTTCCACACTCTCTATGAAACACTTACTCCCCACTGCTACCCACTCAAGCTGGAAAAAAAGTTAAGCAAAACACGAAATTAAGAGCGCTGTATGTAAACGTGTGTCTGTCTGATCTTTCTGTCTCTACTCAAATTGTATGTGTGTGTGTGTGTGTGTGTGTGCACAGGATACATTAACAAAATTAGCGCAGCAAGGCGTTCAACTGGCAGCGTATACGCCATTTTGTATACAATTTGAGCTGTGTATATGTATGCGTAAGTAAAGGCAAATGGCATTAACAACGCCAAGTGCTGCAAGCCAGTCGACGCTGCGGGTGCGGATACAGCTCTAGCAACCCCCCGCCCGGTTCGGGATGGTCGGGGTGCAATGCCAGGGAATGGCAGAATTTTCAACACTCTTAAACAAATTGCCGGAAGTTTCATGCGATTAAAGCGCCATTATCGATGTGAATTATTTTAATGTTGCTTTCGAGCAGTTTTCTCTCTCGGCTCACCTTTATGCTGCACGCCGCTTCTGGCTCAGCTTTGACCCACGGCTGGGTTTGTTTGGGGGCAGCACCTGCGATTGAGTGGCAATCAATTTGTTTGCGTTTCCCCACAATTGTCGCAAGCTGTACTCCATAAGGAAGTCTATGAAGCAGCAAATGAAAGAGTGCAAAGCGTACGAAAATAAAAAAATGATTTCGGGTGGGTGAAATGTTGTGTGACGAACTTGAGATACTCTTAGAACACTATTTAATATAAATTAACTTATATTATTTTTTAATTGCAAAGTAAAAAATTGTATTTATTAGGCAAAGATGATGATCTAATATTGCTAAGCTCAGAATCATTTTATTCAAAATTTTAGTTATTCTATTTATACTGTCGTTTTTATTTTAAATATAAAAACGTTATATTTGTTTTATATTAGATAAAAGGCTTTTTATTTCAGCCGTCATCTCTTCTTACAAAAACAAAGATGGTATAATCTAAAATGAAAAAATGCAAAAACACCTTAATTTCAAAAGTTATACATATGTAAGATAAAAGCACTATTAAATTTAACCTAATATATACTATTTTACTAATTAGAAATTAAAAAACTTATTTTAAGCCATCATCTCGGTTGATTGAGCAAAGATGATATAATTTTATTTACACGAAAACATTTCATCTCCAAAAAAAATTAGTTACTCTCCATAAGTTAAGCTATTGTTGAACATTTTTTAGTCTATTTATATTGTCTTTCTTATTATAAATAAACAAATTTTATCTTTGTTTTTAATTAGAGAGCTACTTTTTTGATTTAAGTCGTCATCTCAGTTTATAAAGGCAAAGATGATATAATCTTACATGAAAAAACTTTAAAACACTTAATCTTCAAAAATTATATGTTGCTCTCCGTAAGATTAGCTATTGTTGAAAACTTATTTACTTTAATCCGCTTTGTGTTGTCTTCCTTATTATAAATGATATTTAAATCTAATATATATTCATTTTTTAATAAGACATCTCTGGTTACAACTATACAATCTAATATGAAAAATTTCGAAAATACTTAATCTTTAAAAATTATATTTTGCAAGATAAGCTATTGTTGAAAACTTTTTTCCTTCTGTATTGTCTTGTTTTAAATCAAAAATAAAATGCATAGCTTATATATATTCTTTTTCTAATAAGAAAAATTAATTTGAGCCATCATCTCTGTTTATAAAGGTAAAGATGATAATCTATTATGAAAAAACTCAAAAACACATAATCTTCAAGAACTATACGCTCCCCTCTGTAAGATAAGCTGTTGTTGAAACCTTTTCTACTTCAAGTCGTTTTGTATTGCCTTTTTTATTATAAATCAAAAAATGTTCTTTAAAGCTTATTTATTTTATTTTTCAAAAAGGAAAGCAAACAAATTTATTCAAAGCGATCATCTCTGTAAATAAAGTCAAATAAAAAGATGAGATCTTAAAATAAGTAATAAATATAATTTGAATGCATCATCTCTTCTAATAAAGCCAAAGATAACGTGATGAACCATACAAAGCTCTTAAAAATATATTACTGATAAACTTGAAATTGTAATAGTTAGCCATTTTCACGTAATTATACATCGCATTTACATAAACTAAGATGCATATTATTTATCCTTTAAAAAAAAAACGAAAATTTTATTTCAAGCCATCATCTCTGTTTATAAAGTGAAAGATGGTGGAATCTAATATGAAAAAACTCGAAAGTACGTCATCTTCTTAAAATTCAATTCAATTCAATTTTAAAGCATCATCTCTTCTAATAAAGCCAAAGTTGACATAATAACACATATAAAACTCTAAAAAATAATTTGCTACACTATATTACATTACTGCTTGTTTTGAAATTGCAATGTTAAACCATCATTTCCTAATTATACATCGCATTTACTAAAGGTATCAAAGCACTTATGCATTCTCATTTGCTGAAAATATTTTCTCATTGTTTGTGGTCGCTCGCGTAATTGGAGCTTACAAGAACATCATCTCATTTTTTAAAACAAAAGTTTTAGAACCAATCTCAAGTATTGAATTTTACATATGTTCACAAGCATCAACTTTACTAAAAAAATACAAAAAACACTTTATCTGTTGTTCACAGAGCTTAACACACTGCATTTACTGCTCCTCCTGCAATTTGAGGCCATCATCTCATTGTAAATCATCTCTAAACTATGTATCGTTTCACTAGAGCAAAGCGTATTTTCAACCATAATGTGCTGCTTCTCTCAACATTGGACACAAATTGCAATTTAATATCATCATCTTTGGAAATAAATGTAAACATTTTCTGACTCACAAAAGTTGTTTCTTTTTCCACATTGTAAATAGTTGCTTTTGTTTGCAGTTTTACCGAAAACTACAACCAGTATTACATTTTAAATTACTAAATATGAGAAGAGATGAGTAAGTAATTGGACGGCATCATTAATAATAATATATGGGCAGCATTAAATTGTTACACTAACCATAGCTGCCCAGTCTTCTCTACCATTACAGTGTATTAGAAAAAACTAGCAAAGAAAATGTTTAAGTATGGCAAACTTTTGTCGACTTTCTTATGCCGCAAACTTCCACTTCCACTTCAAATTCAAATTAAACTTTCACTACTTTTTTTTGTGATTTGCAGCCCAATGTTGTCGTCATCATTGTCGCCGTTGCGGTTAGACGCCTCCTTTCCAGGACCTGACCTGTTACATTTATCATAAAGCAGTGGGAAAACTTTTGCTTTGGCTTTTTGTTTCCAGTCGTACTTTTGTGACTTTGTAATTTACACAAAACTAAAAGTGGCATGCAACTTGATTTAAGACCTTTACACCGTTTAATTTGACTTCAATTGTCGCTATGCCAAGTAAACCACAAAATTCGGCTAATGAAGTCAAAACGCCGAGTTGTTGTTGTTGGTCGTCCACTCAAAGGTTTACCTTTTGTAAATATTTAATTAGTTCAATTTACTTGCTAGCCACAAAATTGATTGGTTCCGACGGCTTTTGCCACCACAAAAGCAGTTGCAGCTGCCACCCCGAGCCCCTTGAGACACGAATTGTGGCCTGCGCCATGTGGCGTATGATTAATAAAGCTCTTGAGTATGTGCATAGCTAATTAGAGAGCAGAGTTTGTACAGACAAGACGATATGTAAGGCTTGTGAATAAATTTATATATATGTACAATATAATATTAATGTATATATTATATATATATGAAAACTCTCTCTTTGCTATATTTATTAAGCTTTGTGCTTGGGGTGCCATCTTAAAACATTGTGGATGCAACAAGATGGCTGCCGCCACAACCATCATAAACTTAAGCTACTTTCTTGCTAAGCACTTAATGGTGCACAAGAACCTTGCAGGCAAACATTTTTAATCTGTATCCTTTTCCTTGAAGCAACTTAGAATACAAGTTGCTGCTATTACAATGTTGCTGCCAAGGATGTTTGTATTAAAAGGGTGTAGGATCTTTAATAATACAGGTGAACTAATTTAAGTTTTGTTTTAACCAATGTTGCATATAATAAAAATGTTTTTTTCAGCAAGGCATACCTTTATTTAGAAGATATTTCCGTGGCTTATTTCAGCAACACAAAAAGTTTTACTTGTCACTAATTTCAAAATAAAATACAATTTAAAGTTGCTGCAAACTTTGCACTTCGTTCAAAAACAAATTTGACTAATTGATTTAGCCATGTTAAGTCAAAATAAATTTTTAAAGTGTTGATTACTGCGATATAACAAAATTTGGTAACTTAAGCCAGATATTGCCATTGGCAAACTTTATTAGCTTAATACAATTATCGAGCTTTGCTTTTCTTCTACCAAAAGCTATGTAAATAATTAATGTGATTAAGTTACTTCGAGCAACTCTTAAATCAATACTCTACAGCTATCAAAATAATTTTACTTTAAAACGATTGCTTTTTTAATTTGACGCATGCAGCAGGTGGCATACATAACGTATACTTAATATGCAGCAGCAGTAAAAAATGGGATAACAAGCTATAAAAATACGAGATTTTTGAAGTACATAGTTTTTCCTTGCATTGTATGTAACAGGTGATAGTCGTTTTCATATGCGCATAAAAGTATGCAACAATTTATATAGTAGCAGTTGAACACAACTCACAATACGAAATCTGCACGTTTCTGCTCACTAATTTGCATGTGCTGAAAAATGGTCGATGATGCTGAGTGTGTGTGTGTGTAGTTATTGCTGTGTGTGTGATGGTGTGATTTTAGTGCTGCTGCTGTATCCGCCAATATGTTTGGCGGAATGCCGCGCCATAAAGATGAAGCTTTCACGCTCTCACACACACACATAGACACTAATTTACATACACAATTGTACAGCAAAAAGAAACGTAAAATCAATTTAGTATTTTTCCAATAAAAATCACATAAAGTTTTCGCATGGAACTTGCGCTTGTTTACAAACGGAAGCGCCCCTAAAAGTATGCCATAAAATTTGTATAACTAAAGGTAGAGCAAAGCAAGGCTGCAAAAAAATGTTAGCAAACAGACTGAAAAATTTCAACAAAAGAATTTTTTGTTCCCAACAGTAAACAACGGATAGAAATACAATAGTCGGCAAAAGTATTTTGACAAAAAGTTTTTGCGCCAAAATGGGGCTTTAAATAAACCAATTTTAAACTATGTGAAGTATATTTTTTGGTAATATGTGAAGAAAGCCGAATCATATGTTTAAGCTTATTGTATCGAGGCGACCAAACTTTTTTAGTAAAAATCAAGTTCAGCAGCAATTGAAAAAGTAATATTATATTTTAATAAATTTATCAGTAAAAAACTATATACACAGTATGAAAGACATAAGAGACTCAAAGGACAATGTAATAGGCTAGCAAAAGGGCTCCCTAATAAAAATCCCATAAAAAGGCTAAAAAAAGCTAGAGTTAAAAACCTGATAATACATGCTCAGAACTGAATCATCACCAAAAAAAATTCCTGTTAAAGTGTTGGGCAAATTTAGGCCTTCGGATGGGTAGTACCACCGTGTTCCTTTAAAGATATCTGCAGCTAATCAGAAAAATGCAATTTAAATAATATTTATAAAAAAAATGGATATAAATAAATTACAAAAAATTAAGTCTAAAAAAATGGCGGACGTAAAGTCGGGCGCGGACGACTTTAGGATACCCTGTACCACTAGCTTGTAATAAAGTCCGATTTCTTCACAAAAAACCGAAAACAGAAGAGTTTTTAACGAAAAAAAAATTTTTTTGACCGATCGTTCCTATGGGAGCTATATGAAATAGTCAACCGATTTCAATAAAATTTGACACAGAGCTTAAATACCTTAAAAAAGATATGAATGCCAAATTTATTTCAAATATCTTTACAAACAAACAAAACACATCGAATTTTGTATAAAAAACGTGTTTTTGGACCGATTGGTCCTATGGGAGCTATATGATCTCGTCAAACGATTTGGATTAAATTTGGTACAGTGCTTAGGAACTATAAAATACTCACGAATGTCAAATTTGGTCCCAATATCTTAACAAACAAACGAAACACAACAAATTTTGTTAAAAAATCGATTTTTTGGAAGATCGGACCTATGGGAGCTATATGATATAACTCATTGGAAACTCATTAAACATTGGAAACTCATTAAAAATAATCTTAATTTTTTCACACTTAACAAAAAAACGAACGAATACAGTACTTTCAATTAACCCTAGGATGTATCCTTGGGACATTGAGTGCCTCAGATGAAATTATTTCATTATTTTTTCCATACAATATACTCTACAGGGGACAGAGTTCTCCCAGGACGGTTAAGATGAAAGACAGTTTTAGGGATGAAAGACACAAATCTTCCAGATGAACACGTATTTATAAGTTTATTATGTCTTAAGCCTATTGCTCTGCTTTCTTATTTCAAAGCAAAAAAATTTTACCTCGTTAAAGATCTGAAACTCTTTTTTTAAGGAGTGGTCTTTGACTTTTTTGTGGATGTATTATTAAATATGCATCAGAATATTTTAAATTATAATAATCATCCATACTCCGTAAAACTAAATGTAGTAAATATTCGGATTCGTTTTGATTTAACAGGCTTCGTGCTCCCAATTTTAGCAAAACTAATTTTTTTGTGTTTTGTTTTATGATAAAATCACAAAGAATTTGCTAAATAAGTTCGAAAGTGTCTCCTTTTTAAGCTCAAATAAGATTTGAATCGATTTCCGAGAAAGAAAAGAAAAGATCTTATATTTTGGACCTTCCAGATTGATTTATGTACAAATATAAACTTGAAACAAAAAGAATTGTTTTATATTGATTGGACTCACTGGAGCAAAATCAATTCTTCCATTTATGTATTTAGTTTTAAAAATGGACTGACTATCTAATGTAACAGTTTGCAAATAAAAAAACTATGAAAAAAATATATATCCTTAGATTCTATTTATGCCAGTTTCAAGTTAGACATTTGTCGGATATTATTTTTAACCAATTTTTTTTGTTGATCTTTTAAGAAATTTTTAATTTCATTAAAAAAATCCTTTTTTTAGCTGTCACAATACTTTTGTTGCGCCCTGTAGAATTAAAATGTATGTTTTAAATATTTTAAATGTTTTTAATGCAATTCGAGGTAATTTTTATTTTTTCTTATGCGCTGTTAAACTTTTGCAAGCAAAGTTTTAAACGAATGCGAATTTTTTGTTTGTTCCACTTTTGTTGAAATACCAAAAATATAACAAGCCAAATTACAAATGTTAAGAGGAAATGTTAAGTGTCAGGTAGTGTCCATGTGTGTGTGTTTGTGTTGAAGAGAGTGTCTGCATGTGTATGTAATTATGCGGTTGCAAGTGCAAGCATATAAAACAACAAAATGTCGGAAGTTCCGCCATGAAGTTTGCCGCGCAATGCGAAAATAATGGCGACAAGCGGCAGTGGCAATGGCGACGTTCTAACGGTAACTGTAACGGCAATGGCAAGTCATGTTGTTTTCCGCTTTAGAGTTCTATGTCTGTGTGCAGTCATATATATGGCAACTTTATATATAAAGCAGACTTTACACTGTCTGCACGTAAGTAAGGTCATTGTACCAAGTCTTTGTGCTGTTCATAAAATTTATGTGCATTAAGTTAATCGTTTTGGCTTTAAAGTATAACAAATTTTAGATGCTGCCACTACGGACTGCACTTATCAATGTCAGCGGCAAGATTTTATATGCAACATTGACTGCCTGCAATAAAACCTAAGCTCAACTTCATTTTCCAACTCATTTTGTTGGCAATCAAGTCGTGCAATGGCTATGCCACAATTGCAAAAAGTTTAGAGCATACAATTTGGCGCACTGCAGCAGCTACCAAGTCAACATGTGCCACATGGAGCGACGAGAACAAAGCAATAACAACAGGAATAGTAACTACAGAGCTGTCACAATAAGGAAACCGAACGAGGAAAAAACGTAGACTACACTGGGAGAAAAATTCGAGTATATTGTACTAGGAAACAAATTTTTGGGACATTTTTTGTACTCTATGTGAGATTACGAATCGTCAACAATGCCTCGGATATAAAAGAAATGCCTCTGGGTAAGGCTGCTGGTGTTGACGGTGTACCTGCGGAGCTGTATGGAGCGGATACTTCGTTCGCGGCAGAAATACATCGACATGCCATCAAAGCAGTCTGGGAGAGAGAAGCTTTTTCTGGCGAATGGAAGGATGAAATTATTGCCAAACTTCCCAAGAAACGTGATTTAAAGAACTGTAACAACTGGAGAGGAATTTGCGTTTTTCCGGCGAAAGCAAAGGTCGTCTAAGACCTTTCATCTTGAAATATCCATATGAGAGTTCCTAGCAGGTTTCCGGAGCGGCAACAGGGCGCAGAGTTGGAAGACCACGTACCACATAGAGTAGAACGAACTAAGAAATATAGTCCAAAATAGAGTTACATGTAAAATCGCAATTGAATATGCCCTGTGCTTCAAGAGTTAAAGGAAATTATATACACGTGAGATTACGCTGAACTTGTTTATGGGTATACTTGATACGTATACTTAATTATGATATACTATATACTGCAAAATGAATATAAATATCATAGTTGTTCATCACGTGACTTTTAAGTTGATTTTTTCTCTCAGTGCACCTCTAAACGGAACTAGAAAGAAAATCTCATTGAATGTTGGCCGCTCTCCGTGTGCATTCTATACTGTTACTTTCGAGCGATTTTGACAGTTTGCTAAATTACAAGACATTTAACTTAATAGACTTCTATAAATTTACAGACATTTGGCAGCTGGCTAGAGCTGCCAACACACACGCTCACACACTCACACACAAATACACACACACTAGTCACGAGAAAGCCGCAATTGCACATATAGAAATACCTCGAAATATATCGAGGAAATGTCAATGTATCGGTGATATCGATGTGTGTGTACCTAGCATTGAATCCAACAACTGTGCATGTCACAGTTGCATATAAGTTAACGTACTTTGGCGTTTCGCCGGAAACTGAGCTGGCTCTGCTCTTGGCCATGGCTGACTGGGTTTTGACTGCGCTGCTGTGGGTTGACCGTACTGGGCCATTGTGCGGCCATGCGAGCATTATAAATTTGATTGAGCAGAGCAGCCATTTATCAATAATAAAAAAACTTGTACGATTTATAAAATTTGCCATAATTTTTAAAAGTTAAGCAAACCGCAGCGATGCTTTGCGGTACAATTTGCAGTCCAAGTTATGGCTGACATAAGCGAAAAGTTGTGCGAAGAATTGCTGAATGTATAAAACAATGTCAATGATTAAATGCTTTATTGGGAAAAGTGAGAAATGGGAAAATTTTTAAAATTTAAGGTATTATAGTTCGAAGAGCTAAGGCGAGCAAAATGTATTTGGGAATGAAATTTAAGCCAATTTTTAATCCAACAATAACTTAAATAGTACCGTAAAGGACCATCCAAAATGTGTAAAATCAGAATGGTGAGCTTCTCGCCTCGAAGGGTTTTCCATTATTTTCAATATGTTTGAACCCATTTAACTCGAATTCAATAAGTCGTACACAAAAATTTCCAAGGCAAAAAATGTTCAAAATTTAATATAAAATGTTAAAAGTTCGTATTTTAGACGGTAGACATTCCCTAAGTTACGAAAATGCATTTTTTTTTTTAAGATACTGCCTCTTTGCCAATTTTGGTTTTTGGTGAATATCCAAAATATTTAGATCTTAAAAAAGATATACCCAAAAGTTCGTATTTTAGACGGTAGACATTCCCTAAGTTACGAAAATGAATTTTTTTTTTTAAGATACTGCCTCTTTGCCAATTTTGGTTTTTGGTGAATATCCAAAATATTTAGATCTTAAAAAATATACATAATACTGTATCATGTAATTATCTCTAGTTGTTCCCAAATTGAAACGCTTTAAAATCTTCACGTGCCTTGAAATACATACATTTTTTCCTGTTCAACCCCTTCTTTTTGACTTTTTTTTACTGTACTATAAGGCAAGATTGAATATTTTAATAGGATGAGGCAGAACTGAGTTTGTTTGAAATGGACGAAATACAAGCAGCTATTGTCAATAGTTTATCATATTGTAGTTGACTTCTAAATACACAACGGGTGGGGCAGACACTACGTTTAAAAACTGCTCTCGTCTTCTATTTTTTTCCCAATTATAATAACAAAATTTTCCAAGTGAACTAAAGTTTTCTTTATAGGAATTACGTTCACTACACTCACCCTTACAACACCACCTTCTGACTATTACTTGTTCTGGTCTATGAACAATTTTTTGGTTGGGAGAACCTTCACCTCAAATCAGACGTTAAAAACCACTTGGACCAGTTTTATGCCCGCAAGGATCAAAAATTTTATGAGCGTAGAATCAATCTTTTTCCCTAAAGATGGCAAAAGGTATTTGATCTAAATGAAGAATATACAATTTCATAAAATATTTTACACAATAAAAAAATCGTGATTAACTTGCACTAAAAAAACCAATTTACTTAGTGAACGACCCAAAAAGAATTAGGTTTTTATGAATCGGAATTAGAAAAGGGGTCACAGCGGTCATCAAAAGTCTAAGAATTATAGAGAAATTCATATCATGTGAAATTGAGTTTTTAAAACTTAATTTTTTGAATTTTTTTATAGGATTCTCATTAGAAAGCATTTTTGCTATCTATAGAGTGGACTTTTGAGTTTTTTTGTTGATGATCCCTATTCTAAGTGATCCAAATTACTATGACCATTTTTATTCTATGTTTCTAACATATTCCAATATTTGCCATGTTTTTTCAAGCATTCAGAAAGGCTGCCCTAAAAAGTATGCTATATTTTTTTCAAAATCTATAAATTGGTAGCTGCTCCTTTGTAAGTCCACACTCAAATAGAAACTAGTCTTTGTCGTCGAGACTCAAAGAAATTAAAATTTTTTTAGTAGCAACAGACGAAATTTTTAGCGTTTTTCGATGTTTAAGGTTATTTAAAAGTCTTAAGTCGAAGGAGTAAAATTGACTACTGATGGTGTTGGCGAATGGTTGATCCTTATCTTCTCTATATCTTTTGGTCTCTGTGAATGATTTATTTTATTAGAATGCACTCAACAAGCCTGATCTCCTGTTAAAATATCAATAGGCAGAAAATATATTGAGCGAGTGAATATAGTTAGGAAATCAATGAAAATTTTGACTTATTGTAGTTGAACCAGGCTCTCTAGTACCAGTTCTAAAAGAACTATGCTAATATTTTTATAGATTTTTTTCTTGTAATTTTTTACATTTCTGTGTCTCTTCTGAAATAAGCGTAAATTGTTATAGCTCCACTTTACGTCGTCTTCTTTTTTATCTGTTCCTATATAGTCTAGTTATAAAGTCATATTGCAGACCATTACCCAAATAGCTTTGCAGCAACTAACAAAATCTGTTCAAAATCTTAATTTAATTAAAAATAGCCCTAGTAACCAATCTTTATTGCATATTCAATCTCAACACACAGAGACAAAATTCCATTTTTGACTTGGCTAAGAGCATTGCAGAAAAAACTGTCACAAGTGCGACACTGCAGTAAAGAGATCTAGGTGCTGAGATACGGCAGCCCCTCTCTCTATACTGTATGTATACAGGGTGCTCGAGAAAAGGGTGAGCAAAAAGCTGCGTATGCAGCAAAAATTAGTAAGAGTAAATGAAGGGAATGATGCGGAAGGTGGAAAGGATGTGGCGCCATTGCTTATGCTGCGTTAAGCAATGATGCAGTGCACACAGATACGCACACACACACACACACATATATATATCACTCAATGTTATGGTTATCAGTGCGCCAGACGTTGTTGTTGTTGTTGTTAACGATGATGTTGTTGTAGCTGTAGTTGCTGCTTCCGAGACACTTGAATTTGCCTGCAACACCAACGTGGCACAGTGGTCGAGAGATCGTTATAACTATGAAAATATACGAGCAATATTATGGCTATAATATTTATGTTTAAAAAAAGTTTTTTTATTAATTAATAAGTAATGGAATACATTTATGTTTAAAAAAAAATGGCGGACGTAAAGTCGGGCGCGGACGACTTTAGGATACCCTGTACCACTAGCTTGTAATAAAGTCCGATTTCTTCACAAAAAACCAAAAACAGAAGAATTTTTAAGCAAAAAATTTTTTTTGACCGATCGTTCCTATGGGAGCTATATGATATAGTCAACCGATTTCAATAAAATTTGACACAGTGCTTAAATACCTTAAAAAAGCTATGAATGCCAAATTTATTTCAAATATCTTTACAAAAAAACAAAACACATCGAATTTTGTATAAAAAACGTGTTTTTGGACCGATTGGTCCTATGGGAGCTAATATGATCTAGTCAGACAACTTGGATTAAATTTAGTACAGTGCTTAGAATACTCACGAATGTCAAATTTGGTCCCAATATCTTAACAAACAAACGAAACACAACAAATTTGGTTAAAAAATCGATTTTTTTGGAAGATCGGACCTATGGGAGCTATATGATATAGTCAACCGATTTTGTTCAAATTTGGCACATTGCTTAAGTGGTCTAAAAAATTTTCAAACGCCAAATCTGGTTACGATATCTTTATTAAAAAACGAAATATAGCGATCTTTTCTATAAAAAAGTTATTTTGGACGATCGGTCCTATGGGAGCTATATGATATAGTCAACCGATTTTGATCAAATTTGGTACAGTGATTGGGAACTATAAAAAACTTTCGAATGCCAAATTTGGTTACGATATCTTTATAAACAAACGAAATATTCATCTAAAACTTATTTTTTTGTCAAGGTCGTCTCAAACACTCCTATGGGAGCTATATAATTTAACCCCGATATCAAAAAAAATAAAATAAACTTGCCTCCTATGGAATAATATGGGATCTAATGTGAAAGTTTGGTAGCTCTAGCTCTTACCATCTCTGAGATCTAGGCGTTCACACAGACAGATGGACAGACGGACATGGGTATATCGACTTCTCTATTCACCCTGATCATATTTTAGGTAACTTTGGGGTGTCTCCGACGTCTCCTTCTATATGTTACATACATTTTCGGCTTGCACAAACTTAATATACCCTTGGTACCATACGGTACAGGGTATAAAAATGCAATTTGAAAATGGTTTCAAAAAAATGTTTTCTTTTATCTTTTTTATTCAATCAGGCCTTTCAATTTCAATCCAGCTTGATCCTAGATTTTGACCACTGTGCGTTGTTGGCGCTGTTTGCAGTTGTTATTGTTGTGTTGCCTCGGCTGCTGCTATAGTTGTTGCTGGCCCTTGTCAGCAAAGTTGTTGTTGTTGTCGTTGTTGTTGCCTGATAGTTGTTGCCCCATAAATTCATGCATTAATGGCGGGCGTTGTTGCTGCTGTTGTTGCACTTGATGCTGCTGATGCTTCCCCTTTCATGTAAATGTCACTAAAGGAAGTTGCAATGATTGCAACGCCCTCAACTCGTATTGTGTATACGCTACGTAGACACTCCGTAAAGTAAGTTGTGTGTGTGGGTGTGTGTGTGTGTGTGTGTGTGTGTGTGTGCATCTGTGTGTGTGAATGGCGCCTCGTTTTGATTGCGGTTTAGCTATCTGGCAGATACAAAAATATTTTGTAAACATATTTTTTATGCAAAATTTATTTACTTCATATTTTATACACACACACACAAGGATACTAACTCACACAAAGATACTCCCATACGCGCATAAAAAACTTTATTTGCCGCAGTAAATTCTTAGCTTCTAGGTTTTTGTTGCCTTTATGCACAAAATCCAATTTAAAAGACGAGTTTATTTTAAGTAGTTTTGCCACTGCGAATTCCCTAAGCAATTGTGCGTGGCCATTATACCGCAGCCGGCAAAGGAATCACAAACAGAACTCCTCCATATCGACTATTTGTGCCCGCTGAACTACTGAGTAGTGCGTTGTGGTTCGTAGGGGACCGGGGACCGAGACCCTTCCCTGTTGAAGAGGTTGGGATTGCCAGTGGCTGAATATATAGAAAATTGTTGCCAACATTAAAATTCAATACACACGCAAACATAAATTCGATAAGTTTGAGTCGCAGGGCTGGCAAAGCGACAAGAGACGGAACAACAACAACTAACAACTAAAGGCCGAGAGCCAACATCGAAAATGTTTTATATTGCCCAGCGATGTGAGAGTATGTACGGGTGTGGGTACATGAGTGTCAGTTATAAGTTGTGAGTGTGTATGTGTTGGGAAAATTCAATAGCCGGTGTTAACGAAAAGCTGAAATAAAGTAGCCGAATCTGGAATGCTCTATGGCAAGGCGAGACTACGAGATCTGTTGACCTAGAAGAAAATATTGATTCCCGGTAAATTAAAGATTTGTGGTTCCGAATCTAGATTTTTTTGTTTATTGCTGTCGAATCATCAAATACAAAAGCTTAGTTTTTAAATTCAAGCAAAAACTCAAAAACCATATTAGCAAAAGACCTTAACCAGAAAATTTAAGAAAAACTAAGATACAACAAAATTAAAAAATAAATTTTAAGAAAATGTATAAAAAATAGTTTTGATTTATAGAAATTTATAGGTTATAAATATATATATATTTTTTTTTAAATTTAAAGAATATATTTTTCGTATTTTGTAAATTTAATTTTTATATATTTATTTATATATTTATAGATAATAATCTAATTCTAAAATATAAAGGTTTTACAGCCAAAGCAACGAAGGCATTCAGGCTGAAATTCAATTTTTATTTTTACTAAATTATATAATTTTCAATCTTTTCATAAGATACTCACCTGATTAAAAAAAGACAACTAACCTGACAAAAATTATGGCCAAATCTTGGCTTTCTAATTAAGTACTCGGCCTTGAGCTATCTCAAGATTGCTCCAGCTAAATCAGGCTCGATCATAAAATAAGAAACTCCCATTCATCAAAATATATGTATTGTTAATAATATTGAAAAATATAATATAAAAAAGAAAATTATAAAAATATTTTGTACTACATTGTTTAATTAATTGTTTATTAATAAATTTTTTTAAACATAACAAAACATAGTTTTTTTAAATATAAAAAAAGTAAGAATATGTTGTTTACCATTGTTGTAAGTCTATACAATCTTTATAACATTTTTTAAAACCAGAAAGAAAAGCTATTAACAAAATTTAATTAACCTTATTAATTCCATCAAAATATATGTGCTATTTGATAGTTTTTCAAAATAGACATAAGAAAAGATAACTCCATAGAGGTATTTGAGAAACTCGATAAAAAAAAGTTTTAGATAAATAATTCGTTTGTTTATGAAGATATCGTAAACGAAAATATTGGTATTACAAAAGTTTTTTATAGTTAATAATACATTTTTAAAACAAATTTGAACAAAATTAGTTAGAAAATTTAATTTATTTAGAAATTTCATTAAATTTGATCTTTACTATCTAAAAATCGATTTTATAACAAAAATTGTATATGCAAAATTAATTAATTAAAGAAAATTGGGACCAAAAATATTTTCGTGTAATATTTGTAAATACTAAGCATTTTATTAAACATTAATCAAAAATAGTTTGTTTAGATCAAATAACTACCATAAGACCAATCAGTTCAAAAACACGTTTTGTTATACAAAATTCGATGTGTTTTGTTTGTTTGTAAAGATATTTGAAATAAATTTACATTCAGATCTTATTAAGGTATTTAAGCATTGTGTAAAATTTTATTGAAATCGGTTGACTATATCATATAGCTTCCATAGGATTGATCGGTTAACAAAAAAATTTTGCTAAAAATCTTCTGTTTTTAGTTATTTGTGAAGAAATCGGACTTTATTACAAGCTAGTGTATAGGGTATCCTAAAGTACGTCTGCATCAGACTTTAGGTAACGCCAGTTTTAAACATAGATAAGTAACAAATCTTAATTAAATTTAGTAATGATTTTTGTAAACGAGAACAAAATAGAACTTCTTTAGGAACTATATTTATTGATGAAAAATTAACTTCATTTATTGTATTGTCTTACAAAATCGCTATAGGGTTACAAATACTTTAATGACTTTGAGTGTTTACTGTCCGATGTCCTGGTGGTGAACTTGTTAAAAACGAAAGGGAACAGGCTAATGTTTTCGGATACCATCTAGAGGATCGTTTTAGTCGTTATGAATTTGCTACGATAGATCAGATTAGACAGACCCTCTAGAACCTTTAGGCCCCACTGCAGATGTCCCTGCCTATTTACCCTGTAAGGATTGAAGAAATAGCTAAACCGAGCAAATCATTGCCGTGATTCTAATGATTCACAAGCCAGGCAATCCAGAAGCTGATCCTGACTCGTATCGGAAAATAAGCCCTCCCTGTCTAAATTATGGGAGATGAGTATTGCGAATCGGATTTCTGCCATGTTTAGCCAATGCAATAACTTGCCGGATCACCAATTCGGCTTTCGAGAGGGACTGTGAAACAAGTCCACAGATTAGTGAAGGACATCATGCAGGCTTTTCACGTCCTGGAGTTCTCCAACGCTTAAAGTGCTGCCCATTATTTTTAATAATTTAAATAATTTTTGTTTGGATTTTCTCAACTGGGGCCTTAAAATCACTGAGTAAATTTGATCATTAATAAAACCAAATTAATTTCTTTATAAGCTCCGAGCTTGACATGTTCTTAAGCTATCATCCCAGGTGATCATCATCTGGGGGTAATCGACAACACGACTAACTCCGATTTAAGCCAACTCAGCTCGTGAAAATTTGGCTTTAAGAAATTCCATTGGACCCCTCCATAAGGGCATAAAAACATGTGACTAGCGTTAGCAAGCCCCTTGGCACAAATACACATAAACACCCAGACACATACACAAACTCCTATATACAAATACATTTTTACTCCAATATGCTTCACATGCAATAATAAAATAAAAGTTTATTGACACAAACATAAAACTCCCAAATGGACGACACAAACTCATTCTCACAACTCATATACATCAACACACACACACACATTTAAATGTATCGTCATTGCATTTGTATTTGTATTGGTATTGTATCTTTGTATCTTATAGAACGCAAATTTATGCATGTGTAAATATTGTTAGCATTTGATAAAACATATTGACAAACATTGCCGAATTGAACTCTAAACAAATTGAGTTACATATCCAATTTTTTTTTTCTATTTTGTTGTTACTTTTTTACTCGTCTTTCGCCAGCTCTCTTTACCCTTTTCGTCCTATTCTTGACTTCTTTTTTTGTTAAATTTCGTATTGCATAAGGACAAGACGCTCCTGATGCGCACTTGTTGACAATTTATCTATGGGGCACTCAAATTGTCGTTACAATTCCAGTTTGCAGTTTTGTCATGTCCTCTTTAGGACTAACTGACTGAGCAGGCTATTGAGATAAAAAGCTTTCATCCTGCGGGCACAAACATGTCGGCACATGTGTGTAAGTGTGTGTGTGTGCCAAAGGAAAGAAAAAGGATGCAAGTTAAGAGAGGTGGACGGAGTTGGTTCGAGTCTGTAAATTAAATTCTCAATTTATACAATTTGTAATTTACTTTTATAACAATTTTAGGGGCATTTAAAAATAATAATATTAAAAAATATATTGATCTGAAGAAATCGAGACACAGCCCTAGCTTTAATTTAGTATATCGGAAGAGTTTCGAAGTCAAATAAGCATTTAGCCAACGTCTATTACTAGGTCGGCTTTGCCCCACCTTACTCTAAATATGTTATATTGTATCATAATTTCTTCTTACCTTTCAAATCGTCTATGAAGACGTATGTTAGGTTAACTACAGTTCGGTTAAAATGCATTTTTGTTATTTATCTAAAAAATATATTTTCTATAGTTGAAGCGCTTTTATGATAAAAATTGATTTACCAAACAATTTTTTTCTCTGAATATCGTTACCACATTCGTTTTAAAAACAAATTTGAGTACAAAAATTCAAATTAAATACCTTTTATTTTAAATTGAAATCCAGTTTAAAATTTGAGCTCAAGTTTTAGCCATAAAGCGGGCTTTTCAAACTAAAGCTTCTAGTAATTACTGCAGCTCAAAATCCTAAACTAAAAATCATGGAAATTTGAAGAGTTTTTTAGCTTTTTAGTTAAACTTCCTTAGATACATGCCATGCAAAGATAACATGTAAAAGTTTTTCCAAAGTCCATGGCAACTTTTCATGCTAAGCTGCGCTGCCAACTCATTTAACAAAACAATTAAAATGGCTTATGTTTAAGTGTATCTGTGTATCTGTGTGCTTTTATGTGCTAGTGTTAGTGTGAGTGCAGTTGTGGGTCTGCATGTATTTGTACATGAATGTGCCATAAAAAGCAGCTTAAAATTCCATTGAAAAAATAAAATACAGAAAAATAATATAATAAAAAATACAAAAAAAAAGGGGAAACCCAGAAACATTTGCATTTGCTGCCTAATAGAACTTTAATTGTTTCGAAAAGGCTTAGTGCCACACAGTGCGGCAATAAAGTTTAAATGTTTTTTTCGTGATGGCTTTTGAGTGTTGTAGTTGTTCCAAAGAGAAAGAGGGACAGGGTAAAGGCTTAAAGCAATTGTAGTTAAAACGAAACGAAAAGTTTTGCCGAGCTCAGTCCTTTGTACTGAAAGATACTATACATGTGGCACTGTAAATTGGCCGGATATGTCAGAGTGTGAGTTTGATGGTGAGCCCAGCAAACCAGTTTGGTCAATTTGGCACTTAAGAGAAACACGAATTGGGAAGATTATTGGTAACGTGGCTTAAAAGGGGGAAATCTGTGCGGAGACTGATGGGATGGTATGGTATACAATTAAAGCAAAGACAAGTCCCATATATAAGTTTGTATGTTCCTACCGGGCTCAGTACCTTCGTTGTAGATTGCAGTGAATACCTCTTTTTCTATCGTTTAAAGTCAGGATCGATTTCCAACAAATTCTTCTTTTTTTGTCATCCTCGGCTCCCAGTGGATTATAGGGTCTCGACCATCCTCTTGTAGCGAACTCAATTTCGGGATTGACCGCAGATATCATTCCATGAATAGCTGGCGGCTTGTAGTTCATGATCAATAGATCTTTTCCATGTTTTTGCTGGCGCACCAACGCGACGACCTCCCCCCTGAGGGTTTCAACGAAGTGCCTGTCGGGCGAGGTTCTCCAACCTTACCGGTTGGGCCACAAAGAACTGTCTACGATATTCATATTTAAATTACCGAAGCTTCGTTTTATCTTGCACTTCATGTCCTCTTCATTTTAATATTTGTAACGTTAAAAATCAAGATCGGTGTTTGAGCAATGATTACCAACAAATTACCCTCGATATAAAGTTTAGCTGCAGATTGAAGCCTCGTTTCCGTATCTCTCCCAGACACCCCCCTACTTCCGGATATAATTGTAGAATCACTCATAACGACTTGCCATAAATACTTTAAAAGCAGCTTCTCTATATGTAGCTTACCAAAATAACCTGTCTGGATATACAAGTCCTTAAAGACTCTTATGCTGCACACATAGTTTGCCTGGGCTACATATCCATCTGGCAACGACAACTATTGACAGCCAAGTTAAGTGGGAGACAGGCGAATAAAAAAATTGAAGTATATATAAAACGATAAAATATGCAAGTTTATTTGCCATAATGTGGCCGACTCCACGCCCCCAATAGCAATACCGAGTACAAAATGTACAACAAAAACTCCCCCCATATGCAACTTTTTGCAGACTTATGCTAAAACTTCGTTGCACACATTATTGGCTTGATAAAGCTTACAGGCACGTGCAGCAGACTCATCCTGCACAAGATCCTGTGCCACAACTTGCTCCAGTATATGGCATGAGTGTGTGTGTGTGTGTTGTCTGTCTGCTTGTGAGCCGGAAGTGCCGTCTCTAACTAAACGTGTGAAATTCTTAGTCAAATTTCACAGTTTTACCCAAGCAGGAGCACTTGAGTGTGAGTGTGCGTATCTGTGTGAGGTGCACTATGAACTTATGCATCCGTATATGTATGCCGTTAGATTGAACACAAATTTCCATTATGGTAAGCTGCGGCACAACTAATAAAAGCTTTATGGCAGCGCATAAAAGTATGCCACACAAAACTGAAAGGGGGCAATGAACTTTGCCGCCATAGCTACTAGTATGTGTTGTTGCACACATGCGTGCCTTGTGCGTGCACACTGTCTGTGAGAAGTTGGCAGACGCTTTAAAATTGGTTGCTGTGTTTGTTAAGGTATTGGGGCACGTTTTGCTAATGCAATAAGGTAGAAATTTCAAAAATACGTTAAGTTTCAGGAGGGACTACTTAAAAAAATTTGGGCTAAGATGGAGTTACCAACCCCAAGTGACTTTCTTATTGACAAATGGGATCGTTTATTTAGAAAAAACTTGTCTCTATTGAAAGGATGCATGATGGGTTATCTTCGTAATCGTACATAATTATTAAGAGGAATAAAATCATATTTTTAGGGAGCCGAAAATAATATTCTTACATTCATTGAAATTAAAAATTTCATAAATAATGAGTTTTATTTGACTATCTTTTTTAATCAATAAAAGATTTTACCTAGATTTTTGAGGGAATTTTCATAATTTTCGCCAGATATTAAGAGGATATTAAGATATTTTTCAAGAGGTTGATCTTATGTTTATACTTCGATTATATCCATCCAAAAAATAGTATCAATTGACATTCCGTTAGAAGGATCGGCGTTCTAACTGGATGTAGATGATTCTAAATATATCTTTATATATATAATTCTTCTGTGAGTGTGTATGTCACTGAACTTCTCTTAAACGACTGGACCGATTTTGATGAAATTTTTTGTCTGTGTTCAAGGGGATCTGAGAATGGTTTAGATTCACAATTTTGTCCGCTAATTGTGACGAAACTACTATAAAGCACAATTTGATTTTCCAATACAACATTTTTTTTGTTAATTTAGGTTGGCATTGTGCACATTGTCAGATTAACTAATATTTTTTAGTAAATTGTTTTTGTCGAAAGGAAACAAAAATTATAAACGTTATAAGTTATATTTTATTGAGGCACACAAAATTTCATGAGAATCGGTACAGCCGTTTCGGAGGAGTATGGTAAGTAACATTGTGAAACTAGAATTTTATATATAAGAAGAAACTTATGTTTTACTTATTATGGGTGTTCTCATGAACGAGTTGATGAATCGGATTTTTGCGTGTGTTAGAGGTCAATGCGGAAGTTTTAAACTTATTGCGATGAGTTTGTGTGAATTGGTTCGTGGGATTGTGAATATTGGTTTTTGTGTGAACATACTCCTCCGAAATGGCTAGACCGATTCTCATGAAATTTTGTGTGCTTATTGGGCAGGTCTGAGAATCGGCCAACATCTATTTTTCATACCCCTTAGAGATAAGGGTTGCCACTTCTAACATTTTTTTTTAATTTATCGACTATACCTTCATGGTGTGTTCACGGGCGCGAAGTTAGCCGCGAAGCCTTCCACACTCCTGTTTCGCGGCTTTCGCGGACGGCGCGTTACGCAATATTTTTCAATCTGTGGTTTGTCTTGACTAAACGTGAAAAAATAAAAAAAAAGACATCCTGTCGCCATTATAGGCTAACATTATTAGTGCACGAAAACATTAATATCAGTACTGCTTACAATGCCGAGAAGAAAACTACCAAATCTCCATCAAACATGGTTAAAATGTAAAGATGGCGAGTGGTTGAAAATTTTATGATGAAATTAATCCACTCATCGATCAATCGGACTATGTTTTCCAATCGGAAAGATTCCAGATCTAGACGAGCGAGCGAAGCGAGCGTGCCGGAGCGCAGCGGAGGCCGGCTAGTATTCTATAAAATTTTTATATATCACCGAAATAGGTAAAAATTCATTAAATTGGAATCTATATAAATAGTTTACACGAAAAAAGAACGCTCGTAATGAAATTTTGGGTCGAGAAAAACGAGACATTATTTTTTTTCTTAAGAACCATTTTGCTTTTTATTAACAAGAAACATTTTTGTTAGCTTTGAGATGTAGGAAAATTCTTTTAGGAACATTTCGAGCCCAAGATCTTCGTTTACGAAAATTGCGAAAATTCCAGTTTTCCCTCAATCATACTTTTGGTCGAGAGAAAAACTTTTCACTCAAGGTTTTTACTTTGGGTTTAGTTACGTGTTCACGAATTTGTATTCACCCATCAATTTCTTATCACAAAAACTGTCATATTCCTTTCTATAGCTGATAGATCCTTATGGAATATTTCGCAATTTTTCGCTCTTTGCTCCCAAATTTAATGGAAAAATGTCCTTATGATGTTAAGAAACTAAAGTTTTAAAAACAAATTATTTTGTATTAGCGAATATTAAATAAAATTTTTTTTAAATCACGAAAATTTCTATAATTAAAATTATTTGTTGATTTTTTTTTTATAAATGCACCTTCAACGCTTTTTTAAATTCATTTTTTTAAATTGAAAATAGAGATTGAATTTAAATATCTTTTCAACTTTGATGACATTTCCGTTGATACCAAAAATGTTTTTAAAGACATCTCAGGATATAAAGATTAATTTCAAATATTTTTTCTTAACTTTAATTTCAAAAACTTTTCATAGTGCCTCAATCTCACACAAAATAAGATTCAAACCAATTTATAAGCTCAACAAGTATGAAATCTTTCAAAGATAAAGCTAGCTATAAATATTTTTTTTATTTTCTAAATTTTGAGTAATAATTATTAAACGTTCGTAAACGTTTAGCTGGCAGTGTGCATGTATATATTTTTTGTAGTACATTTGTATGCGTGCATGTGTCGTTGGGTCTGCGAAAATATTTTCAAAGTCTTAACCTTATAGTCTGAGCAACCATAAATCAAATGCCATTGCGGCTCTACCTTTTGTTGCTTGAGTGCCATAGTCATGTGCCCACAAATACATACATAGTATATACGTACGCATACACAAACATATTCTAACACACATTGCCAGCCATACACATATGTATGCATGTATATAGAGAGAGAGAGTGAGAGAGAGCAGAGCGCACTAGCTGTCGTCGTACTTGCCGGGCTTTTAGGTGTAGCTTAAATTTTATTTATGGCTCAAACTGTAGTGTGTGTGTGTATATGTGAGTGTGTGAGTGTCAGTACATGTGTGTACGTGTGTGTGAGTGAGAGTGC
The DNA here is from genome assembly GCA_037043745.1 of Chymomyza amoena. Taxonomy (NCBI): domain Eukaryota; kingdom Metazoa; phylum Arthropoda; class Insecta; order Diptera; family Drosophilidae; genus Chymomyza; species Chymomyza amoena. The sequence goes on from JBAMAX010004318.1 coordinate 193,455, forward strand.
GCGTGTTTTATATTGTGTTACCAACACAACAAAATACACGCTCTATAGCTGCAAAGGAATCCATAGCATAACACACAGCCGCTTGACAGTGTATAAAGTTTGTCTATCAACACTCCCACACACACACACGTACATCTGTATTGAACTGCGCCTTTTGTTGCCTTTTGTTTAACCAACAGAGAGCTATGCCCTCTATGGTTAGAGTATTTTGAAAGCAATGTTGTTTTTGCCACATGCCAGGATAAGCGTTATAGTATTTATGAGAATATTTCACAAGCTACAAATTCCTTTTCAATTCCTTTGAAAAATTCGCTTATATGTTTTTGGAATTTTTGTGAAGGTAGGTAACAAATTGCAGGCAGTGCTTATATTAAAACTAGCCGGCCTCCGCTACGCTCCGGCACGCTCGCTTCGCTCGCTCGTCTAGATCTGGAATCTTTCTGATTGGAAAACATCGTCCGATTGATCGCTGAGTGGATTAATTTAATTTAATTAATTTATCATAAAATTTTCAACCACTCGCCATCTTTACATTTTAACCATGTTTGATGGAGATTTGGTAGTTTTCTTCTCGGCATTGTAAGCAGTACTGATATTAATGTTTTCGTGCACTAATAATGTTAACCTATAATGGCGACAGGATGTCTTATTTTTATTTTTTCACGTTCACTCAAGACAAACCACAGATTGAAAAATATTGCGTAACGCGCCGTCCGCGAAAGCAGCGAAACAGGAGTGTGGAAGGCTTCGCGGCTAACTTCGCGGCGTTCGCGCCCGTGACCACACCATGAAGGTATAGTCCATAAATGAAAGAAAAATGTTAGAAGTGGCAACCCTTATCTTTTAGGGGTATGAAAAATAGATGTTGGCCGATTCTCAGACCTGCCCAATAAGCACACAAAATTTCATGAGATTCGGTCTAGCCGTTTCGGAAGAGTATGTTCACACAAAAACCAATATTCACAATCCCACGAACCAATTCACACAAACTCATCGCAATAGGCTTAAAACTTCCGCATTGACCTCTAACATACTTACCATACTCCTCCGAAACGGCTGTACCGATTCTCATGAAATTTGGTGTGCCTCAATAAAAAAAAATTTATAACGTTTATAACTTTTGTGTTTCCTTTCGACAAAAACAATTTACTAAAAAATATTAGTTAATCTGACAATGTACACAATGCCAACCTAAATTAACAAAAAAAATGTTGTATTGGAAAATCAAATTGTCCTTTTTAGTAGTTTCGTCGCAATTAGCGGACAAAATTGTGAATCCAAACCATTCTCAGATCCCCTTGAACACAGACAAAAAATTTCATCAAAATCGGTCCAGTCGTTTAAGAGAAGTTCAGTGACATACACACTCACAGAAGAATTATATATATAAAGATATGTTTTTATTAACAAAAAAAATGAGCCAGGTATAGTATGTTTGTCGATTAGTATACATATATTAGGGTGACTCAAAATTTATCCGATTCGCGGCGCATCCTAGGATTATTCTGCGGAATATTTTGAATTTCGAACCTGCAGATTTTTTAAAATACTTTTTTCCCTATAACGACAAAATGTATCATTTTGATTCAATATTTGGATTTTTAAACCAAAACTTGTCATCTTTTTATGTATATATGGGGGATTTTGGGAGTCAAGGAATCCGTATATAATTTTTTTCCTAAACTTGATATAATAACTGACTATTTTCATAGAGTTCTGTAAGAAACACATTTTATTTTTAATACATTTAAAGATAAATTAAATACTACTCACTTTTTAAGTTTATGTGATTTATTTTCAAAAATCGTATATGTACGTCTGTTCCATCCTATCTTCTAAACCGCTTATCATAATTGGATAAATGAGCTATCATTGGAAGCGCCTTGATGGTAAGCTGGTTCTCTCAAATAAAGCTGTTCGATATTTTAGTCCCTCTCCCTTGGCCTTAAGCTCCCTTCAACGCCATTTACAAATTGCCATAGTGCCAAAAATCCCTCCGTAAGAGTATTCAATTGTCGACTTGTTGTCATTGTTATTGTATTTTTTTCTTGCTTTGCATTTTGTTATTGTTGCGGGAATCGAAAATAAGTAACAACAACAACAACAACAATAGCAAGTGTAATAAATAAAAATTGATAAATTTATTGCCAGACACAATTGTTTCAATGTTCGCTCGATTGAGCAACTGAGCGCTTGAGCAATTGCAAGATTGCAAATTTGAAAAATTGAACAACTGAAGAATTTTGACTGTACAGTTGATTGAAGTGGATATTGGCATTGATATTGGCTAAGCGCAGAGCTCAGTTGAAATTGAAGTCTACATTATTACCAGCTGTAGGGGCTCTATTGGCTCTAAGCCACAAAATGGTAAGCAGCAGATGTTTTTCAACATTTTGTGTAGTCTGCTTTTAGGCGCTGCTGGTAGCCTTTTTTTTGACGCTATTGCCGGTCAGCAATTTCTATAGCGCACTTTGGTAGCAATTCAAACCTGGTTCACGGCTTCAAAATGGTGTCGCATTTCAGTGGGCACATATGTATGTGTGTATATGCGTGTAGCGGTTTTAACGCAATTAGCCACAACAAATTACCATCATCAACATTATCACCATCATCATCATTATGATCACCGTCGTCATCATGTTACTCGAGTACTGAAACTGGCTGCAGCACGTGAAACATTCGACTTTGGTTACATGCGGCACGGACGCTGACCTGGCTACGCTTCACTCGCCATTTACGCGTCGTATATCCAGATGTGTGGGTATCCGTGTGTGTGTGTGTGTGTGTGTATCCGTGTCCACACACGCATTTCACATTGTGGCACAATGAACTGACAAGTGTAATTATGTTGTTTCGCTCTGGTGTGTGTTGTCTGCTCTGCTCTGGTCTGGGTTTGTATCCGAGTAACCGAGGGGCGTTTGCCGCTTTACATGACCGCTGATTGCAAGTTTATATGCGCTCAGTTCATGTTTATTTCTGTCGTTGGAAACCACAGTGCAGAGGCACTCAACGGGCTTAGAACGCACCAGTGGCGTAGATGGATTATCGCAATGTGGCCGATGTGTCATTATGGAAATTAACTTTTATGTGGTGTTTTATTAAAAGAGATTGCTGCTATAATTAGAACAACACAGAAAAAAATTAGAGAGAGTTGTGACGTTGTACGACTGTAAGATACCCTGCTGTCAGTTTTTGAAAAAGAAGAAATACAGTGGGCTTCTTTAGGGTAAGCTATTATTTTGAAAAGTGTGGAATTGGCTTATAAAAGTAATACATAGCTTAATTATTATATTATTATTATAATACTTAGCATATTAAGTTGACGATTAAAAATTTTAATACAATACTAAAAGAAAATGCCAGACAAAATTGTGATATACTGCCGACTAGGCCAAACTCAATCTTAACGGGCCTAATCACATCCTCATTTATTTCAACTTTACTTTAACTTACCAAACCGATTAAGATTATGGCTGAAATATTTTTGCACCCTATACCTATGGTACAAGGGGTATATCACATGTTTGCAAAGTATGTAACGAATTGAAGGAGGCGTGGCAGAATTGAGGTACTTTAAGCCAAAATCCTCATCATAACCTCGCGGTCTAGATATGTCAGTCTGTCTGCCTAAAAGAGCTACTGCGACTACTATTGTCCTCTTCCCCACTTTCCCACTGGGGCATAGGACCTCATCCTATAAGAGCTGGAGATACGAAACTTTACCAGATGTGTAAATGTTTCCTCAAAAGCTGAAGTTAGTTGAATCATATCCATCTTCACCCGTACCTAGGTTTTGCAATATTTAGCTAAGTTTTCCGATCTAAAACCTTATGAACCGATGCGTAGAAATAGATTTTTTTCGAGAGAAAGGGTACAGGGTATCACACTGTCGGGCACCGCCTCGACTGCATTACATACATAAAATCCAAGTTGGCCTTTAATCTCTCGAATTAGGTGGGCAAGACTATTATTAGCCTCTTTCTATCTTATTCTTATTTTAAGTACAAATTCATGTTCTATTTCTATTTTCTTTTCATAATCAAGTAGGAATCAGCAATTGCATCTACTCGCTGTTTTATTTGTCTCATTTCGAGCTAATGAAACCCAATTATCCCCTGCTCTTTGTGTCAAGGATATCATTAACTAGTGCAACGTATCGGACTGGCACAAAGATGTAAAGTGGAATGAATACTAATGCTGCTGATTATAATCTCGAGTAGCTATTAGAATCAATTGATCCATCTGTATGAAGTTAATTTCACTAAAGCTGTCACTTCTCCATGCAATTGACGCCAAGATGTCAACATGGGGATCAAACGGAGAGCTACACTGTGCTCCAATGGACAATAGAGAAGTGGAGACTATTCTCGTTGGATAATTTTAATAATAGATTAGACGCTCACAAGATGATGAAATATGGTTGATAAAACAGTCTCTTGGAGCGCTTGGGATGCAGCTTCATTGGCACAGTCATTTTGTTAATATTGTGTGGATAAAGAAGCCTCAGCAAGTAAGACTTTTAATGAGGAAGGCATGGGGAGTGGGGCCGGAATAGAGGTAATCCGTACTCCCATTGAGAGAATAAGGTATATGCTGGCTAATCGTCTTTGGTTTCACGTGTTGAGTTTTGGCCGGAAGAGACCCTTTTCTAGATTCGAAAAGACACCTGGTCCAAATTTGAAATAGTTATCAGATGAAAACTTCAAAAAAACTAGCTGGAGCTACCTCAAAGCGATATGTAGAGTGAGCCCAAAGCCCGAAGGTCCGGAGCTCTCGGAGGGTCTCGAACTCAAGAGTCATTCGGGAAGTTTTTTGCTTAAAAAAATATAGTAAATTATCATTCTACCAGAGCTCCGAAACATTCTTTTTTGTTTAATCATACCGAATATTATAATTATGATTGCAATGATAGAATATAATATGGTATTTATAATAATATATTATGATTTTATCAAATCATAAATTCTCTCAGAAATCCTTTCTATTCTTTTTTTTATGTTGATCTCACACTTTTCAAGAATTATAAGTATTTTTATGAATTCAGAAAAATTGATAGGGCCCCAGATACGAGATTTCCCCGTGGGCCCGGGTATTCTCTCTACGTCCTACTAGGACTAATAGGCCGTTATAAAGCTTCTCCACTGTTGGCGACTGCCAGACATTGGTTTGATTTGGTGCCAGTTCATTCCTAGACTGCCCAATTCCAGGTCAACTTGTCTGCTCCAGGTGTGAGCTGGCCTGCTTCTGCTTCTATTTTGTCCCTTGGGATTCCACGCGTTTGAAATTCGAGGAAGGTCAGAATCAGACTTTCTCAGTGGCTGGCCTATCAATTCCCACTTACGTTTTTTAATTGCATCGTTTATTGGAGATTGCGGAGTATTTGGCGTAGACATCGATTGTCGGAGATTTGGAAGGATTGTAACAGGCGAGTGTTAGCATTCCATATTTCGCATCCGTATAAAAAGGAGGGATAGGCCTACCATTGCCCAAGTTATTTTCAGTGTTTTTTTTTGTTTGTTTTGATTATCTACATTTTTTTAGGCTCAAGGTATAGGATTGATCTTGCTCTTAAGCCTCCTTACATCTACGCCACTGATAAGAATATACTTACGACCTCATGTATATGTGTGTGCATGTGAGTGTTAGTGTGTGTATCTCTTTTTTTCACGCACATACAGTAACAAGACGCATTTAACGAGCCAGCAAGCAGTTAACATTAGCAAAAGTTTTTCGGCATTTATGCGGTGATTAGTTGAGGATTTTTACTTGGTCCTTGGAGTTACTTCTTTCTCTTTAACCATTTGTTCATTCGCTCTCACTCTCAGTTTGGGCTCAACTTAATGAAAATTAGCATGTTTTAGGAAACTGAACTAAACTTTTCTTGTCTCTGAGTGTGAGTATATGAGTGAGTGTGCTCAGTGTTGGATAAGGTTATAAGAATGAGCGTGTGCTAATTAGTGACAAGCACTCAAGTTTTATGACGAAGTTGGTGTTAAATATATTGTGATTAAAGCGAATCGTGCACAGTTGGAACTTGAGTTAATGACACTATTGTGTAAGGTATATGTAGTCAGTATATATCATAAGCATTTATTGCCGCATCGAAATGGTATTTGTGCCTTAAATATCTTATTTCTTTAACTTAACTTTTGACCTTTTAGGTGAAATATTTGTTTTCTTTTATAATTAATTAACTTGGAACACACTAAAAGACAATGGCTTGACTAGTAGCAATGGTTAATTGCTTGTGCCTCTGTGGAAAATGCTGCCACGGCATTCGAGTAGAACAGAAGCATTCTCGAAAATATAAATTTAGATATTCTTGGCGAAATCAAAGTAAGGGAGCTGTCATAAGTTGTCTGTAGTTTACACATCGGACTGCCATAAGTTCATAAATATGAAGGTTGTTGTATTTTTGTTAGTATAAATAGAATTTCCTGGTACTGATTCAATTGTAAAAGCGAAGCTATTTTTGACTAGAGTCTATTCTTAGTAGCTGCAACGCTTTATTATAAATAAAATTATATAATAAAAAGCTAAGGGTTGTCTTTGTTTGAGGTGGAATAAGATGGTTTTATTCGAGGTAGAGTAAGATGGTTCTGTTCATTGTTCAAAGATAAAGATAATCTTAAAATAGGCCAGACTGAAAGGTGAGTAGCAACGGCCTGCATGAAGCAAAGGCATTGGAAGGATGCTATATATCAGTATGAAACCCGACATCAAGAAGATGACGGGCCTAACACAACCTTCACAGGCCCCACCATACAAATACGCATTAATTCGTATAAAAGACAAGAGCATCGCTTACCTGCACAACCAACATTTCGTTCTAAAGTAAAACTATTTTTAAAATTCTCAACCAAAAGTATCTTTTTAGTTAAGTGCTACCGCTCGTACCGCCTAAAAACCGCATCAAACAAAGCTACCACAACAAACTTCTAAATTTTACTTCTAAACTTTAAACAAGAGAAAGTACATCCAACACTTTAATCTCAAATATATAATGCATGAGTGTATTTCCTCTTGTGTACGAGTACATACTATATACTATATATAACTGCCAACTGCAGTATTCTACTTTAAGCACTTCTAACTGGTATCTTACCCACATAAAAATATTTACTGGCAAACTGGGAAAGCATTTTCATTATTCATAATTTCACAACTCAAAAACCGCATACATAAAAAGAAAGGCAAAACTGACAGATGGACACAGACGCAGACACGGATACGTTTACGCACACAGACACACCCACACACAGATACACTTGGTGCAGTCCAGAGACAGCCAAGAGCCACTTTAAGTGAAACTAAACGGCATTGTAAGTGACGGCTTGGTCTTGGTTGTCCTGACAGTGGCTTGGTCTTGGTCGTGGTCTTGGTCTGGTGTGGTGGGTCTTGGGCTTTTGGTCGGGTCGGGTTGTGAGCATTGCGAAAGGTGTTGCGAGTGCCACTTGCAGGCAGGCCGAGCTGGTCGAGGCTCGTTGATAGCCATGTTGTCGGCTTGTTCCATACAAATTAAAATTAATGATGCACTCACAACAGGCACTGAAAATGGTTAAGGTTGTGCCTTTGGCGACGGCTTTGGCGCCGTGGGGTGCATTGGGCCATATGAAAACTACTTTGAAAAAAAAGAGAACCAAAATGGCCGCAGCAGCCGCAGACGCCGCTTAGCTGTCACACCTGCACACACACAAACACACACATGCAAAGAGCACAGCGGACTTTTGGTCTCTCAGACATGCACACACACATATGTATAGTATATGTAGCCACCTAATTTTATGCCGCAGCGCACAGTGGTCAAAAGCTTATGAAAATTGTGGCAAAAAATTGGCTTATAGGTGTAAGAAATAAATTTAAAAAAAAATTTTATAATTGAAATGTTTTTAATACAATTTTGTTTCTTAAAAAAATATAAGTAGAATATCAATTTATTTTATATATTTTTTAACATGTCAGAAATAAATTTAAAAAAAAATTAAGTATACTTGAATTGTTTTTAAAATTTTTAATACGATTTTGTTTCTTTTAAAAATTATAAATATGTTATTTATCATAATATTTATAAATCGGTTAGAATATATACAATATATTTTATTTATTTTTTAACATGTAAGAAATAAAGAATATTGTATAATTAAATGTTTTTGAATTTTTTAATACGATTTTGTTTCCTAAAAATAAATATTAATAGTATATATTATAATAATATTTATATCGGTTAGAATATATATAATTTATTATATATATTTTTTAACTTTGTTTTTAATTCTATTGGAAATGGTTTTTTTTTTAATTAATTAATTTGCATTTAATTTTTTTATTTTTATTTTTTTGTATATTATTATTATTATTTTTTTTAAATATTATTATTTACCTTGTGTAAATTAGTAGAAGCATCAGTTGCGGTTTTCGACATCATTTGCAAAGAGTTTTTTTGCGATTCATGCAGCGAGGAAAAGATGATAGGAGATGGTTACAACACCGTATCGCCTCTTTATTAAACAATATATCTGTTTTAAATATTATAATTTATCCACCATTTAAAAATAAATAATATGTTACCATGTTACCCGATCCTTTGACGTCTCTTTCCAATTTTTCGATTGGGGCTTCTTTAAGTCTTCGCTTAGTTCGTCCACACATCTTGATCCCGGTCGTCCCCTTGCTTTGTAGGTGAATGACAATTCTTATCACATGGTCTAGTTGAATAAGCTGATCACATTTTTCTCAACCCCTCAACCACTGTGCAAAGTCTAAGCCTGTGTATGTATGTGTACGTTTGCCAGTGTGACCATAGTGCTGGAGTTTTTATTTTAGTGTTTGAAATAATGTTGCATATATTAGGTTGTCAAAAAAGTCTTGCGGTATTTCCGCAAGCTTGTCTTTGCAAGCGCGTAGTTCTAGTTGTATTCGTCGCATCGGTTCACGCTAGAGCTTTTTGGAAAGCTCTTTTCACGTGCTAACACGTGTTTGATTAATTGTTGTTTGCTTTTAGTCGTTCGTGAGTTATAGCGTCGCAAACATGGAGCAAAATAAAGAGAAAATACGGCATATTTTACAGTACTACTACGATAAAGGCAAAAATGCATCTCAGTCTGCCAATAAAATTTGTACAGTTTATGGACCCGATACAGTTTCCATTTCCACCGCACAACGATGGTTTCAACGTTTTCGTTCTGGTGCAGAGGTGATCGAAGATGCGCCACGGTCCGGAAGGCCTGTTGTCGAAAATTGCGATAAAATCGCTGAATTGATCGAAAGAGACCGGTATAGTAGCAGCCGTAGCATCGGCCAAGAGCTGGGCATGAGTCATCAAACCGTTATAAACCATTTGAAGAAGCTTGGATTGAAAAAGAAGCTCGATGTATGGGAGCCACACGACTTGACGCAAAAAAACATTTTTGACCGTATGGATGCATGCGAATCGCTTCTGAATCACAACAAAATCGACCCGTTTTTGAAGCGGATGGTGACTGGCGATGAAAAGTGGGTCACTTACGACAACGTGAAGCGTAAACGGTCGTGGTCGAAAAGCGGGGAAGCTGCCCAGACGGTGGCCAAGCCTGGATTGACGGCCAGGAAGGTTCTTCTGTGTGTTTGGTGGGATTGGCAGGGAAACATCCACTATGAGCTGCTCCCCTACGGCCAAACGCTCAATTCGGACCTGTACTGCCAACAACTGGACCGCTTGAATGCAGCACTCATGCAGAAGAGGCCATCTTTGATCAACAGAGGCCGAATTGTCTTCCATCAGGACAACGCCAGGCCACACACATCTTTGGTGACGCGCCAGAAGCTCCGGGAGCTCGGATGGGAGGTTCTTTTGCATCCACCGTATAGACCGGATCTCGCACCAAGTGATTACCACCTATTTCTGTCCATGACGAACGCGCTTGGTAATCGGAAGTTGTCCACAAGAGAGTCCTGTGAAAATTGGCTCTCCGAGTTTTTTGACAATAGGGAAGCGAGCTTCTATAAGAGGGGCATTATGAAGTTGGCATCTCGTTGGGAACTCGTCATCGAACAAAACGGCGCATATTTGACTTAAATCGCATTATTATAACCAATTTTATGAACAATTGAAAATTCAATAAAAATACCGCAAGACTTTTTTGACAACCTAATATTAAGGCGCCGTTTGCTAAATGCTTGCGGTACAACACTCACATACATAAAGAAACATGAACATGCCAACACACGCAGTGCGCCAATGTATGTGTATATGTTATATATGTACACATACATATGTGTGCATGTGTGTGGTCTAAAATATGTTTATGTAGGTCGACGGGGGGAAACCACTTCAATTTATTTTTGACCAACATATGGCAGACGGGCAGACAAGGGGCACTTTGTTGTGGCTGCTGTTGTTGTTGTTACTGTTGTGGGTACGCGGGCAGGTGCCTTGTTAAAGCAGTACACAAAATACAACATCTACGACAAAGTACCAACACAACAACAACAACAGCAGCAGCAGTAGAAACAACAAAGCAGCAACAACAAAGCGACAACAACAAAACAACAAAGATGGCAACATTGTTTCCGGTTCGTCGTTGTTTTGTTTCAGTTTCAGTTCTATTACGCTTTTGCCTTTACTTTGGCTGGCAGCGCATATGCCATGTTTTTTATCACACTCCATGGATAAGTGTGAGAGTGTGTATCCTAGCATCTCTAACAGAGGGTATATTCACTTTGTTATGGAATTAGCCAGGGAAGAAGCTGAGACAGATTGTATACCCAGGGTAGATGGTTCATAACTAATTTGAAAAGTTAGTTATATAAAAATAAATTACATTGTAGGGCTCATCGTCATCATATATGTTCAGTTTAGGTTTTTCCTCAAAGTAGTAAAATGGCGGAGGAGTCATACTATGGTCGTTGATGATCGGCGAAGTCTTCCTGGGTGCCAGTATACCTATTAATTTATAGAGCTTATCCGTCTTCTGAAATACGAAAATACTAGAATATTTGGATCCACAATCAGATGTATTCTAGAATAATCCTCACGAGAGATATATAAAGAATTTCCTCAATTTAGACGACTCCACCTGAATGAACTAAGCACCCTTAAGGAAGTGTGTATCTTTTGGGTTCCCAGCCACCAGGGCATTGACAGAAATGAAATAACTCAGAGGCTCGCAAAGGAAGGTGCTGCATCAAGGCAAGCGTCGCTTGAGGATCTTAAGACTCCATTAAGGACTATTTATCATAGAGCAGAAGAAGACCCTGTAACCAGATTCGATAGAAGGTGGTACAACACAGTGAACTGCAAGATAGCTGTGCAAGAAAAGACTAGCCCAGTATATACTACAACTCCCAAAAAAAGTATGTAGACTCATAGTGGGCATAGTGCAGCTCACGCTAACAATCTAGGCACTGCCAACAGTGATGAATGCAGGAAGTTTAGGGACGCAGAGGCCAAAGAGACTCTGGAGCATCTCATTGTACACCAGCCGCATTCTCCAGTTCCCCTAAGGACTATGCAGTCCATATATGACCCCCCCAAGGGGTTAACCGGTGTAAGCTAACCTCACATAACATAGTTATAAAGTGTTCCTGAGTAGTACAGTAGTTTGTACCTTCTAGAAAATTAGGGTTTTCTCTAGAGAATCTTTGCTTGACCGAAGTCGCGATCCTTTCTTTTTTTTCTTCTCTCTAATGCATAAAGCTAATAAAACGGCTGACTGTTTATCCACATTGTCCAGAGAAAGGATGATTAGTATAGCATCTGGAGCTTCGTCTTGTCGTGAAAGGCTCTTTAACCATTATTAGCAGGTTAGAACAACTCAATCAAGTCAAAGGCAATAGTTTCTGGGACTTTTTTGGTAAAATAAAAAACATTTTCAAACATTTCACCGAGTAGGCAAATTCGTCTCATTTAAAATTTAGGTAGTTTGACCATAACGTTGGCCATTTGTGCAGAATTTCCGTTTTACCTCTATATGGGGCCCATAAATTTTGAAAATGATGAGCAATGCGATGATTATCAACATTTTGAGTTTTACAGGCGCTAACATTTCAGGCGATAGCCTTATTGATATATTGGGTTTAAACATTCACCATGCAAGTGTCGGTCACCCTAAAGACCATATTTCTGAAAAAATACCTTGAGCATAAAAAATATCTCAGAGCTGCTCAAATACGTAACAAATGACTTTAATGAATGAATTTGTGGGATTGAAAAATAATACGAGGCACAACGTGAGATTCATAATCAAGCAAAAATCCCTACCATTTTTCAGCTTTCTGCGGCAATTCGGACACGTTTCCAGCTTTACTGGTAGCCTGTAAGTGTATATAATATTCGGTTACCCCGTCCTCGACTGCGATTGCATCCTATACTTTTGTTTGCTATACTGGCACAGTTGGGCAGCTCGAGCACAAACGTTTTATTGTTATTTCGGTTTTCATTATTGTTTTTTAAACAACAATTTTCTTTTCATCAGCATTTCAATTAGATTTCAAAAGCGAGGACAAACAACAGCAACAAAAACAACAAAATGCGCCATTAGCGCGCAAAATGGCCGCTTTATGTTTATGTGTGTGTGTGTGTGTGTGTATGCGTATATGTGCGTGTATATATCTAGGAGAGTATGTGTGTGTGCGTTAGGTAAGTGTAAGATTGAATTGGACCACAGAAACCTTTTACACGGCTTGTTGCCTTTGCGCAGCACTTTTCAGAGCTGCTTTGGCACTGCGACAAAGTAAATTAATCCATTAAGGCGGGTGGTTTTTCATCTTCCCCCTTACTATTTTTTTTTGCACACCAATATTTTTTGTTTTTGTTGGAACTGGGCTCAGTCACAGGGACATGGACGTGACTTGGCTTCATTGCAGCCTCGCCTCAGTCGGTCAAACTGCAGCTCTTCTACTTCTTCTTCTTGCACTGCTCAAAAGCGCTTACACTTCAATTAAGTTTTCTACGCTTTGGACAGACAGTCTTCTGACCACTCTCTAGCCAACTGCCCCCCACTCTTGTCTCATCTTAAGTGCTGCAGTGACTCTTCCTGGCCAGTTGCCCAGGCTGGTTTGCAATTTGGCAGCAATTATTGACGCTCAGTGCCAAGAGTCACGCAGCGCTGTACCAGCTTTGGCTCTTACAATATAAATAAATTGAGGTTAATGACAACAGCAACAACAACAAAAACAATAATAATAAATACAACAAAAACAACAAGACCCTTGACAGCGACAAATTGGCAGTTGAGGTCAGGTTTATTAATACGGCAAGTTGCAATAAATAAAGCATCCATCCATATACTTAATAACTTAATAACCATATCGCTGGGTGCCAACAATTTAAGGCTAATTTGGTTCTTGCCAGAGAGCAGGGAATAAAAATATGCCATGGCTTGCATATTAAATATGTCTACTACAGTGGGGTAAGACTCATAAAATAACCATCAAAAAGTTATAAAGCAGTTAAATTGTAAGAGTTATGATGGCTTAGTGCTGAAAAACAACAAAAGTTGAGAATACAGCTAAGTAGAGTCGAAAAGGGTGCATCGTGACGTCACGTAATGAAGGCAGCCTTAGGAAGGGGTAAATTAAGAGAAATTTACTTAAAGGGAGTTAGGGAATACAAGTTTTATAGGTATTTAAGGCAGTTTAAGGAAATGTGAGCTATTTTTTGCTTGCGTGAATTTGGGGAAGGACTTAACTGGCTATGTGAGTAAAACTTAGCATAATAACAAATATAATATATTTCAATAAAGAAATAACAACATATAAACAGATTATGCGATTAGTAATAGTACTATAAGGAATAATTTTCAAACTTCATTTATAGTTTTATTTTAAATTTAAATTGTAAAACGATTTTTAGTGAAAGTTACATTGATCATCATTTCACGAGTTTACACGATAAATTAACCTTCGTAAAATGTATTTTTAGGGTCATTTGGGTCGGGAAACATGAAAATGTAAACCTTTTTTTACCCTTCGACCAACTTATTTTTCATGCCGATACAAAATTTGGTTCACGAGTTATTAACGAATAACTCAAACAAGTGCCAAAAAACATGTTTTATTTTAAAATTTTCGAAAACAATATACTAAGATTGTAAAACAGGTTGAAATTTTAAAAATTTCGACTCAAAATCACTATAAAAATACGATGACCCTTACTTTTGTAAGCTAGATTTACTTATAAATTTTTGGTTGCAAAAATTGAAATTTTTAAATCGAACTATCTTTATAAATTTTTAAAAATTACAAATTTTGTTTTTAGAATTAAATTTTAATATTTAAAAAAAAATTCAAGAAAAAAAAGTAGGTCCAAAACTAAAACTGTTTTCACTTGAATTAAGAATTTTCAATCTTGAAAATTCATTCTTAATATAAAAATTTTGTATTTAAAATTAAATTAAAAATTTAAAAAACTCCCGACACAAGAACTTAAGTAATTTTAATTTAAAAAGTAAAAAATAATAAAAGAAACTTAATGTTAAAGTACCTAAGAATCTATTAATAATTCTTAAAAAAATACGTCTCATTGGGGGACCGCTCCTAAACTAACAATTTAAATACAAATAGTCTAATTAAGCAACAAAGATTAACTTAAAAACAAAATTAAGAAAATACTTCAAAACTTTCATAGAATTACTTCAAAATATTTGCATGTAAGATACGACCGTCAACGACGTCTGCCCTCGCGTGTCCCCCAACGCGACGTATTTTTTTCAGAATTATTATATATAACTGAAACAATGCATAAATTTTTTTTAATTGCATTTTTTAACAAGCTTATAATTATATTAATTAATAGCTAAAAAAAAAAATATAATAGTTAGCATTCTATGATTACCATTTCTGTTTGCTGGATTTCCAGCAGCGATCCCATAGGTTTAATATATTTTTAGCTTAAAAAATTAATAATAATTTATATTTTTTAATTCATTTTACACTTTTTCTTTACAGAGAGACAATGTGCGTTATTGCTGAAATTTTTGAAGGCCCCATATGAAATATTCAATCCATGTGGACACATGACAAACTCTATACGATTTTTTTAATGAATAACAAAATTAGTTTATTGCACGTACAGAACTTATGTATTCTAAGAAATTATTTATATAGAAATGATTATTTATTTATTTATTGATTTAAATATATTTTACAATAATATAGTAAGAACTAAAGTACCAGCTACAGCGTAACTGAAAATAATTATAAATAGATTTAAAAATTATTTTAATAAATATAATAATAATAATAATTTTTTTTAACAATATTTTGTATATATTTAAATAAAATTAGGAAAACGTAATGCAATCGCTCCTTATAAACGGCTTCTCAAGTTTTGGAGCTAAAATTGGAATGAACATCCATCAGATCTAACTGAAAAATTAAGAAAACAAAAGGAACAGATAAAAAATAAAAAATCTTTTATTTTTCAATTCAACAAAAGCGCTTTGAATAGATGTACAAACTTGAAACCTCATATAATTTAGAATAAATTTTTACTTTATAATTTAATATAAATAAAAAATGTATACTTTATCTATTAAGGCAGCACTATAGACTGGCGAAAAAGCTTTTGATGAAAATCCAATTAAGATTATTTAAGAAGCAGCTACAAAAATCAAACTCACTTTGCGCAATGATGAAGAACTAAACAACATAAAAATTCAGATTTAGAAGATTAACAAACTTCAGTTGTGATATATAATACTACCGAGGACCCAAATAAATTTCCCTCTAGCTGGTTTGACAATTTTATTCAACAAGTGTATCATTAAAATAAATATTAATCAGATTATTTACACAAATTAAAAAATACATATGTATATATTTATAATTAATAAATGCTTTGAATATAATTTATAAAACAAAAATTGTTCAAATATGTAAGCGTTAGTTATATATAGATACTAAGAAGTTAAATTAAAATGATTGTAATAGCTATTAAATTTAATATGAATAAATAAATAATTGAAACGAAAAAATTATCTTTTTTTATATTTGAACTTTTTCAGATGGGTTTTGAAAACTACAAGATCTAAAAGATTGCTTAATCGAATGACCTTGAGATTGGAAATAGCAGTACAAAAATTTGCGAATAAAATTTAAATTTGGAAAATTAAAACAAAAAATAAAAATTTTTAAGCCACCAAAGTAACAGGCTTAACTAAAGCATTACAGCGCCACAGAATGTTCAATACAAACGCAAAAAAATGCATATGTGTATGTGCCGACAACTGCCTTGATCTGAAAACAGCTAAAAATAAAAAAAAATAAAAATAATTTTGCAATTTTTCCATACAAAAATGGTCTTCAAAGCAGCTGAACTAACAGGCGAACAGAATTGCAGAAAATTCAGTAGGCAACTTAAAATTAGCAACTAAAAGTATGCTACAAAATTTTGATAGCAAAATTATTTTTGAAAAAAAAAAGTGTGGCATACTTTTAGTGACACTTTTAGAAAAATTTATTCTGTAGCCGCTTGCTTATGATTTCTGTTCGCCTGGTAGGTGAAGTCCGTTCAGAGTCAAGAATTAGCGAAAATCAATTCAAATTTTTTATTTTTTTTGCCAAATCCTCCGCAGTAAATTTAAATATTTGAATTTCAGTAACGGTTTTAAGATGTTCAATAGGTTTGGAACAAGAAAATTTTTCTTCCCACAGATTTCTTCAGCTACAATATTTGATATATTTTTTAAGAGCCAGCAACTGAAACAAAATTTCCTTTTTATAAACAAAACACACGCTTTTTTAAGTTATTTCAGTATATTTTTATTTCAAATATAATAATAATATTTATAAAAATTATAATAAATTATTTTTTACAATTTTAGCTTTATATTATTTGATAAATTTAGTTAGTTTAACAATTTGAATATATTTAAATAAAACAAAAAAAAATGTTTAAATATGTAAACCTTAGTTATATATAGAAACTAAGAAGCAAAAATAAAAGGATTATAATAACTATTTAATTTTATTTAAATAAATAAATTATTAAAACGAAAAATCATATTTTTTTTTAAATTTGGAAGTTTTCAGTTGGGTTGTGGAAATTGCAGGCTCAAATAGATTGCTAAATCGAATGACCTTAAGAATGGGCGGCTCAGAAGCAGCAGTACGAAAAATTAAAAAAAAAATTTTTAACCCGCCAAAGTAAGAGGCTAAAAACTAAATCGTTACAGCGTACCAGAATGTTCAATACAAACGAAAAAAAAATGTATATATTTATGTTCCATATATTTTGCCGACCACTGCTGAATCTGAAAACAGCTAAAAATAAAAAAAAAAACAAATTTAATTTTGCAATTTTTCCATACAAAAATGATCTTCGAAGCAGCTGAACTACCAGGCGAACAGAAATGCCGAAAATTCAGTAGGCAACTTTAAATTAGCAACTTAAAGTATCCTACAAAATTTTGACAAAAATTTTCTTTTTTAAAAAAAAGTGTGGCATACTTTTAGTGACACTTTTAGAAAAAATTTTATTATTATTATTTATTATTATTATGCTTATAATTTCTGTTCGCCTGGTAGCTGAAATCCGTTCAGAATCAAAAATTAGCGAAAATCAATTCAAATTTTTTATTTTTTTTTGACAAATCCTCCGCAGTAAATTTAAATATTTGAATTTCAGTAACGGTTTTAAGCTGTTCAGTAGGTTTGGAACAAGAAAATGTTTCTTTCCACAGATTTCTTCAGCTATAATATTTGATATATTTTTTAGGAGCCAGCAACTAAAACAAAATTTCCTTTAAATAAAACACTCGCTTTTTTAAGTTATTTCAATTTATTTTTATTTCAAATATAATAATAATATTTATAAAAATTACAATAAAATATTGATTACAATTTTAGCTTGTTTATTTATATTATTTGATAAATTTAGTTAGTTTAACAATTTGCTTTATTTTTATAATATTTGAATAACAATAATTTTAATTATAAAATTATAATAAAATATATTAACTTGTTACCCTGTTTCTTTTTATATTTGATAAATTTAGGTAGTTTAACAATTTGTTTTTTTTTTATAATATTTCAACAATAATAGTATTTAAAAAAATTATAATAAAATATTGTTTACAATTTTAGCTTGTATATTTTTATTATTTGATAAATTTAGTTAGCTTAACAATTTGGTTTATTTTTATAATATTTCAACAATAATAACAATTAAAAAAATTATAATAAAATATAGTAACTTATAATTTTAGCTTGACTATTTTTATATTATATTTGATAAATTTAGTTAGTTTAACAAAATGTTTTATTTTTATAATATTTCAACAATAATAACAATTATAAAAATTTTAATAAAATAAAGTAACTTATAGTTTTAGCTTATTTATTTTTATATTTGATAAATTAAGTTAGTTTAACAATTTGGTTTATTTTTATAATATTTCAACAATAATAACAATTATGAAAATTATAATAAAATATAGTAATTTACAATTTTAGCTTGTTTATTTTTATATTTGATAAATTTAGTTAGTTTAACAATTTGCTTTATTTTTATGGTCCCCCATCGGATTTGGTGACTCTAAAAGCATCGCATGGTTAAAAAGGTTCGGGGCGTTATGATTGATTTTAGAAGGGTTCCATGACATAACAATATTCCTGGAAATGAGCTGGCAGACAAAATTGCAAGGACTGGAGCAGCAACATCGCTAATCGGTCCTGAGCCACACTGGGATTGGTAACCACGTGGTACGGGACCTACTGAGAATAGAGGAAAAATAACAAACGACTGCTTCACTGGGCACATATACTAGGGCCTAAACAGTCAAAAAACCCTCCTCTCCAACTACAACCGTAAGAGGCT
This sequence comes from Chymomyza amoena, assembly GCA_037043745.1. Taxonomy (NCBI): domain Eukaryota; kingdom Metazoa; phylum Arthropoda; class Insecta; order Diptera; family Drosophilidae; genus Chymomyza; species Chymomyza amoena. Next base: position 212,251 of record JBAMAX010004318.1, read on the forward strand.
AAGTCATACTAACTCACGGGAAGAACACTGTGAGAATCGGGCTTTCTGAAGGAACGTTGTAAATAACTTAAATATAAATTAAAAATTTAAAAAACCCCCGAACTTAAGTAATTTTCATTTAAAAAGTAAAAAATAATAAAAGAAACTTAATGTTAAAGTACCTAAGAATCTATTAATAATTCTAAAAAAATACGTCGCGTTGGGGGACACGCGAGGGCAGACGTCGGTGACGGTCGTATCTTAAATGCAAATATTTTGAAGTAATTCTATGAAAGTTTTTGAAGTATTTTCTTAATTTTGTTTTTAAGTTAATCTTTGTTGCTTAATTAGACTATTTGTATTTAAATTGTTAGTTTAGGAGCGGTCTAGGAACACTCGCACATAACCTTTAATACAAAAAAAAAACTAAATTGAAATCACTGCATGCGTTCGGGAGTTATGATGCCACAGACAGACAGACAAATTTTAAGCCAATCGGACAAAGTTGATGTTTTTAACTTCAAATGGCCATAACTTCTAAACGAGAAGAGATACAGCAAAAATAACCACATTTTCGAATCAGTGACGTCGTCAGCTTCAATAGGACCAAATTTTAAGCCAATCGGACAAAGTTGATGTTTTTCTCCCCACTTTTACTCCCCACAACTTTTAAACGGCTCAACCGATTTTCATCAAACATGTCTAACAACACTCGCACATAATTCACCTTTAATACAAAAATAACTAAATTGAAATCACTGCATGCGTTGGGGAGCTACGATGCCATAGACAGACAGACAGACAAACAAACAGACACGTCAAACTTATAACACCCCTCTTTTTGCGTCGGGGGTTAAAAATAAGTTTAAAAATACTGATAATAAGTACCAAAATTTCTTTAATTAAGGAAAACGTATTCAAAACAGTAAAAATCCTGTTTTACTTAAAATGAAAATGAAAATACTTAATTTGAGTTCGAACACAACAACAACAACTCGAAGATGAGTCGAAAAAATCGAATAATAAGAACGAATATTCTTAAATTAAGAAAATGTGAACGTAAAATAAAAATAAATACGATTTTAATTGAAATAAGAATGAATAATCTTATTTTAAATTTGAAACAAAACAACAAAGACACTAAAATAAGTTCTAAAAATCTTATAATAAGTACGATTTTGATTTGATTTAAATAAATTACGTACTTACTTTAACAGTAAATATTGGCTTAATTCAAGATGCAAAAGTTTTAGATCAAAATCCTGAGCACTTGTTTCAAGAATTTTCAATACTCTTATGAAGTATTTTGTTATATCAATTTACATTCAAAATATACTTGAAATGAGGGTTTTTACTTATTTTAAGAACCTTTCGTTCTTATTTTTTAAGAAATCATGTTTTAAATTCAAGAATTTCGGACTTAAATTCGAAATACTTGATGTTAGATGGAAATTCTACATTTCAGTATTTTCGTTTTTCCACCCATAAAAAGTATGGATTTCCTAGTTTTAAGTACGAAGCTGTTGATTTTTTTCTCAGTATAGATACTTAAGTTATCAATTGTAAGCTAAGTTAAAAAGGGGAATATACCCTAACTTAATTTCTTAACAATTAGGTAATAAAAAATAATTTTCTACTAAATTTCAATTAAATTAAAAAAAATGGAGTAATAATACTTTTCGAATATTCATATTCAACAACAATCCTTTAGAGAGGACATGACATTACTTTGTTTCGGGACTTGAATTGTTTTTATATATTTTAAAATCTTTTTTGATCACTAATTCCTAAAAAAAAGCTCAACCCTAAAAGTTGAAATTATTTAAAAATATTATTTTTTAGTATAATAAATTTAACTTCAAAATTATGAAGCTCACAAAACATCTTTAACGTCTTAATTTAAAAACAAACATAAACTAAAGTGTTGGCCATATTTTGTCTGTTTTAAAATAACTTTTTTGATGATAGCTAATAAAAAATGTGACTTTTAAATCGCTCGAAATGTCAGCTTTATACCATAACTAAGGCCTATATAATGTGTACTTTCTTTTTTATAAATAATATGTAGCAATTTATTTGGCGCTTTATGCCGTCATGTACATAAACAGTCACTTCTATGTCGGCACTCTACCATTGTGCGTCATACTACATAATATACGCTATGTAAATAAATACTTATAAATGCATAAATAATACAAAATATTAATATGAGCTGAAAAGAGAAAACGCTTGTTGACAGCAAAGCGACGCCATGTTGGATATGCCAAAAGCACAGCCAACTTTCCTTTGTCTGTGTGTCTAGGTATGAGTGCGTGCGTGTATGAGTGTTGAGCGCATGTGTGTGTCTGTATGTGTGTGGGAGCAAGACGTCGCGACGCGTCGCGCATTATGCAAATTATTTGCACGAGTTTTCAATTTTGGCGAAGCGCTTTTGGGTATTATTAAGCTAGCGTTAGATGCAATGAAGCGGCAACAGTGTCCCAAAAGCACAAAGCTCACTGGGAGCTAGGGGGCTCTACGCAGGATGCAGGATTTGGTATAAAGTAGAGCGTTAAGAAACAGGAAGCATGATTAAAATGACATTTGGTGGCGCTCTAAAGTATGCTAAGCTTGCTTTAAATAACACAAATTGAGTTACTGTAGATGTTAGAGTATGTGTGAGTGTTTTGCGGGTGTGAGTGTGAGCGTTTGGTTGAAGATGTGGCATACAAAGCAAATATGGTTATCCTTTTTCAGGCTTGTAAACTGGCATTAGGTTTGGAACTGTTGTCGTCTCATTGCTTACATTGCCGTACCCAACAAACATAAGGCAGCCAGTTGATAACGACACTTGCCCAAAACAGACGCTTAGACAGATGGACAGATATATACTGAGTTTAAAAAGATTGTGGACACTACATTTTTCGTAAATCTTGTAGATGCATTTGGAAAAAAAAATACAATATTTCACTTAATAAATGGCTAATGTAATCCAAACACTTATGAGCCGATTCTTGAAATAAAAGAAAAATTTTTATTTAAGTTCAATCTTTCATTGAATGAAAAATTAATTAATTATAGACAACGTTTGGCTTTAAAAAATCTTCTTCAATATTCAATTATCGATAGTTCGATAAATAATCCGAACTTTGAACAAAAATATATTTTTTTTAATATTGGCAAATAGCCATACCAAATATGTAAATATCAAAAAGAATATAGATGGATATTGATTAATATTCGATTATCGATAGTAAACCGAATTTCGCACAAAAATTATTTTTTTAATATTGGCAAACCACTATTCCAAGTATGTAAATATCAAAACGCATATATGCAGATATGATATGATTTAAAAAAAATTAATTTTATTAAACTATCGATATCGTTTTATAATGAACTGAATATTGTATTTATACCCTGTACCGTATGGTACCAAGGGTATATTAAGTTTGTGCAAGCCGAAAATGTATGTAACATATAGAAGGAGACGTCGGAGACACCCCAAAGTTACCTAAAATATGATCAGGGTGAATAGAGAAGTCGATATACCCATGTCCGTCTGTCCGTCCGTCCGTGTGAACGCCTAGATCTCAGAGATGGTAAGAGCTAGAGTTACCAAACTTTCACATTAGATCCCATATTATTCCATAGGAGGCAAGTTTATTTTATTTTTTTGATATCGGCGATAAATTATATAGCTCCCATGGGAGGTGTTTGAGACGACCTCGACAAAAAAAAGCGTTTTAGATGAATAATTCGTTCGTTTATGAAGATATCGTAACGAAATTTGGTATTCGAAAGTTTTTTATAGTTCCCAATCACTGTACCAAATTTGATCGAAATCGGTTGACTATATCATATAGCTCCCATAGGACCGATCGGCCAAAATAACTTTTTTAAAGAAAAATTCGCTATATTTCGATTTTTAATAGAGATATCGTGACCAGATTTGGCGTTTGGAAATATTTTAGACCACTTAAGCAATGTGCCAAATTTGAACAAAATCGGTTGACTATATCATATAGCTCCCATAGGTCCGATCTTCCAAAAAATCGGTTTTTTAACAAAATTTGTTGTGTTTCGTTTGTTTGTTAAGATATTGGGACCAAATTTGACATTCGTGAGTATTTTATAGTTCCTAAGCACTGTACTAAATTTAATCCAAATCGTTTGACTAGATCATATAGCTCCCATAGGATCAATCGGTCCAAAAACACGTTTTTTATACAAAATTCGATGTGTTTTGTTTGTTTGTAAAGATATTTGAAATAAATTTGGTATTCATATCTTTTTTAAGGTATTTAAGCACTGTGTCAAATTTTATTGAAATCGGTTGACTATATCATATAGCTCCAATAGGAACGATCGGTCAAAAAAATGTTTTGCTTAAAAATTCTTCTGTTTTTGGTTTTTTGTGAAGAAATCGGACTTTATTACAAGCTAGTGGTACAGGGTATCCTAAAGTCGTCCGCGCCCGACTTTACGTCCGCCTTTTTTCATTTCAAGACTATTCTTTTGGAAATCTATATCTACCAAATGAATTAAGATATCTAAACAAATTTTTATTTCCATATGCCATGTTGATTTGGAAAAATTAAATTGTTTTCTAAATTCTTTCTCAAGAATTTTGTTATTTGATTTTAAAATTCAAAAGTGATTTTTCACTTTCTAAAAAAATGTCAAGTGATCATGGGATTAAATCTTTTCCATCAAAAAACCATACTTCGTTTATTAGAGAGAGTTCTCAAGAACTTTAGAGTGCTTACTTTGTAAAATAAAAATTCTCATGGTGATAAATTTTTACCCACAAAAATAATTTGCTTACTAAAAACTTCTGATAAGCATATTTTCCCCACATAATTTCTTCAAGTGTCTGCAAACTTGTCAGCATCAGTGTACTAACCCCACATAGTCGTGCTTTCTAGTTGTAGTTTTAAGTAAACACAACATAAATTCCATACCAACAACTTATTCACTTTTGTTTTGATAGTCCGAAAATGCCCCCAAAAATAAACTGCCAAGCGCCTCTAAAGTCTTCTTTACTTCTGCCCTATATGGAAGGATGTGTGTTTGGCCATCCTTCGTATGGACCCAACTGCCTTTTAGCAGCCAAATGAGCACTGACAGCAAACCAAATGAAATTTCTTTTATGTTGTCTGTGGCATGTTGCAAGTTAGATAAATTTGCTACGCCACAAAAATAACAAAATTGTGTGTGTTCTGGTTAACTGCTGGGATTTGGCATACAAGTGAGCAATGACTTTTCCTACCCTCTGATGAAGCTCGAAAAAGCTCGGCCAGTAATCCTATTATACTGTAATTGTATTGTGGTTGTATTCTACGTATGTATGTGTAAATAATTATCACCCAAGTTTATAAATTTTTGAAAAAGTAAATGGATTTGGGAATGAATTTGGCGTGTGAATGTTGCTTTACTTTTCTCAAAATTTGGCAAGGCGAAAAGTTTTCGGGTATAGAAAAAGGCTTAACTGGGATATTGGAACTTTTTTAGATAGTCTAGGCGCTGGGTTGTACTTTTGAGAATTCAACGTAAGGCGAATTTAATTGCATTAACTTCAAAAATTCGGCCAACGTGATTAACCGAAAACTTATTTCTACTAGCCTTAACATAAATGATCAAGAGGTGACTATATAGTAACTATAGTAACTATAGCTAAAAAGTTATTAAAAGACAATTAACCAGTTAGCTTTTGGCAAATCAACGAGAACCACACGTATACTTTATACGGTATTTTCAAGGGATTTTAAGATAAGAAAGATTATGGCAAAAACTTTATTTAACATTATCCTCTGAAAGTCAATTAGGTTAGGTTAGGTTGTGTAGGCAGCTCAGAAAGTGACTGTAATCACCCACAGACCAAGAAGTCCATTGAGTAGCTTAATGAAAGGAAGGAGAGGAAAGGAGTTAAAGAAAGGGAGGGATTGTGGAGGAGGATCAAAAGATGTACAACATCCCTAATCGCCTAAGTCTCTCATTGCAGAATCATTTTGAGGAGTCGACGAAAGCAGCCAGATCCACAATGGGCACATAAGCAAGACTACCCAGATCTGCAAAGAATGGCTTACCCAGAAACTGGGCTCATCTTCCAAGAAGCGTCGGGCAGTCGCATTGCAGGTGTTGAATGCTTTCAGTCTCTTCCTAATCTCCGCAGCTGCGGCAGAAATCGTGATGGGGAACGTGCAACCTCTCAGCTATATTACCTATGGTGCAGTGCCCCGTCGCAACGCCTACCACCTTCCAAGACCTGTTTTATGGAAGCTCAGGAGTTCAGATGTTCACTTTGGATTATACCTCGGTCAGACTGCTCGGGAGACGCGACAACCGATACTATGTCCCATTCTTTTTCCGCCAGAGCTGTAGCTGTCTCCCTGATTTGCGATTTCCTGTAAAGGTCTTTTTATGTCCATGACCGCTAGGTTAGCTGCCAGAGCTGAACCGTTCCTGGCGAACCCATCTGCCACCTCGTTACCAGAAACACCTGAGTGACCCGGAACCCAGCAGAGGGTTATTTAGTGGTGATGTATACGGTTGAGCGCTAGCGTCGTGTCACGGTTAAGTTTACTCTTTACGCATACCGCGATGATAGAGCTTTAATTGCAGCCTGACTTCGACAAGAATTTCAATGTATCTTGGACTTCCGTCCAAAGTGCTAATAAGTTGAGCGCCTGCCAGACCACGTATATCTTGGCATGAAAACCGCTACACCAGTCGGGGAACAGGAATGAAAGGTTCGTCGAAAGCTCTTCAGAGAAGATGACTGTTCCTGTGTCCTCATCCATCTGCGAACCATCAGTATAGACCGTCAGCTTGTTCTCTTTGGGGTTCTTTGAGTCCAATCTTCTTATTGAAAGTCAATTGGCTTGAGATAAATTTCGGATTCACTTTTTATATATAAAGACAATTATAGGTGCAGCGACAATAACTATATTACGTATACGTATAACTTCCTTACGTGTACGACACATAAAACTTAAGTTCGATTTTCCATTAAAGATTCTTGGGATTCTTTTTCGTATTCTACTATTCTGAAAGACTGTTAACACGGTTGAATATTTATCTAATGCTGAAGTCATCTTACATATTCTCAATTTTTTAACTAAACTTACTTTAAAGCATAAAAAACAAAACTAACTATATCAAAAAGCTATTCATCATTAAGATTTCCCACAGTTCGAATGGGTCTTTTAAAAAAAATTAGAACTTATTTACTTAACTCCATCTCATGATAAAATTTTTAATGGTCGATATCTCAATTATTTATTTCTCAATTATGGGCCAAGCCTCCTTTTCATTCCCACCAACTCAATTTATTCATTTTTAAGATTCCACAAAAACCTGTCAAATGCATAAAAACACAAATGATAACTTAATATAAAAACAATTTATTTAGTCACCACATCAAAAGAAATTTATGCGATAAAACAAAATTCATTAAGATAAAGTTCATAAAACTAAAAGACCAATATCAAAATAAATGGATTTATAACGTATACGTAGCGTATGCTTTGAGGGCTCTTTCCCTGTTCTGGTGGTGTCAAATTAATTGGACATTCAATGAAGCGTGTTACAAATGACAAAATTACATAATGATAATGATATCACATAAGTGCGCCTTATGGCACGTGATTGTAAAGAGTAGAAATCAGCCCAGACACCTAGAGAGACGGTTGATGGGAGTACAAAAGCCAGACAAACTCCTGGCTATCAAAGCTGCTATCAATATGGCAAAAAATTAATATGGCAGGCATAAAAAGCGTCGATTTAATATGGGGCAACATGAAGACAACAGCTGACAATGGACTGACATGGAGCAGATGCTAATCAACTTACCGAGGCTACCACGCACAAAAGTGGCGTAGTTGGATTTGGGTCAGTAGGGGGCATAGAAATTTTGGTAATTTTCGTTAACGAAAGTGCTGATTTCGAACTTCTTATAATATATAATAACAATAAAATAGTTAGTTTTCACTCCTGAAAAATTCTTGCAGAATTAAGAGAAGGAAGGCGGCCTCGATAGCCTAGCGACATTGGACTATACTATCATTCCAGAGGTTGTGGGCTCGAATCCCACGTTAAGCATGCACTTTACCCTTTTCCTATTTCCCTAATGTCTCCTGTCTATTCTACATCCTTATCACATATTCTCATTATCGGCATCACAAAGGGCCTGTGCTTGACAAAAGTGAGCTGAGACGCTAAATCCCAACAGCCGCCTTAACCTACCTACCTACCTACCTACCTAAGAGAAGGAAAATTATAAATAGTATTCGGCACCTTATTGATTGCGATCCCATTGAGCCAAAAATAGTCGTTCTCTTGGTACATCTCAGCTAAACGAATAAAAGTACTCAATATGCAAGATTTTCTTGATACAGATCGAATTTAATAAGAGTCCTGTAACTCTTCTCTAAATAGTCGAGATGACAAGATTTTACATATATATTGGATGTCTGAGATGTCTCTTGGTGAAGAGTCTTTGCGATTTATATGCTGTTCAGAAACATTTTAACTATTTTTAAAAAAACTAATGGAGCTAGTCAAAAGAGCTTTACTTTCTGCCTATTTTGCTTGACTTAAATTATAGAAAAGTATGTTTAGCTACAATCATTAATTTATCGGAACGATTTTTGGAATATACCTTGCCGAAATTTGTTTTACTCATATAATCAATTTTGGCAACCATTTTGAGAATATACCTTTCCGAAGACAAAGTAATTGGCTTAAGTAGCCGAGATGTCTAGATTTTTTTTGTCTTGGCACATCTTCGATTTCCAGACAATCCATCAATATTTCATCTGCTTCTTAAAAACTAAAAGATCAGGAGCAACATAATCTTTCCTTTCGTCTTATATTTTGAATTAAGAGTTTCAATTATTGTATTCACATTTCAACCTCTTTTTGAAGATTACACTCGCATTTCCAATTCGAAGAAAAAAATTTTTTGTTAACATTAAAAAAAAAAATGAAGTATTTTTTTTTGGGTATTTTAAGTCATTTTTTCAGTAGACTAATTTTTTGAAATCAAATGGCTCAAGTATTAGTTGTTTAATGTACCATATTTTTATTTATTTAAGGCATCCCGGATCCATAGTCTTTTACAACTGTTTAAAACTCTACATAACATCCAAATACTCACAATTAACCACAGATAACGTACCAAACAATAGTCACAATTAACCACAGATAACGTACAAAACAATACAACAAAAATAGTATAATAAAAAAAAAATATATATATATATGCTTTAAAAAAAATTTTACAAATTGATAACCTTTATATTACGCTTTATACCAGGTGCTACTTGAACCAATAGTGAATTATAAGAATCAATTTTTTAAATACATTGTTAAGGAATATTTATGCATAACTTCTTCTATTTATACATAAGTAGTTGAAAATTATTAATTAATGGCACTAAAAATGAGCGTTTGTCCCATAGTTCAATGTTTTAATAATAAAGACCTTTTTTTGTTAACATTAAAAAATATCGAAGTATTTTTCTTTGAATATTTTTAGCAATTATTGCTAGAATATTCATTACCGAGGAACATGAGACATTTATTTTTGTTTTTTTTTTTTATTAGAACAAAAACAAGTTTGAATCCATAACAAATAATAATAAGACCGATATAAAAATTGCTTTATCTTGGAAAGTTCACATAATACTGACGTATCAAACTGCCCTTGTTGAGCCACAAATCCAAAATCATATTTGGTTTCATTCTTTTATAAGACAGTTGTTCTAAGAACATAAGACTCTAAGATATACAAAGTCATTGATTGGTACTAATCCCCCTAAAAATCTACTTCACTGTCCCAAACTGACACTCACACACAGACACTTGCGTGTGTAATACACACATATGATTAACATTGAGTAGATATCAACGCGTGTTCTTTATGACGTCGACAACATGCTTGACTGCCTGACTAGCTGTCTGGCCTGTCAGTTGGCTACTTCCCCCCCGTCCTACTCTGCTTTGCTGCCTGATTATCTGTTGCTGGTGTAGCTGATGTTGTGGTTACCATGCATTACACATACGCCATGTTGCCACAGTGAAGCCAACATCGGCCAACCAAATGGCGGCTGCCTCATTTCCTGCTATCGAATTTCCGGCAGCTTCAAAAGCTTCCTGCCCGAAAATACTGCTACACATGCCACACACACACACACACAAGACGCGGCCAGAACCTGATACCAGATTCCCGGTTCCAGGTTCTTCATGCTTGCTATACGTTGATTGCACAAAGCCGTCGGCATTTTACAAGAAACAAATTAATGTTGAAAATGAAACGAACGAAAAAAAAAAAAACAAAAAGGTAGAAGATATTTTTATTTCTCCTTATTCACTAGTCCTTCTTCGCGCCTTGTCTGATTATATAAGTACTCCACCGTCTGGGCGCAGATGTTGTTCTTGTTGTTGCCGTTGTCCTTGTTGATACTGTTAGATATTGTTGTTGTTTTCGGTAACCAGCATCATGATTATGCGATAAGTTTCTTTTACATTTGGGGACGGTGTTGTAAAAGAAAAGAAAAACAAAATGGTAGGAAATGCTGTAATTCGATAGGATCGAAGTTTGCTTACACTTCCTGAAAAAATTAATTAATGGTGGAGTGCTCAATGACTATTTTAAGTATTTGATAATCATTTGATGAACTGCGATATCTTTTTTCAGTGAATTATTCGTTAATTCCTCATAGAAATCAATAATTTGTTTATTTTGGAGCCTAACTTAAAGGAAAGCCGAGCTTGGGTAGCGTCTTACTAGAGGCGAAAAGAAAATCAATTTATCTATTACGGAAATCTATAGAAAATGTTTTGTGAAAAGGTGTTAATCGTTTCATCCATGATTTTAAATAAATATGAGATACATCTTTCCAAAAAAAATCGATTCAACTCGATGTGATCAAATTATGGATTCCACCATCATATATACTGCTACTATTGTGGACACTACAACCGGTTATCGGTCTTGGCAGCGGAAAATGATCCAGCGGTTTCATATCTTGTGCTTGCTGGCGCCAATTGGCAATCCCCAGGCTACAAAGATTCTCCGCTGCCTGACCTTCCCATCGCAGACGACTGTGACCTTCCAGTGATCTCCTCTCGTATACCTTTATGGCTGGAGCATTATCATCCACTCGTGCAACATGACCTAGCCAGCGCAGACGTTGTAGTTGTATGCGCCGAGCCCGATCAGTGTCATATATGTATAGTTCATACAGCCCGTCGTTCATTCGAATACGGAACTCACCATCCACACTTATCGGTCCAAAGATATGTTGGAGGATCTTTCTCTCGAAAGCCCCAAAAATCGCCTTATCGGATGATGATAATATCCATGCTTCAGAACCGTAGAGAAGCACGGGTAAGATGAGAGATTTATAAAGGGTTATTTTCATGTCGATAGAGTGTTATACTCTTGAATTCCTTACTTAGCCCCAAAGTACATCCCAAAGGTTGTGCGTTCTTGTCCCATGATCCTGCACTTACTCCTATTATCGGTTTCATAAAGGTCCTGTTCCTTGGCCTAAGTAAGTTGGGACGCTAAGTCCCAACTGGTGCCTTCGAAGTAATAGACCAATGCGTCTCCAAGTAGGAGTCCAAGATCAGCCGCTCATCCTTCCCACGGCAGGGTTCTGAAGTTACAGTACTTTCAGTTGGCTCGATATAAGGGTCCAGATTTGACTATTACAGTGTCTACTAACGCAATACACAGGTCAAATCCGAAGTCAGAATTGGTTCAACACGTCAGTGTTTTGAGATGTATGAAACCCCACTTTGACCTCAAACATCTAAAAATCCTGACGTGATGAGCCAATTCTGACCCCGGATTTGGATTCTACGCAGCCTATTACTTCGGAAATGACCTTTAGATTTCTAACAACTAAACCATGTTGACCTGTGTTATAGGCTGGCCCAATTGAGATTTGGGATGAGACTTGAGACTAAACAATCTCGAAAATCCTGACGCCAGATTTGGATTCTACACAGCAAATTACTTCGGAAATGACCTTAAACTTTCCAACAACTAAAGGATGTTGACCTGTGTTAAAGGCAACTCCAATTGATGAGGCTGATCCCTGAGTCTAAACAATCCAAAAACCGAAAACTCTCCATTCGTTGCTGCACCAATTAGAAAGAGAATTTTTGCACATTCCAAGAATCTCCATCCATTAAGAGCTCTACCGCGACATCTTTATTGCATTACAAACTTGTTACTAAGCCTATAATACCATTAACTAAGTACAGAGTATTAAGGGAATGTAAGAGACAGACTTTCAGAGTTTTTGGCGTATTTTGTGTAGCATACTTTTGAGCGTTGGCGCGTACATGTCCTTGCAACATTTCGGCAAGACAAAATTGCCGGATATTTATTTATTTGGGCTTTAAATTACAAATCATTATCGATACGCATTATAAATTCTGTTGAAAACCGTCGAGCACCAAATGCCTCAGGCCATAAAATGTTTTGTGGCTCCACCGCACACACAAGCAGAAAGAGAGAGCAAGCTCTCGAGACAGCCCACGCGAGTGTTAGAACGAGTAAGAGCTAGGACGATGGTTTGGATGGAGTGGAGCACTTATCTGCCTGCCAGGCAATTTCCTAATGACAACGACACTTGTAAAATCACTTTGAATAATATTGCATTTGTGTCTTTGAGCAGATTAATTTCCGGTATTTAGATTTAATTCCAGTTTCAAAATGCACAAGCGCTCGCTCGACCAAACGTCGGACGACCAAATGCTATCTATGATATGGAAATATAAGTACGTAGCAGGGCTGGCAGCAATCGATGCAATCAGCTAAGGACCAATTTACCAACATGTCAACAGCAACAACTACGACAACAGACAGAGAGCGAGAGAGGCTGGAATGAAAACCAAGTGAAGCAAACCGACCAACAGACCATCATACCAACCAACAACTAACAAGCGACAACAACTTGGCTAACAGAAGCAGGCAGAGAGGCACAGCTTTAGATTTGCACACATTACCACTCAATCTTGCTACACACACATACACTCACAGCTAGACACACACACACCCATGCGGTGTGCGCTTCCGCTCACAGACTGTTATATGGCGGCTGAGCTTTTAGCCTCAATGTGGAGCATTCATGTCCACATAGCCGCAAAGATTTATTTACAATTGTGTTGAGACATAATTCCATTTGATCGATTGCGGGCTCTGTAAAGGACTCGGGCTCGCTGCTACCCAATCGTCTTCAGCTCAACCCCATCTAAACCTATCTTCCCACCCCCCACACAACACCCCTGTCTACATTTTAAAGCTCTTTTGCGGTCAACAATAAATGATGATTCTTTTGCCTTGTCCGCAGCTCGCTTTTGTCTAGCTGCATTTCTCTCAGTGTAGTCTGTATATGCTGTGTAGCTGGCCGGCGTCATATTTATTACATTTCCCCAGCGAGCCATATGGTAAGAAGCATGGGTCCAAACCCATTTTGGCCTGAATTATATGTACAATTTATGTGGCTTTGATTTCTTTACCAAGATGTACGGCCAGCCGTTGCTGTCTTTGTATTTGCTGAATATGCAGACATTGGCAATTTATTGAATTTTGATCGTTTGATTTGGCTTGCGGACTTTTTATGCACTGAGAGAAAGGAATTGGTTACAAGCTATAAATTGGTTAAAATGGACTTTAACATTTATAGCTATATGCCTTGATTGGGTACTTTTAGCTAAATATTGCGTATACGCAGAGCGTAGCAAAGAAATAATGTTTTTTTTTAAATATTGCGTATACGCATAGTGTACCAAGTGGTAGAAATAATTAGAAAACTGGAAACGTTGCTTTGAAAATGAAATGTTTATAATTAAAAATTCATTAAAAAAATAATAATAATAAACTAACGTGTTATATGAACCAACCAAAGGCGAAGTCAAATCCTTGTTCTCAATCACATTGTCATTTTTTACATCCAATATTCCAAATTTATTGAATTTTGATCGAGCTTGAAAGTCTTTTATATACTGAGAGAAAGGAATTGGCTACTATTGCGTACTTTTAGTTCAATATTGCGTATACGCCTAGTGTAGCAAGTGGAAGAAATAATCAAAAGACTGAAAACGTCACTTCCAAAATCATTTGTGTATGACTAAAAATCCACGTAAAACTAACCTAGGGTCTCAAATCTTTGTTCTCATTCTCATTTTCTATTTTTCTTTTCAAATCCAACATTTTGTCTAGTGTACTCCCGGGCGAGTAACGGAAAGACTTTGGCAATTTATTGATTTTTTAATTTTTGATATGGCTAAGACCCTTTTATGCACTCAGAGAAAGTAATTGGCTGCTAATTTGAAAGTTGGGTATTCAAAATAGACTTAAATATTTATAGGTTTAACAATAAATTAAGTAATTTAAGTTAAATATTGCGTATACGTACACTTGCCAGAAGTAGTAGAAGTAATTCAAAGAGTGAAACGGAACTTCGGAAATTTAATCAACGTGATTAAACAATTTTTTTTTAATTTTAAATCATTAAATTGAGCAATTTAAGTTAAATATTGTGTATACGCATAGTGTATCAGAAATAATTCAAAGACTTTAAACATAGCTGCGGAAATTTAATGAACGTGATTAAAATTTTAATGTTTAATTTTTAATAATTTAATTGAGTAATTTAATAAAATATTGCGTATACGCATAGTGTCATAGTGTAGCAGAAATAATGCAAAGACTGTAAACATAATTTTGAATTTTAATCAACGTGATTAATGAATTGTTTTTAATAATTAATAAAAAAAAAAGTAAGCGATTTTGATTGCAAATTTTCAAGGTAGGCTAGACATCCTTTTAATCTTTGGTAGCATCCAATTTCTAACACAATTGTCATGATTAAATTTCGCTTTAAAAAGTTTGCAGACACAACACTGATTAATAACAAGCCAAAAATAGGTCAAAACCTTCTCCTTAAACTCATTTTCTTTTTCCACAATCCACTTTATTTTTTCAAGTGTACTACCCGGGCTACTTACTGAGCGTTAGCTCTTTTCTACTGGCTTAATTTAACTGCTCCACAATGCGATGCTGTTTGAGCACAAATAAAGTCCGGGGGAGTAACACAAATTAATGAAACTATTGCAGCGCCCACTTAAGTTGCCCAATTGCTAAACAACTTGCCCCATTCATCAAAAATTCCCCACTTAAGGCAGAGCCACGGCGGGTAAAGTACGTCATTCATTCATAGTCTTTGCTACCCACACTCACACACACACAGAGTCTCATATAAATCCTTAGAGTGCGCACTTAACTCCTTTTTACGCTAGGAAAAGTACATTTACTAATGACCAAGTCAAACAATAGCGTCCTGGCGGTGACTCTGCTGGCAGTGCTGCCGCTCTTGCCACTGTTGGTCATGCCACTGGAAGTGGCAGTAAACTGAAGTAAAGTGAAAATAGCAGCGAGCAGTGGCACAGTGTGACACAAATGCTTACAGTGGGCCCACTTACAGTAGATGGCAGAGTTAGCGTTGGCGTTGAAGTTGACGTCGACGACGACGTCGGTGGCAAGGATGTGGGGCAAGTGAAGTAGCAATTTGCGCGCTTAAGGCGGCAAGTTGCAAGTTACTCTGTGTGTGGGTGTGTATGTATGTATGTGTGGCATCTTGCCGTGCCTCAGTGACAGCGCACAGAACTGTGACAAAGCACGCAAACGAGCGGCTGCAGCAAAACTCCAAGTCGAGTTTGACGTCAGCGTCGCTGTCGACGTTGGCGTTGGCGTCGTCAAGTGTTGGCAGCATGTTAATTGCAGCAGAGGCAGCAGCAGCGGCAGGAGCAACAAACGGGAAGTGTCTTTAAATAGCAAGCAGGCACACACAGAAACTAAATATTTATATGTAGTGCATTGAATCAGTGGCGTAGATAGATTTTTACGCCTGGAAGGGGTAATACTTGATAGGAAGTTTCACGCAATTTGTTGTAAAGGTTTTCTTTTTAAGTTTAACAAAAGAAAATTTGAATTAATTATAACATGTTTTCGGGGTCACTGAATCCGAATCTTAGGTCCAAAAAACCCCAACACGTTAGGGTGCTGACATAACCTCAAAAAACCTTATATAACATTGTGTTCGAGTCCAGGGGTCAGAACATGTTTACCATATGTTTTTGGGGTCGCTGAATCCGAATCCAAGGTCCAAAAAACTCACTTTGGTGTACCTTTTAAAATCTTTTAGGCGATAACATACATAAAACCTATTAAAACATAACAATAATGGCGTGAAAAAAACTGTTGCCTATCCGCCAGGCGCAATTGTAAAATATGACATGACTTAAACTGACAAGTTGCGCGTCGGGGAAATTTAAGAAAAAGCGACTGTGGAAGGCAGACCTCGGACTCGGATTCAGTATATAAAAAAATATATAATAGTTTTTGAAATATGTTCACAAAATATTGATAATTCTATATATAAACTAAGGTCTTGGTTTTTTTCTATTGGACATCTTTTCTGCGATATACTCTATAATACCTCTATATATATGGTTTCCGATATCTACTACACTCTTAAGATCAATCCATTGAGCATCTTGACGCAATATCTTTTACAATATATGATTTCCGAAAAATATTTTAAAAGCTTCTTGAATATCATAACATTTATAGCAATTCTCAAGCTAAATAAAGATGGAATACTCAAGAGTATTTTTTTAGTTAGTGTCCCGTGTGACTCCTGCTGCAGCAAACGGTTCCAAGATTCCAAAGGGACAATTTATTCTTTCACTGTTAAAGATCTTACATTAATTTTTAAATATGCTAGACTTTTAGCTTTTATAAATCAATTATCATATATAGAATATATACATATATTTAAAGTTAATTTTCCCCACTCCACTTAACAAACTTAACTCATAAAGTTTCATTTCAAATCCCCTCCCAACTAAGCCGCTGTGTCGAATGAAAAGACGTAAACTCGGCCGTTAAAAGTTTTTGCTGCAGCAAATGAAAAAAATATTATTGCATACTTGCAGGCTGAAAATGAAATTTTACTGCAGTTAAATGTTTATGGTGTAATTAGTTTAATGTGTGGTCCGCATATGTGTGGCGCCACACACATGTGTGTGCATGTGTGAGTGTGTGTGTTACAACACGTCACTCATGCAGCACAGTAGTTCCTATAGAAAACTTTAATTGAAAATATGCAAAACTTTGACATGGCTGTGTACTATATATAGGGTCGAGTGGAGTAGAGCTTACTTGAGCTGAACCCGGCTGAACCGAGCCGATCCGAGCTGAGCTGAGCCTTTGCGTCAGCCATTACAAAGTTTTCCCATTTATTAAATTTGTTAAACGACAGTCCTTTGTGTTTGTGCGTATGTATGTGTGTGCCTCATAATTTTTAATCATTTGTGCGGCAAAGGCAACATAATTCAGAATGAAAAGCTTGTGTTAAAATTTACATACTCTTTGTATTTATGCAGGGGAGAGATAATGACAAAACAAATGCACAATATGGATGAGTTAGAATGCTTTGAGGGAACTGTTAGTGTAATATATTTCTTCTTCAGCTATTTTAAAGATAAAAAATTAACTTAAGGCCATACTTTCTATAGAGTAAGTAGGCTATTTATAAATTTGTTTCGAAGCTGTGTCTTGTAGCTCGAAAAATGGCGATTTATAGAAAACATTTGCATATATTTATTATTAAAAATAATCTAGCATTAGTTTACAAGTTGCTTAAGGTCTCCCTCGATTTTTATGTCAGTTGGCGAATTTTCTCACATTTCCTTTAATTTTTAACTAATCAATTTATTTTTATTTCTTTTTTTTCTTTAATTCTTATTAACTGTTTAATCATGTCCTTCGAATTGCTTAAATACGACACCTATGAAGCCTATTTGGATAGTTTTATTGGCAGCGATGATCTACGTTATATGCGGAACTGGGAGGTAAGCCGCAAGTTGGTGCAAGAAAATTGCAAGAGGGTGCGCATGGACGGATTGCTCTCCCGTGAGAATTTCGAAGATAAACGCAGACAGCAGGAGGCAGCGTCATTACCACTTGGTTATAATAACGTCATCCTCTTTAGCGAAAACTATGAGGGTAACGATCGAGTGCTTCAGGAGATAGGCAAACGTGAGCTGCTGCTCAAGAACAAAAAAATATCGGCAAGTTGCATGCGTTTGAGTACTAGATATATTTTAATTGCCATCAAAATATAGACCATATTATTTGTACTGAGGCGCTCTCACGAGGGCCTGGAGATATCCAGCTATATGGATCTGGAGCAGAGTCTGCGCACCTCACGTCAGAGTCGCAACCCAAACTATGCCGATTGGAAGGCCATCTTTGAGGGCAAAGAGAAGCTACGTCCGCGTACACATCATCTGAGTTACTTTGATTGGTATAAGAATCTGGTGCTGCACAATGATAGCGACAACTTTCGTGTGGTCCAGGAGGGAGCTCACAGCTTGCTGATGATGCATCGTGGTGATCATAAGTTCATCTGCGTCAATGCGGGCTGTCATTGTCTCTATAGCTATAATGCACGACGCACCATAATCAAATCCCGTGTCAATGGTTTTACTATATTTTTCGACCATTTAGTAAGACGCAGCAATTAGCGCTACTGCTTGGACGGCAGTTGTAATTTCAAGCAGTAGCGCTGCTTGGGGCAGTCTTCGTGGTCTTAACTTGTCAAGCGACTGTCACTTGCCTTAATTACAAAAACATGGCTCAAAAACTCAAGGCATGTGTATTAGTCTGCACTCTAACTTAATTCCGCTTGTACATAGTATATAAGTACATAGTATAGTATGTGTGTGTATATAGTGACTCTACTCCCTGTCGCTGACAGCTTGGAGCTGCTTCAAAACGAATTTGTCGTTGACAGTTTACGTAAATTGCTTTTCGCATCTTATCAGTAACTGCGGCTACAGTTATGCCTGCTGACGTTTTGATGGACACTCTGCCGGCCCATTTCTGTCAACTCCAAAACCGGAAATTGCCCCAGCACTACGGCCCGTACATACATATAAACGAGGATTTTACGATGTATAAACTGTTTACTTTACAGCTGCATAGTTATATAAATTTATTAGCAATGCGCTGGTCAAGCAGCCCATATGAGAGTTATGGTTATGGCCAGGCCAAGTGATTTGCGCTCAAAGATATGCTACAAATTTTACGCATACATGTTGTAGCTCAAGTGGCAAGCTGTGAGAGTGTGTGTGAGTGTGAGTTGACCTGCGGCCATTTTATATTGTTTTAAGAGGCTGTTGGAGCACTTTGTTAGAAGCTGCCATGAAACACAATTGAGAGCGAGAAGAAGAAGCATCTCAAGTGCACATAGATACTTAAGTTTTATGTGTGTGTGTGTGTGTGTGCTTTATGTAATTGTTGGCTGCAGATAAAGTCCATGAATTAGTTAAGGCTCTAATTGTTTGGATTTTCATTTAGGAACAAAGGTTGAATGCAGTCATGGTTTATAAATTAGTTGAGGCTCTCTAATTGCTTAGAATACCCATTTACGTCAGCAGCTGAGAAGAGAGTAAACAAGGACCAAAAAATTATTATATTATAATTAAATAAATAGCACACTTACTAGACCTCTAAAGAAATATACAAAATCGTTTCCATAAATTCTAAGATAGACATTAAATGGACTTAATGCAATCCATATTATAAAGATGTTTTAAAATTGTAGCCATAAAATGGACTTAATGCTATCCTTATTATCAAGACGTTATAAAATTTGTTAAATGTTCTCTCGAAAAACTGTAAAAAAAGTCTACAACTTTGATCCCGCCTTATTTATGTTTCAAAGTATTGTCTGTCACTTTCCACTACTTCGGCCCATCTTTTAGGCAACAAACGAATCCCGCGTCGGAAAAATTCTTCATCCTTTGATAAGATCCAAGAATCGATCCATTCTTTCACTTTTTCAAAAGAATCAAGCACTGGCCCGCCAGGCCGTGTGCCATCGACCTAAATAAATGGTAATCAGATGGAGCAACATCTGGAGAGTATGGCGGGTGAGGTAGAATTTCCCATTTCAGTGTTTCGAGGTACGTCTTGACTAAACGTGTTGCAAAATTACTTTTTCGTGTCTATCAGCGTATTGCGGCCGTTTTGCTTTTAAGTGCACCAGTAATTTTTTCAGAATGTTTTAGCAGCTCATAATAAATAACGCCAAGCTGATCCCACCAAATGCACAACATGACCTTGGATCCGTAAATATTCTGTCGAGGTGTCGCCGTAGGAGTGTGGCCGGGCAAACCCCATGATGTGCGTCGCTTAGGGTTGTCGTAGTGCACCCATTTTTCGTCCCCAGTAACAATACGATGAATAAATCCTTTTCGTTTTTGTCTTTCAAGCAGCTGTTCACAAGCAAATAAACGTCGCTCAACATCTCTTGGTTTCAACTGATACGGTACCCAGTATCCTTGTTTTTGAATCATCCCCAGCTGTTCCAGGCGTTTTGATACTGCTTGTTGAGTTACTCCCAATGATTTTGCTAGCTGTTCTTGAGTTTGGCACGAGTCTTCATTAAGTAAGGCCTCCAGTTCATCATCTTCAAAAGTTTTTTCTCTGCCACCGCTATGCCGATCTTCAACAACAAAATCACCGCTTTAAAGCGCTGGAACCACTCGCGACACGTTCTTTCACTAATAGTATCATCACCATAAGTACTTGAAATAACCCGATGAGCCTCAGCCGCCGATTTTTTCGTGTTGAAATGAAAAAGCAAAATCTCCCGCAAATGACGTGAATTCGGTTTATAAGTTGACATATTTAATTAAGTGTAACTATATGACGCAAACAAAAATTAACTAATATCGATGTAAGGTTACATTTATCGATGTCAAAACTGATGGAAAACAGCTGTGATTTATTTATTTGAACTATTATTTGCTACTAGCGCCATCTTTTGGAAAACGACGGGAGCAAAGTTGTAGTTGTTGTAATAACTTTTTTAACAGCATAATCCACCCCTGGACTAAAAAATAATTTCTTAAATTGGCTTTTTGTTTAATCCAGAATCTCCCAAGTCAGGAGACTTGGACTGATGGCAGCCCCTGTGAAAACCTCCGGTGGCAACAATGTTTCACGGATGGGTCCAAAGCTGAACAGGGTGAAGGTGTTGGAGTCGTTGGACCCACTACCAGAATCTCTACCGCAATGGGCATCTGGCGCAGCGTCTTTCAAGCGGAGATTGATGCTATAGAGATCTGCGCACTTAGTATCCTTCACAAGGTAACTAGGGGAGCAAGCATATGTGTTTACTCAGATAGCCATGCTGCTATTAGGGCATTATCATCTTGGAGCATCTTCTCCAGGATGGTTAAAGAATGCCATAGTTACTTCCAAGCCCTGTCCTCCCGGAACAAAGTCGTGCTATGTTGGGTACCTGGACTGTCAGAAGTGGATGGTATCATGATCGCTGACGATCTAGCACGACAGGATGCTTTCTGTCGTATTGGTTGGTCCATAATCAAAACCATGATAGACCAATGGGCTGCAGGAGAGCATAGGAGATACTGATTATCCTTACCGGGGCTGCGTCAATCAAAAGTGCTTGTCAAACCTTTGGATATGATCAAGACAAAAGGTCTTGGCAGAGCGGACTCAAAACTCCTGGAAGCATACCTATCTGGCCACCACACCACACCACCTATCGGACTTTTCAGAGTGCAGACCCTGTCTCGAAGTCGATGAAACTGTCCAGCGCTGGCGTGGGACGGAGCCTGTCACATGGGAAAGGTGCGGATCAGTCCCTTCCATCTTAGTTTCTGCATTCATGCGGAAAGTCTTTTTCTTTAATTTATGGTTATGGTACAAAAGATCTTTTGATCGTAGTGCTTCACCTCTTTGTGAGGAGCCCTTACGGAAAAATATCCAAAATATTTGTAACAATTTTTCCTTTAGCGTTTATTCATTTAAGATTTCTTATAAATTTTCTTATCTTCGGAAAAGTCCTTTTTCTGTCTAACCAAACCTAGTAAGCCCCAGCTTTCCAAATTCTGCTCCAAAAGTATCCAACAAATTTTCATAATATTTAATATTATATAATAGCATCAGCATTTTGCATTTAATTTTCCAACACTGAATCAATTAATTTTACTATATGGAATCTAAAGCAAGTTTTTAATTATAATTATTAGTTATATATTGACAAACTATATGCATCTATTGATATTTGTTCAATTTAATAGCACATTGAGTTAACCAGCTCTATTATTTACTTACACAAACAAACATCCTTAGATATTAAATTTCATTATTTGCTCTTCTTAGATACTATTCAATTATATGGCATATATTTTCAAAAAATAAACTTTAAATTTTCATTGAGCTTGCCATTTAAATTAACATACAACAAAAATAACTAAATAAATAATTAGTTTGCTTAAATTATGATTTAAATGTCATTTGCAATGGCATTTAAAATTTAATTTGCATATGTAATTAGCAGCTAATTTAGCCACACATACGCAGATAAGTACGTAAACAAATTGTAGATACTGTCCGCAGAGCAAACAAAATATGCTTTGGATCAGTTTTTGGCCTATGCAACTGAGTCCTTGGCAACAATTCAATTAAAATAAACATTCGAAACTTGCCAGTTGCAGCTGCATCTGCAGCAGGTGCAACTGCAACACACACATAGATACCTATACACAGACACAGCTGCTGCCGAGTTACATGCAACATGCAAAAGTCGAAATAAATATTTGCTCAATTTCTTGCATGCACTCGAATCGTTTTACTAACTTGGCCAAGTCTATATACAAAAACTTGCTGTAAGCTCAATTTATATACTGCAACTGCACCAACAACAAGAAATACAACAAAAACAATGCAATATAGTGCACACTCTACTACATAAATTCAGCTATATCTTAAGACAATAAAGTTGGCCTTAACTGCAGGTTTGAGTTATTATTATAGCCTACTTTCTGGGGCCCAGAAAACCGCTCTTCTTCGCCTGCATTGATATTTATGCATTTTATTGTATGCTGTGTGCAAAAACTAAAGCCAAATAAATTTCATACGAAATAAACATGCAATTTACTGCCAGGATTTGCCTTTGCTCCTTTAACAATCTGGCTAACTGGCTGCCATTGTGCGCCTGCCACAAAGATAGACAGACAGACAGATAGACAGTCCCCAGGGCCAAGGTTTTACACTCGAGTTCGACTGGCAGGACATATTATGACAAGTGTCCTCCGTGCGCTCGGCCTTTGCTTCAGTTTAATATGTTTTGATTAAAAATATCTGCACATGTTCGAAAACCAACAACAGCTACATGACACAAATATTTATATATGCTAAATGGGTCGTTTTATTACAAACTGAAAAGAGTCTAAATATTTTTTTGAAGTTGTGCCTTTTTTAATGCTAACTTTTTTCAAGCAGTGACAACTAAACAAAAACTTATATTTCCAAAATTTAATAAAATGGTAAAGAAATATCATAGAAAATATAAAAAGAAAATTGTAAGTAGATTGGGTACAGTCTACCTAGAGCAGATAGAAAAGGTACTTTTTTATAGAAATCTTATGTTTTTTAGCCAAACTCTTTTTTAACCTTCCTAGATAAGAACAATCGCCCATAGGATTTGGTGAATATAAAAAGCAGGACCTTGAAACATCTATGCATATTAACGTGAAGCTCAAAGGTTTCCAAACTTGTCGGAGTAAAAAATTGGGAATCATTTTCGAAAGCAAGGCATACAGAAATGATATGTTTTCTATATATATAAATATCGTATATTTCATAATTTTAATTTTTTTTTTATTAACCCCCGACGCAAAAAGAGGGGTGTTATAAGTTTGACGTGTCTGTCTGTTTGTCTGTTTGTTTGTCTGTCTGTCTATGGCATCATAGCTCCCGAACGCATGCAGTGATTTCAATTTAGTTTTTTTTGTATTAAAGGTGACTTATGTGCGAGTGTTGTTAGACATGTTTGATGAAAATCGGTTGAGCCGTTTAAAAGTTGTGGGGAGTGAAAGTGGGGAGAAAAACATAAACTTTGTCCGATTGGCTTAAAATTTGGTCCTATTGAAGCTGACGACGCCACTGATTCTAATCTGAGGTTATTTTTGCTCTATCTCTTCGCGTTTAGAAGTTATGGCCATTTGAAGTTAAAAACATAAACTTTGTCCGATTGGCTTAAAATTTGGTCCTATTGAAGCTGACGACGCCACTTATTCGAATCTGAGGTTATTTTTGCTCTATCTCTTCGCGTTTTTGCTCTATCTCTTCGCGTTTAGAAGTTATGGCCATTTGAAGTTAAAAACATAAACTTTGTCCGATTGGCTTAAAATTTGGTCCTATTGAAGCTGACGACGCCACTTATTCGAATCTGAGGTTATTTTTTCTCTATCTCTTCGCGTTTTTGCTCTATCTCTTCGCGTTTAGAAGTTATGGCCATTTGAAGTTAAAAACATAAACTTTGTCCGATTGGCTTAAAATTTCATCCTATTGAAGCTGACGACGCCACTGATTCGAATCTGAGGTTATTTTTGCTCTATCTCTTCGCGTTTAGAAGTTATGGCCTTTTGAAGTTAAAAACATAAACTTTGTCCGATTGGCTTAAAATTTGGTCCTATTGAAGCTGACGACGCCACTGATTCTAATCTGAGGTTATTTTTGCTCTATCTCTTCGCGTTTAGAAGTTATGGCCATTTGAAGTTAAAAACATAAACTTTGTCCGATTGGCTTAAAATTTGGTCCTATTGTTGCTGACGACGCCACTGATTCGAATCTGAGGTTATTTTTGCTCTATCTCTTCTCGTTTAGAAGTTATGGCCATTTGAAGTTAAAAGCATCAACTTTGTCCGATTGGCCTAAAATTTGGTCCTATTGAAGCTGACGACGCCACTGATTCGAATCTGAGGCTATTTTTGCTCTATCTCTTCTCGTTTAGAAGTTATGGCCATTTGAAGTTAAAAACATCAACTTTGTCCGATTGGCTTAAAATTTGTCTGTCTGACTGTCTGTCTGTCTGTGGCATCGTAACTCCCGAACGCATGCAGTGATTTCAATTTATTTTTTTTTTGTATTAAAGGTGACTTATGTGCGAGTGTTCCTAGACATGATGAAAATCGGTCGAGCCGTTTAAAAGTTGTGGGGAGTGAAAGTGGGGAGAATGCGTAAAAAAAAAGCAAACGAGCTTGACCTTAAATGTAATCTATACCTTAACAAGAATCTAAATTATAGTAAGTATATTATAATATACTAAAGTCTAACTTAACCTAACCTACCTATAAAAAGTATGAAATAAAAAATTAAATTAAAAATTTAAAAACCCCCGAACTTAAGTAATTTTCATTTAAAAAGTGAAAAATAATAAAAGAAACTTAATGTTAAAGTACCTAAGAATCTATTAATAATTCTAAAAAAAAATACGTCGCGTTGGGGGACCGCTCCTAAACTAACAATTTAAATACAAATAGTCTAATTAAGCAACAAAGATTAACTTAAAAACAAAATTAAGAAAATACTTCAAAAACTTTCATAGAATTACTTCAAAAAATTTGCATGTAAGATACGACCGTCAACGACGTCTGCCCTCGCGTGTCCCCCAACGCGACGTATTTTTTTTAGAATTATTAATAGATTCTTAGGTACTTTAACATTAAGTTTCTTTTATTATTTTTCACTTTTTAAATGAAAATTACTTAAGTTCGGGGGTTTTTTAAATTTTTAATTTTTTTATCATTTCACGATTTTTTCACATAAGCAAATTATCAGACTCATTATGTAATTTTCGTTAAATAAATTATTGTTATTGTAAATTAAGGCTCTAGCTGGATATTGGAAACAGCCCCAAACGATTTTGAAAATAAAAGATGCCAAAAAAAATAATTTAAATTTTTTTATTTTTTAAAATTATGCTTTGTCTAAAAAAAAATTTTTTTTAAAACTCTTCTTTTCATACTTTCTTTATTTAATGGAAATATGAATCAAAGAGATTTGGTGAAACAATAAATAAAAAATATATGAAATTTTTTTAATATAAAGAAAAATATGAGAAAAAAAAATCTTATACAAACTTTAGTTTTTTTTTGTTAAAGATGTCAAAAATTATTATTATTGAACAAACTCTTAATATTTTTTTAAATAACACATTAAAAAAAAACAATTTTCTGTAAATATATATATAAGGTGAAAATATAAATTAATTAATTTAACTATTTCGTAAAGAAGTATTAAAAAATAAACAAAAATTTGTTAATATTAAAAAAAAACGTAAAAAAATGAAAAAAAAAAATTATTTTTATATTTGCAATATTTTGTAAATATATGTATATAAATTTGGTGTCAATATAAATGAATAAATTTAATGATTTCTTGAAACAGTGTTTTAAAAATAAACAAAAATTTGTTAATATTAAAAAAAAAATATGTATTGTATAAAAATGTATAAAATTTTATATTTTGTTTTTAAAAGATGTCAAAAATAATTATTATTAAAAAAAAATTAACTATTTATTTTTAATAATAATAATTTTTGACAATTTGTTTAAGTGAAAGGAAATCCACTCTTTTCTACAAAATTTGTATAAATTTTTTCCTAGAATAGGTCAATTACAATTTTTTTAAGCTCGTATTTTTATAAACCTTTTTTTGTTGTAAATATGAATTGATTAATTCAAAGATTTCGTGAAGCAGTGTGAATAACATAAAAAAAAAAATGTTAATATTTAAAAAAAATATTAAAAAAAATAAATTATAAAAATAAAATGTTTGTTGCTAAAGATGTACAAAATTATTATTATTAAAAAAATGTATATATATTTTTTTAAACAACATATTTTACTAAAAAAAACAACAAAAGATGTAGAAAATTATAATTATATAGAAAAATATAAAGAAATCGTAGAATTTTATTAAAAACTTTATTGAAACCATTCCCTTATTAAAGTTTCATTAAAACAATTATCTTAATTTTTAAAATTATTTTTTTTAATTATTATATGTTTTAAGTTAAATGTCACAATTTTTTTAAACACATCTTTTTATAAATTCTTTCCTTGATGTTAATATGAATTAAACCAATTTAGTGTTAAAAAAAAAATTTAATAACATTAAAAAAAAATATACTCAAGATCATTTTTTTGTATCAAAATGATTAAGTATTTTAAGACACTTTTATAGATGTATAATAGAATACTTACCTCTATTTTATGTTATGACAAAAACTGAATCATGTTCTTGCTAAATATAAAAATATTAACATTTCTTAACAATATTTTTTGATTTTTTAATTATTTGCCTGAAATTATAAACATTCAACATAATTATTATTATTATTAAAAAAAATTGGTCAAAAAATCTATAGCCTTTTATTCCAATCTTAAAATAAAAATTTCTCGTTTTCTAATTCAAAATCTTAAATTCTTAAAAATATTGTCCAAATCAGGATTTTTTTAATTTTGTTTCCTATAAGTTGTATTTAATAATACGTAAATCCAACCATCAGAATTCAAATCTGTAAAAGTTCGAATTGATACTTAAAGAGTGTCTAAAATTCGGTGTTCAAAGTTCATCCCATCATACTCTTATATGATAAAAAATGTATTTTTCGTAGAAAGGGTAAATAAATTTACACATTTAGAAGTTATAATTTTTATAAGATATAAAGTCTTATTGACCCACTGTATAAAGTCTGATACTTTTCATCTAGTTAATGTTATTTTTGGAGCCTACGTTTCAGCACTTCCTATATATTGCTTTTCGCAATGATTCCTTGAATCTTATTTCTTTTTTCCTCCTTCCAATACCAGTGGAAAATACTGGAGTATAGGAAAGACATAACTCTCTGAATTAAAAAAAAATTAAGATATTTTAATACAAAATGAATTTTAAAACAAATGAAATAATGTACAAAAAAATTACATTTCATTAAAAGAAAAAAGAAACATTTTTTTAAAAAGCACTTTCCTAAGAGTAAAAAAAATGCGCCATTAATTTTCAGGAGTTTAATCAACAGCGTAAGGCCCAAAAAAAAAACCTTTGTTAAATATTCATATGCTCGATTTGAGTTAAATTGCCCCAAAAAGCCATTCAAGTGCATTTAAAATTTAATTTAGTTTTGATTTTGTGTCATTGTTTAAATTGTTGTTATTTTACGACGTATTTCGATTGTTTCAATCAAACTTTGTGCGCTTCAATCAACTGAAAACAATTTTAACAGTTGCCTGAATTTTTGTCAAGTGATTTCTCTTCTCTCTATATTGATATTGTTAAGTGCAATCCGTAAATTATTGAAATATTTATTGTATATATATACAAATTACAGCATATAATTCGACTCTTTGTTATTGTTATTATTAATTCTGTCAGCATATTAAATATATTGCTATTTGATTGTTTTGCAAGCTACTTAATAAATGAATATATTTGTATATATGTATAAACATTGTACATATTTATGGATATCGATAACAATTTGAACTTTGTTATCTTTGAATGTTTAATGAAAATGTTTTTCCTTCAATTTGACAACTTTGACAAATATACGTGAATATAATTCCCTCTGGTGTCTGCCGATTTTGTATTAAATTAAAGTCCTGTCGTAAAGCCAAGGTCCAGATTGACCCAGGTAAAAGGACCTTGAGACTCGGCGCTGGCTGCACGTCTCATGATTTATGGGTAGATCTCTGCAGGTACAGCTTATGTGCTGAGTGCGGCATAATATAAGAATGTGGTGGAAAGAATTGCGAACAACGAATTTTAGATACTCTTTAAGGAACAGTCAGAAGTATTACAGATTTGGATTTCGGTTGCTGGACTTCAGTATTATATACAACTTATCGGGACTAAAATTGGAAAAATACTGGATTTGTACCATTTTTTTAATAATTAAGGATCAATGAGAGAATGAGATATTTCTTTTAAGATTAGAATAATAGTCTTGAGATTTGTTGCCAAAAATTTAGTTTATAATAAAAATTGTTAATAACATAATAAATTTTATTAATTTCCGATATCTTTGTAGGAAAAATTTTGACTCAAAAAAATCCTGAACAAAAGTTAAAGCCAAAAAAGCTTAATTAAAAATGGCGTAGCTAACGAAAAAGGAAGGGATTGTATTGAGTTGTAATATTTAAGTTTAAAAAAAGTGGAATGCCGATTTTGGTTATTTTTAGAAAAAGGTTGTTTGTGTTCTCTGCAGCTTTTACAGTAAAAATCCTTATATTGAACTTTTTGTAACTTTAACTTCAGAAGTTTCCAAAGAATTGAAAAAAAAATTTGCACATAGATATAGCTAACGAAAGAAGAAAGGATTGTGTCGAGGTGTAACATTTAAACTTAAAAAACGTGGGAGTAAGTCAATTATTCCAGTTGGTACTGGTCAAATTAAACATGTTTAAGTTTGGTAAGCATAAAAATTGTATAGATTTTTTGTTTGACAATTTTTTAATCAAAAACAGCTAAAAATCACTTTTGAATTATATCATATTTCGGATAGGAATTTTCGAAATAAGAAAAAAGCCGGTATATTAGTCCTAGCCATATTGTCAAGTTATACCAATGATGAAGGAGGAAAATCCCACATTAGTATTTTCCATTTCCTGATTTAAGTACCAATTTGTATCCCAATGCGAAAGTCCGCTCAAAAATTTATCGATTTTCGAAGTGAGCGAGCTTTAAGTCACAAAAGGATGGATTATTGAACAGCTCAAACTGTCTTACAACAAACAAAAGAGCATCACATTGAATCCTTGAACCAAACTTCCCTACAAACTTATGTATTCCCTTATTTGTTAACTTTTATAAAGAGTATGACGATTCCATATTGGCAGCAGCATTAAGGCCGGAAAGGATGTAAGCTGTCGGAAAATATGTCTAATAAATAATTTAAGCACTCAAGATTGCTCGCGCCAGCTGGCGACGTGCTGGACAGACCCAACGGAGGCACCAAAAGACCCTGGAAACCCTTTTAAGCCAAATAAACACATAAAGCAGCACAATAAAAAGGACACACTTGGACACACACACACACTCAAAGCGACTCATACAAATGATGGGGTCCTGCTCAGCCATACAAATGTATGACATAAAACAGATGCCGCAGTGGAGCAGCAACTGAGGCGCCACTGAAAGGCATATTAAATTACGCTGCATGCCGCAAATACTCTCTCAGTCGGCTCTGGCCCAGGACAAGTCAATGGCCCACACAGAGCAGAGCCAGAGCCAGGAAAGCAACCAGTCAAGTCATAAAATGTGACCAATAATGAAAATAATGAAACGAACAAAATGAATAAAATGCTTTGCTCAAATGAAATTTTTCGAAAGTGCGTCAGAGTATGACAGGACGAAGGAATCAACTCCAACCCTAAATGGGGTTATGCTTGATTGACCTGCTTCATTGTGGATGGATCTATCTGGGGTTTGGGGTTAGCTAGGAGCAGTGGTAGGTAGGTAGGACGGACATTGGCTTGCGGTTGTGTGGTTTCTATCCTTACAATCATAGTTGGCTTTAATAAATAAACTAATTTGTTAGGCATGACATGAAGCAAGAAACAATAAATAAGAAGAATGCAAGTTGAAGGCTGAAGAAAAGATTTATATTTTGGACAAAAATGGTTCAGTGAGTTTGTGGTAATACTGGCTGGAAAAATAAATTAAATTGGGAATATAAAGAGGCTGCTTTGATAAAATGTTATTTCAAGAAAAAGATGGTGGTTTTGACAAAATAATCAATTTTAATTATGAAGTCGTATTGAATTTGTATCTCATCTGAATAAGTTTAAAGATTTCTTAAATATTTCTATAATTTTAATAAAAGCAGACTTACATACTTGGTTACAGTTTAATTAGAAAAAACTGACTTTATATAATTATTTTTTATAAAAAAAAAATATGCTCTTTGAATGCTCAATATTACTCGGTTCGACTCAGACTTTCTTTTTAAAATCTAGATGAGCTGCTGAGCTTTTTGAGTAGCAAGAGACAAGGGAAGAGAAAGAGGTCTGTAGAATGGGTCTGAGTGCAATAAGGTAGGTACGATCTTGCTAAGCCATTTTGAAGATTCGTTAATAAAAGTTAAAAAAAATGTGCTAGATCTTGTAAGTGTAGATTTTCCTGATACCCAAGATCTTCAAATAAGGATTTTTCCAGATAGTAGACGCGATTTTTAGAAGCGCAGCATGATTAAGATGACATAACAAAAGTCGACATTTTTTATCTCCTTTTCATTCCGCAGCTAGGATAGAAGTCGTCACGCATGACTTTCATCATCTTAGACGTTGCAGCTCCTTTCAGTTATTGGGATATTCGCTTTGGATTATACCTTGGCCAAAGTGCTCGAAGTTGTATTTTCAGCAGGTCTTTTCATGGCAATCTTATCCGCTTCCTAGTTAACGAGTATGCCAGATTAACCAAATACCTTGCCGAGGGTGATTAAGTAACACTAGACACAGTTTAGCATCCCATCATATTAGAAATAAGCTTACTCTTCGGAAGGTGCGATGACAGAAGCCACTTGGCTGTCGAAAAGGATAGACAGGTTCCTGTGACTTTCGCCCAAGGCGTCTATCAGTAGTCCTGCTTGTCAAACTGGCAGATTCGGAAGAATGAATGCCGCTCCGCTGGTTCTTTCAAAAAAATTTGCTCCTGTGCCTTCCTTCTTTCATCTTCGAGCAGCCAATGCAGCTCATTGAAGATTCTCAATTCCAACTCAAGTAGAACATTGCTGTGACCATATTGACGTAAGAAGGTTCAATGCCCTTAGGGTTGGCTGAGGAGTGTATAGCAGTGATCCAGTTATGCACAGGTCGGCTCTTTGTACCCTGTGATGTTTTTGGGTGAGATTAAGACTGCTCCTTTTCATAATTGGCTATAACTTTTTAAGCCAATCCAGTTATCAGTAACTATGCCAAAATAGCTTGTATATTTTGATAGAACTTTGTTTGTCCTTACGTATACAGACCACTTATAATAAATACCTAGTGAAATTTTGTAACTTTTTATTTATTTTCCATATTTTGCATTTAATTTTATCAATCCATAAACCTCTTTCCTATTAATCTTTTTCTTTTATTAACTCTACTTTCCAAATCACAACTATGTAAATCTCTTTATAAATACTTAAACAGTATATATTTCAAAAAACACAATATTTGCATTACGGCTACTATTTATTTATTTTTTGCTACTTAAAATATATATATTTATTTTTTGTTAAGCATTTAGCACTTTAGTTATAGTTAAACAATTCAATTAACGTAACATGAAACACGTTGCGCATACGCGATGTTGTGCGGTGAGTGTGGCTGTAAATGCGTTTTGTATAACATTTAATTAAATTTAATTACATGAAAAGTTAAAAGTTTGTTACATTTCAGCAACAATTAAAATGCTGCAACAACTACACTATTATTATAGCACACATACACACATCATACATACATGCACACTATGTGTTGGATGGATATAGAGATTGGCCTGAAAATGGCAAATTGTAAATGGCTCTTATGGCACGTTAGTTAAATTTATGACCGGCAAAAGCTTATAAACCACAAATCAAAATGCAAAACAAAAGCGCAAATTTATAAAAACAATAACAACAAAACCAACAATAATGCATTGCTTTTGCGGGTCAGGTCAGTTTTGGGAGCTAAAAGCCAAGTTAAAATAATAACAACAATAGCAACAACGAAATAACAACAATTATGTATCAAGTCAAAAGCAATTGTAAATTTTTCCAACTAAAGTCATTTTCTCTATGCGCACACATACAGATGCAAACATCTATAGCAGATATGTGTTTGCATGTGTGGGTGTGTAAGTGTGTGTGTATGTGTCTGAATTCTGGCGGATGCCATAAATAAAATTCAGCAAAAAGATAGACAGCCCTACACACGCATACACTTAGAAAAATAAAATCACACATATAGAGGTACAGTCGGCGGAAGTTAAATAGAGATGAAAATTTATTGTGCTGATAATATCTTGACTTATAAATATAAGCTCTAACACATTAATACAAACAGTATCAGGATATGGCAGGATAATGGCAGGACTCCGTATGTGAAGTAAGAGCAATTTGGACAGGGGATAACACTCAATTATTTCAACGAATGATAGTATACCAGACAGATATATTCTCTTCATGACACATAGATCTGCTCTAGATTAGATCTTATGATCAAAGAATTATTGCATAACAATTTAGATCTCTTCTCCCAAGTCGGGAGACTTGGGC
Organism: Chymomyza amoena; assembly: GCA_037043745.1. Lineage (NCBI taxonomy): Eukaryota > Metazoa > Arthropoda > Insecta > Diptera > Drosophilidae > Chymomyza > Chymomyza amoena. The sequence continues at coordinate 245,418 of JBAMAX010004318.1, forward strand.
TGATAGCAGCCCCTGCCACAATCTCCGGTGGCAACAATGCTTCACGGATGGGTCCAAAACTGAGCAGGGTGTCGTTAGAACCAACACCATAATCTCTACTGCAATGGGCACTTGGCCCAGTGCCTTTCAAGCGGAGATTCATGCCATATAGATCTGCGTCCTTAATATCCTTCTCAAGATAACTAGGGCCGCAAACATATGCATTTTTTCAGATAGCCAAGCTGCCATTAGGGCAATGTCCTCCTGGCGCTCTATTCCCGGATGGTTAAAGAATGCTATAACTACCTCCAAGCCCTATCCGCCCGGAACAAAGTCGTGCTATGTTGGGTGCCTGGACACTCGGGAGTGGATGGTAACACGATCGCTGACGATCTAACACGACAGGGTACCTCCAACCTGACTACATCTCCTGCGCCATTCTGTGGGTTCGGTTGGTTCACAATCAAAACCATGATAAACAAATGGGCTGCAGGAGAATACAGGAGATACTGGTTCTCCTTACAAGGGCTACGTAAAGCAAAAGTGCTTGTCAAACCTCTGGATATAATCAAGACAAAAGGTCTTGTCAGGGCGGACCTAAAGCTCCTGGTAGCTTACCTATCTGGCCTATCTGGCCACATCTACAGAAAATTGGCCTATCGGACTCTTCAGAATGCAGACTCTGTCTCGAAGACGATTAAACCACCAGACATATTGTCTGTGACTGCCCAGCGCTAGTATGGGACAGAGCCTGTCACATGAGAAAGGAACAAAAGACCCTACTGCTATTCATGCGGAAAGCCGAAAATCTTTACATTTACGGGTATGGTATAAAAGATCTCTTGGTCTCAGTGCCCCACCTCTTTGTAAGTAACCCTAACGGAGGGAAAAAATAGTATACTTTATATTAGTTCTATACTTATCAAAAATCTCATATTCTTGATAAAATGGAAATTCGGTGTTTAGCTGGAATCTCATAAAAAAAAAGAAAATGCAGCACCCATGTTAACAGCCTACAAAGCTTATTTTGAGTAAATTGATAAGAAGACATTTGAATAGAATTTATCAATATTAAAATTTTTTAATCAAATATCAATAAAAGCTTCTGTAAGCCAATAATTATTTCAATATTCTTAAATCAGGCTTGATAAAAAAAGATGCTTAATTTTAAATTCTGAAGAAAAAATGAAAAATTTCAATATTTTGTACATTTTGTTATCAAATTTTAATTATTTATTAATAATTTTTATTTAACAATAAAAAGAATGCAAATATAGGCTTTTACTCAAAAAAAAAAAAGATTTAATGTCGCTCTTCATGTAGCCAGCGCTGTATTTTGGCATAAAAGAAGAGCATAGGGCGCCGCTGCTTATGTGCCTTGAGCTGCCGCCATGCAGCGGAAATTGTTTCGCAACGTGGGAAATGTTTGATTTATGTTTGTCAGTGCTCTGAGCAGCAAGACAAGGAGCGAAGATTTCCACAGAATGATAGAGTGCGAAGGACATAAGAACGCGGCAGAGACACAAAAATGGACGGGCGGACATCAGAAGTTGTAAAATTTGTGTGCACACATACACAAACACACTCTCGCTCACACACACTAAAGTACACATGAAAATGTGTAATTGATGATGTGGCAAAGAGACATAAAAAGCCAACCACGAACGATGGAGGACAGATTGACAAACTGACGGATTGCCAAACTGCTAAAATAAATGCACAATAATATATGCTCCAAATTTATGACGTACACTACAGAACGGCTTATTGCACAAGCACACACACACTCATAAGCAATTGTGTATGTGTGTGTTCCTTCATTTGGGCATATCTTTTAGAAAATGATATAATTTTGGAAGAGTTCAGTAATTTGGAATTTAAATTGTGTTAGAATATCGTATTATTTAACATTGTAGCTTAGAATTAATTCTAGGGAACAAAGTTATTAAAGGGCAGAGCAACATATGCCTTCAGGCTGACCTCTGCTAAAATATCTTTCGGGATATTGTATAACCCATCTACGAATCCAGCTTTGTTCTAAGGGGGCTAGTATATATATCAGAGCTCTCAAAAGACTGTACATCCATTTTTCCAATTTTTGGGAGGGTCCGGACCGAATACTCGCCGCCGTGGATACGCTGGTATATTCAATTTTCTTCTAAAAAAAATGGCGGACGTAAAGTCGGGCGCGGACGACTTTAGGATACCCTGTACCACTAGCTTGAAATAAAGTCCGATTTCTTCACAAAAAACCAAAAACAGAAGAATTTTTAAGCAAAAAATTTTTTTTGACCGATCGTTCCTATGGGAGCTATATGATATAGTCAACCGATTTCAATAAAATTTGACACAGTGCTTAAATACCTTAAAAAAGATCTGAATGCCAAATTTATTTCAAATATCTTTACAAACTAACAAAACACATCGAATTTTGTATAAAAATCGTGTTTTTTGACCGATTGGTCCTATGGGAGCTATATAATCTAGTCAAACGATTTGGATTAAAATTAGTACAGTGCTTAGGAACTGTAAAATACTCACGAATGTTAAATTTGGTCCCAATATCTTAACAAACAAACAAAACACAACCAATTTTGTTAAAAAATCGATTTTTTTGAAGATCGGACCTATGGGAGCTATATGATATAGTCAACCGATTTTGTTCAAATTTGGCACATTGCTTAAGTGGTCTAAAAAATTTCCAAACGCCAAATCTGGTTAGGATATCTTTATTAAAAAACGAAATATAGCGAATTTTTTTTAAAAAAAGTTATTTTGGCCGATCGGTCTTATGGGAGCTATATGATATAGTCAACCGATTTCGATCAAATTTAGTACAATGATTGGGAACTATAAAAAACTTTCGAATATCTTCATAAACAAACGAATTATTCATCTAAAACGCTTTTTTTTGTCGAGGTCGTCTCAAACACCCCCATGGGAGCTATATAATTTATCCCCGATATCAAAAAAATAAAATAAACTTGCCTCCTATGGAATAATATGGGATCTAATGTGAAAGTTTGGTAACTCTAGCTCTTACCATCTCTGAGATCTAGGCGTTCACACGGACGGACGGACAGACGGACAGACGGACATGGGTATATCGACTTCTCTATTCACCCTGATCATATTTTAGGTAACTTTGGGGTGTCTCCGACGTCTCCTTCTATATGTTACATACATTTTCGGCTTGCACAAACTTAATATACCCTTGGTACCATACGGTACAGGGTATAAAAACGCATTCTTACGTAATTTATTTAGACTATCTATTGTTCGTTCGCATTAATTTTGTTTTTAATTTTCAAGATAAATTATTATAAAGGACACTTGGTGTAATTTTTTTTTATCTCACACATTCTTAGACATTTATAATTTTTATTCGCTTAAAATTTTTGTTCAAAAATTGATTAAACATTTTTTTTTTAATTCATTGTACCGATCAACCAACTAGATACAGAAAAAAATAGCTTCAATTGAGTTTATCTCGAATATTGGGCTTATTAAGAAGGCCTAAAGTTAAAAGGGAGTTCAATATATCCTTAAAGTCTCCTAACTAAGATAATATAATTTTTTTTGTCACTTTTTTATCGGACTTAATAGAAGCTACATTTTTATAGTATTTCAGGGTGTTAAACTTAAAAAAAAATCAGTTTGGCGAAGTTTTAACTCGCTTTCGAACTATGCGATAGTTAAAAATGTACCTATGGGGCAATGTGCGCCACTTAGCTGCGTTACGAGTAGAGCTCGGCAAAAACGCTTAACACCATGGTAGCATTATGCAAGTAAAGTTCCACTGAAACCTTATTTTTGGTCTAAGCGAAAAAATTCTGCCGCAAAAAAGCGATAATATCAAAAGTGGCGCGTTTTACCCCAATCTCCCTTACCAAAAAAAATAATTCTTTATAATTTAAGTTCAAAATCAATACAAAATTTTTAATAATTAGTAGAACATCAAGCCTACCTTAAATTAAAAACTAGCTTACAATATTCTCCACATTATAAAAAAAAAACTTTAGCGAAAATAAAAATTTTAAATTAAAGATAGATCTGCGGTTTTTCATAAAGTTACCCTTTTCAGTAGCTATTAACAACTACACATACAGCAAATATAAATTGGAGAACAGAGCACAATTCTTAAAAAAATTTCATATGCCATCATTTTTTTAAGAGTTTTGTAATGATGATGTAATGAATGATCACTAAATTTTAAGAGGCTTCATTTTTAGGATTCATAGCTTGTCTGATAAACTTCTGTTAAAAATTTGTATATGATGATTGCATAGTATTTGGAACAACGACTATGTTGTTAGTCGCCGCTACGATGGGGCATGGGGAACTCTATTAATAACTGTTCGAAGAAAACAGGAAGCTACAATTTATAGCCGAATCCGGATGGCTGTGTCTTGAATCAATAGAGATTTTCTTGGGCATATTGCGCCTTTGAGCTGGTGATGCCAGTGCTAGGCAAATGCACCAGGACCTCTATGGGGAATCAACCACCGACCATTACGTTACAAAGCGAGTACTCTACTATTAATGGCAACTACAGCAAGATATAATTCTATTAAATGGGGTTGTTAAGAGCATTTATCAAAACTGACTACGTCTTCCAAAAGCAATTCCAAAATGCACCTTTGCCTGATTTGGTAGGCATCTTATCAAGTCATTTGATATGTTATGAATGGGCTTGTCTTTTCAATGCCGGAGTTGGATTTTCATAACAGCCATTGTTTAAACATCACACCGCAGGGGCAGTTTAAAGCAAATGGAACCTACCAAAATTATTCCTTAAATAGACTTATCAATAAGCTGACGTAATTTGTGAAATTATGCAGCTCCAGGGTAACCACTTATGCTGCAATGCTTTCCTCAATGAAAGGTTCAAGCGATTGCCAAATGCTGTATTCTATGATGTTTTGATAAAGGACATGGAAATATAATAAAAAGATTTTATGAGCTCTAAATGCATTTAGAGCATTGCGTTGCATTATAATAGAGTATACGTTATGTATGCAAAGCACGATAGTTAGAACCAGAGACTTCTCGGTCCTTTTTCATACTTAACATATCTAAGCTCCTTATTGTCCAGCTATCTGCACAAGTTTTGCACCAAATTCTCATCATTCTCCTGCTCAAGTGTAAATAGAGATATGCAAACGTTTATGTACTGATGCGATATTACATTTTTGTCTTGATTTGGCTGACATTTTCGACAAAACATCGCTACAAAATGTCTAACAAAACTGATGGCTAAAGTGTTTGTATAAGCCAACTTAGTGCAACAACAACAACAACAAGGACATAGGACAACATTTGAAGCATTGTGTGACCAGAAAGAGAGAGCTTGATAAGTGCAGTTAGAGTGCACAAACCGTTGAGCAAAATGCGCGCGTGACAACATGCAAAACATGCAAGCGGATGCAATGGAGCAGGGGGAAGGAGGTATGCTGGGTAGGGGGTGACTGAGTATGAAAAGAAGGCAAATGGAGTCGTAGGTAAGTAAGCCAAGCGGAAGCGGAAACTGCATGCAAGCAAGACAAGAAAGAAAAAAACATTTGAATCAGTCGGATGGGTGGGCGACGCAAGAATGCTCTGTAGATTTAAATAATACAAATAAAATAAATTGATAGGATGTACGATAGATAATCTAGTCCTTTTTGAAAAAACCAGAAAATTTATGTAGCCCCATATCTAAATTTTAAAAATTTTATTTTACGTGTCTAGTACAAGAAAGGCAAAGCCCTAACTAAAATTTAATTTCAAAAGCTTGTAAATTCTTTTTAACAAGCTGCTATTTCTTTTGAAAAAGGCATCAAAATTAGTCTAAGCTTTTAAATAGAAAATGTTGTTAAAATATTTCAAATAAAGATGAATGTATAAAATTTATTTGTTTCTGAAATGGTTTTATTGTGAATTAGTTTTGTTATTATCCTTGCCAATGTTTTGCACTTATGTTAGATTTTGTTGAAATTTTTAAAATTCTGACTGTGCAGCTAGGAACAATGAGATTTTTACATGATATTATGTATACGCAATGAAAACCTATATGCAATTATCAGGTGGGCGTGGCAAGATTGGTTAATAATTTTGTGCAAATATTATGCATGAATTTAAAATCAATCTTCACAATACAGTAATTTTTACTTTATATTTAATTTTTATTTCTAAATAATATTTTGAACACGCACTGTAGCCTTATGTGAAGGTTAAGGTAGGTGTTGTCAGATGGGACAACAGTTATATATATACTGATCAGAAAATTGATTTCAATGTGTTTGAAGACTAAAACTGAATGCGCAATCCAGTTTGACCTAACAGAAGCATTTTGAAAACCGCCCTTGAAAGTATGCTATGATTTTTAATTTTTTTTTCTTGGTGAATAGTGCGAAAAGGCTTGTGGTCGATCCAAGCCGTAAACTCAAAATCTAAACTTTCTTGTAAATGTTACAAATCAGTCTGTATTATTAGTTTTTGAAATATTGTTTGGTGCAATTTTTGCCCTTATCCAGCCAGAATTTTCCTATCACAATCAAGGGGTGGATTTGTAGGTGTTGCATGCACAGTGCAAAAGCCTAACATCATTTTTGTTTCTAAGGCTCACATGAAGTTAAATAGTAAATTTGGATCTACATATATCATATAATTTGGGTTGTTAATTTTTTCCCATTTACAACAATTATTGTATAATATGTAATTTTTAAGATTTTTTCCTATTGTGGTAGACATCTCTCTTTCTCCTCTACCTGGACTCTTAAGAGCTATACATATTCAATCACATAATTTAATGGCCGCATCTTCTTCGAGCCAAAAGATAAACTTCACAAATCTATAATATCCTTCACGTTGCACCCCTACAGGGTATAAGCAACAACAGGAGGAGTTGCAACAAAAGCAACAACAGAGAGCACAGAGCAGAAAGCTGAAGAAGCAGCGCCAAAGCATGGCCAGGAAATGTAAAGCTGACTGTTGACCATTTTGGCAAGCAGCACGAAAAGTCATTTGGCTGCTGTCGCATGTCAGCCATGTGAATGGTAAATGTAGCATATTTGGCCAGAGCCAGATAAAGGGAAAGAAAGGAGCTGGGTAGGGTTTAGTGACGTAGCGAGAGAGGGTAGCAGAGAGATAACTGCTTTAAACTGTGGCACCTGCGCTTGTTATCCCAGCAAATATTTTGCTTCACACAAGAGCATATTATCCCTCGATGCTGGCCAAGGACAATATTCCAATGTATTCGTTTGCCAACCAAGCTAGTCCAGTACAAACTGACGAGGATGATTTCTATTCAGGTTTAACAAATTGATTTTTCTTTTTATGATTTTAAGCAGGTTTCGTGTTAAGCTGCTGCTTAGACCAACTCATTTGCTCATCATGCGAGAACCCCCTGTTTCAAACAACTAGCGTGACATTTGCTCCTGCTCCTGTTCCTGCTGCAAAAATTTATGTGTGCTGGCTGTGTGCGTGTGTGTTTGGGGCGTTTGCTTCAAATGAGGGCACAACAATATCTTTGAGTGATATATGCGCCAGGCTCTGCTTTTCATTGCTTAATGCACTGGAAACCATTTCATTCTAGAATTATGTGTCTGTGTGTGTGAGTTTCTGTGTGTATGTGTGCTGACGGTAAACATTTTTTGGCCGCTGTTTGCACTACATTTTGAGCATAAATAAATTTTCCGTTAATTTATGTGCCCCCAAGCTGGGGCCTTGCCGCATAAAGTTCTGCATAAGTGTTGCAAACACTTTCAGGGGCAGACCTTGTGGCACACACACACACAAGCACATTATGGCGGATTTTCCACAGCTAGCAAATCTTCGTTAATGGACTGTCAATATGCATGAAAAACTTTTTCAATTTTCTTGACCATACACAACACACCGACACACACAGCCACAATTCCCAAGCGCTACTTACTTTGTTGCACGATTTAATGCAGCACACCTTGAACAGCTGCAACACACAACAGTTGGCTTAAACAGTGGAGTAGAGAGAAGAGGGATTTATGGGGGATGTTTAGGGATGTTAGGGGGAAAAATATGTTGCCCTTCAGCTTGCTACCTTGACAAATGGATGAACTTTGATTTCACCAATCTTTGGTGAAAGTGATAATCGTTATACATCTGAATCAGGTGCGGATTTAGTATTTTGTATTGAGGAAGCTTTTCAATTCAAAGTGTATATACTATACAGTATCATCATAATCATTTATTCCTTTAACTCCTTGAGGAGCATAGGGCCATTGTAAAACATCTAAGTCGTATCCAGTTTTTGGTCAATTCACTTTGCTCCTGGAACGTCCTGCTTTTTCAGCTTTTTTCGAAACTGTTCGGCGCAATGTTGTTCGCGGTCTCCCCCTTCTTGGGATGCCCAGCGGACTCCAATCAATGGCCTGACGACAAACTTCATGCGGTGGCTTTTCCAAAGTATGCCCAATACAATCCCAATACCAATGTATCAGAGGCCGCAAAAAAATTTGAATCCATTTTTCGAACTTATGGAGGAGTCGAGACTCGAGAACCTACCGTGTTTCCGCTGCTGCTCTAAATATTTAACATAATTGCAGCAATTTTAAAAATCGTACCGCAATGAACGTCCTTACAAACTATTTTTTTTTAATTGCGGAGTCGTTTGCTTTAAAAGGATCTACGTTTCCAGCTTATCAAGCTGGATTGGCAATCAAAAATTCGAAAACTGTCCCTCAAAAAAATTGATGTAGTTTTAAGTATTTTCATAACAGAACATACACACAAAAATATACAAAGAATTATATCGTTGATGATAACATAAATTGTTAAGGGAATTAAGAGCCTTATCTATAGTCAAAGTTTCCCATTGTAAGTTTAGACGATAGCAAAACATTGGGTTGTTGAAAGGAAAAAAACTGTAAACTTCAAAAAAATCGTTATGTGGAAAAATTCGTTGTATATTAGAGCTATTTTACTTTTTCGCTTATATATATGATCGTATGCCCCGTGGGGAGCAAAGAAACGAAATTTTTCGCTCAAAAACTATTTAATGACGACTTTATATTTAGATGTATTGTTCAAAAAAATTTAAGTTTTTAACGTACTAAAAAATGGTAACATTTACCAAGCAAATAAAATTTTAAAAAATCATAGCATACTTTTAAGGGCTAAAATAAATATTTTGGTCAGTGCGCAATATTTTATCACTTTTTACCCATATCTTGCCCAGAAAACAAGGTACTACTTTGAAAGTCTATTGCATATTGAATATTTATTGAATTTCAGGTCATTGAACTGATTTCTTTGACAATTATGAAAAATTCCGTCCTTACCTAATTCTTATTTTTGATTTTCTTGAATTATTACCAATTCAATTTAATATTTTGCCAATGTTTCAACAAATAAAGAATGTGTCTATAAAGAACTTAATTAGCTCCAACCCATCGTTCCAAACTTAGGGTGAGATAAGGAGCATATAAAATTTTGAACAGTTTTTAAAAATCATAGCATACTTTTTAGGGCTGCTTTAAAAATGCATGTCAAATATGACGGATTTGGTTCAATTTAATGGCGCATTCCATTTTGGCCATCTCTGAAACGATTGAACACAATTTTCTGGTCAGTGCAAAATATTTTTTATCATTTGTTAATGGACCCGCGTTACGGGTACCCATGTCTTGCCTAGGAAAGAAGTTACTACCTTCCTGCTCTATTGCAGTGTGAATGTTTAAACTTTGATTGAATCAAGGGTTTCTTTAACAATTGCTAAAAATTTCGTCCTTATCAAATTTTAATTTTTGATTTTCTGGCACTTCATTAGCCATTTCGTTCCATAATCAATTTTTCAATTTTCCAATGTATCAAATAAAATTTAAAATGTATAAATATAACTTAATTACCTCTAACCCCTCATTCCCAAAAACAAAAAAAACTAACTACGCCCCTTAGATACGCCCACACAAATTCACTTATACGCTGAGCAAGCATGGCAACCCTGTGGTGCTATTGTTGTCAGCCATTGTTGACATTGCTTCATTTTCACTTTGTATGCAAACGCGCGTTTTCAAGCTTTGTAATTGTTTCATTTAACAACTTTAATTGAATATTTCTCGCGGACTCGTCTGTTTGTTTGTTTATTTGTTTATTTGTATGTGCAACAACAAATGCAACAACATCAAATGCAACAACACCAATTGCAACAAAAACTACTGTTATAACAAACACGTGCCATGCCGCTTGCACATTGATAAGTGGCTTACACGATTTAAGTAAATAAATGCATTTTAAAATGCTGTAGTTACCATATATGCTGCATATGTGGTATATTTAAACCCCACACCACCCCCTTCTGACAACCTACCAAACGTTGTTTGCTTTTGGATTAACAATTGCAGCCATTAACCATTAACAATGCACGTAATTGCATATAAGCTTTTGCTTGCAAATGTGCGGCGGTGGCGGGGGGGGCTGTAGGCGGCATTCCAAGCGCAAGGGCGTTAACAGTCATGCCATTGTTTATTAGTTTTTATAAAACCATAAAATGCCAAAGGCCTCCAAAACCAAGCAAACAAATAATCCAACAAAAACAAATGAAATGGCACAACAAAAGCGAAAAGCGTACGAAAAGCGCTTTAACATTTGACCTCGGCCATTTTTGTTTGCTTTCAGTTTCCGGCTTTTATTACGGCACGAAGGAGGGTATATTTATTTGTTGGAGAGGCTTGGAATGGAACTCGGGGGTGTGTTTGAGTCGGTGCTATTGATTGGATAAGCAGCTTGGTAATCAAAGGAACAAGGGTAGGAATAATTTTTTGGGTAAGGTAAGACAGAGGCTAAAGAAGATTTGGTAGGCTTTAAGTATAGAAAACTTAGTAAATATGAGTTGTAAAGATGTAGCTACAGGTTCGCCAATTTTTTTCAACCCATATTCCTTTACGATAGCGATAACAATCGACTTTGGAAGTGATTGTACCATATCCATCAATTCCTTTATCTGTAACAAAACATAATACATCCCGGAGACTAAAAGAGCTGGGCAAACCTTAATTGCTCAAAAAAAGGCCGCATTAGGAAGGTAGGTAATTAAATATTTTAAAGATGGGCTAAAAAATGCAAAGCCGTATTAGTAATGTTGATCTCTGGAACGTGACTAACCGGAAACCTGCGACCGTAGAAGTATTCGAGCGTAACTGGCGATGGACTGGGCATACCCTTCGAAAATCCATCAATAATCTCGCTCGACATTCACTTCGTTGGAACCCTCAAGGGAGAGGTCGTTGCGTTGGTGTGCCAGCAAAAACAGGGAGAAGATCTATAGACCATGAACTACAAGCCGCCAGATACTTATGGAATGATATCTGCCGTGAATCCCATAATAGATTTCGCTACAAGAGGATGGTTCAGGCTCTATGTTCCACTGAGAGTCGAGGATGACAAAAGAAAGACTAAAAATTCAAAAACTGATTTACGAATATTCAGTCTAAAAAATAATGGACAGCCTCCCATAATGCTTCGTAGATAATTTTGTGTCCAAAGTCAACAACGTCACAATAATCCTGCTGGAAAATTGTATCCAAAGACTTTGGTCAAAGCGATCCGATCCTTGCGCTCTTCTATTCAGATCAATTTCTACCCAGATCCCACGTTTATTACAGAAGAAGCCCTCATTAATAAAGTAGGTAATTAAAAATCAAAAAAGACGGATTCAAAAGCTCCACAAGTTCTAATCTAAAAAATTATGGGCAGCTTTCTTTAATCCTTCGTTGATAATTTTGGCTCCAAAGTCAATTACGTCACAGTAATCCTGCTGGAAAATTGTATCCATAGACTTTGACCAAAGCGTTCCGACCCTTACGACTTTCTATTCAGATCAATCCTTGCCTCTTTTATTACAAATTTTAAAAATTATTATTCCAAATTTCAATGTAGAGCTTAAAAGTAATATATTTATGTTTAGTTTAGGATTTTTGATTCATATTTCTGTTTAATCATTTTAAGCCGCCGAAATTCAATTAAAATTTGGCTCATTCTAGTCACTGCTAGGGTATCAAAACTTTGAAAATCTAAAATGTTAGTTTTTCATTTTTCATCCTGTTTTTGTTTTTGAATATCAAAAACGCGGCTGCTGCTAAAGCTTTGAGCAAGCGTAAATAAAGCAAACAAAATGGCGAACACACACACTCACACACATACTCATACATAGGCACATGGTTGGTGGCTTTTGTTTGGGTATCCATGTCACAATCCCTATATATGCGAGTGTGTGTGTTCGCCATTTTGTTGACAATATTGTTTACACAAAGACTGATGCACGGCCCAGTCAGTGAGTTGGGAATATTTGCATACATAGTTACGTATACGCAAAAATATTGCGCATACGCTGCAGTGTACACCAAAAAAACTCAAAAAGTAAAACAAACACTAAATGTTAGCATACAACTTTATTTGCGGTTTCTATGGATCCTGGAATCTGTAGTTAAAGTTCCTGTGGCTTTTTAAAGTTGCGTATATCTCTCGTGCAAAAGACAGTAATTGAAAAAAGTATTTTGACAGCGATGCAGGAAGTTTAAGTTGAGACTGAGTTCTACGTGAAAAAAAATATAGCGTTTTGGTGCTTCAAAACTTCGACTAAAATAAAAATGGTGCAAATTTTTAAAGTTCCGCTTCATAAACTGAAGTTTAAGTTTAGACTTCCTGGCTTGTACCCCAACTTTCTACAAAAAAAAATAAAAAAAAATTCGTTCTTTTTCAATAAATAATTTAAATTTTTATTCTATAAAGCTTAAATCCTCACAAATCAATCCCCATCATTTCGGAAATCAGCCATCATAGGGAAATCAATCCCCTTAGGAATCTGTCGCAGTTTTATTTTCTATTATTGATAAAAATTAATGATGATTGATGATAAGAAAGCTAAAAGCCAAAATATTCCCCCCATTTTCGCCATTTTTCTTCTTGTCAATATACTTTTTTCGTCTATTGTAGCTAAAAGTCAACTTTATTTAAAATTTTCTCGTCTAAGATGCATGTGTGTGTATGGGATGTGTCCCTGGGTGTATCTGTGTATGTGTGCTTACCTTCTGTGGCGACATTTTACGGCTTGCTCTTTGTTAATTTCATTTGAGGCATTAAAAACCTACAAAGCGTTGCCTTCATACAAAACGTTAACGATGAGAACAACAACAAGGCTGTCGTTGACAGCTAAATACACATACACCTACACATTCACACACACACACACGCATACACAGGTAGCACTCAGCTGGTAAAACACAAGGTAACACACACACATGGTGGCAGCTAGGTTGGTTGCTGCCACACATGGCCTAAAAGTTGCTTGCAACTTGTGTCTTGATAACTTTTTTGCTATACAAATGCCTTCAAAGCGTTAGCCACAAAGCGACAGCACATCCCCGCCCACCACAAACCCTGATGCGCCCCCCTTAAAAGACTTTTCAAGTGCTAAAATGTGGCGCGTGCTGCTGCCAGAATATTTAACCACAAACGACGAGACGTCAAAATTAATTAGAAATAAAATTAGTTTTTAATGCCAAAATGACTTTATGTGCGGGTGTGTGTGTGTGTGTGTGTGGGAAAGTCTATGTGTGTGGCTTAGAGCTGTAAAATATACTTTTATAGAGAGAGAGCGCGCAAAAGAGAAAAAAACAAAAAAATAAGAAAAAAAATACTTGTCAAAAGTTTTGAGCGCTAGAAGTTGCTGCATATGTGTGTGTGTGACTAGTAGAGGGTGTACAGCAGAGGTGGAGGGTTGAGGGGTTCGGTTAGCTTAGCTGGTTACATTGAAATGATTTAATTTATACAAGTTGGGTTTGGTTCTGGCTTTGCTGCAGATTTTTCTCTAAAGTTTATTTGGACTGCGGCTGGCGCCAAAAACTGTAGCATACTTTACTGGGTCGTCGCGTTAATAACACTAGTTAACAAAAAAAGGCCTGGACGAAATATGTCACTTTTATTAAATGCTAAATTTAATTATAGAGAAATATCATTAATTTTTTATTCTTTTAATTTTAAAATCCGCAAAGGACGAGTATAAGACTAGTTAGCAGCCATTTTTCATAAAATTTTTTTTACAAAAACACAGCGAAACCGAGTCGAGGAAAATTTTTTCTAAAACTCTAAGTTTCTTTATTATTATATCCGAATTAATTAATTAATTACTATATACCATCTGAATTTCATAATCTGTTTTTAAACAAATATGATCGTTTAACATATAATTAAATAACTCTTTCCAAAATCTATTGAATTTTAATTCTTTGCCAAATTAAACTAAAAAAGAGTTTTGATAAAGAAACGGTCCAGCTGGATAAGGTAGTTGAAATTGCTTGGTTCATAGGACAAAAAGAATCTTGTTTTCAAATTTGTGACTAATCTAAAATATTTTTCGAAACTTATCTTTTTTAATTTCAAGGCATTAAAAAAATATATAATTTTTTTTAACCAAAACATTTTCTTTAAAAATGCATTCGTATTTTTCCTAAATATATCAATCATAATTTTTTTATATGATTTTTTTTTTAATTAAAATTAACGAAATCGATTTGGTGGAACAATCTTAGGAAAAAATAAATTGAAAATATTAAATTTTTTTTAATTGTATTAACAATTTTTTTTTTTATTTCAAAAGACGTTAAAAACTATAATAAAATTTAACAATTTTTAAAGGACTTCGTAAAGGCCGCCGCTGCAGCAGCAACACGGCATATAAGCCCCCAAAAGCGGTGGAAGTACCTAAAGAAGCCAGCACCACAACCAACAAGAGGCAGCCCACTGCCTCCTATAAGGATATGGTGTCTGGAATCAAAATGGCAATTCTTGCAAGGGATGACCCAAATACGCCCTTGACAACGGAGCAAATGAACTCCATACAGAAACTGATTCTCGACAAAATAGTCGCAGAAAAAGCACAGGTTACAAAACCTGCTTTTCTGGGAGCGACCTACAAAGCAGGATATAGGTTCTGCATAGGAAAGACGATCATATCGAGCGCATCATCATGGGAAGGTGCCTCACAGTGGGCCACAGAGGAATCTAAAATTAATCATTCAAGGATCGCAGTGAGGTACTTTGGGGAAGCCCAAAGCTCAGCACTTGAAAACCTCCAGGATTCTAAATCTTATACACGGACAGAACAATGGCTTCTATGTAGATACGTGGCGAATCCTAAAAAAAGCTGTAAGAGGCTTTAACGTCACTCTAGTCCTGAGGACCAAAAATCAGCAGACAGTCTGTTAGAGTCAGGAGAGAAGATCAGATTTGGCCAAGTTACTCTTCGGCTAAAAACTGCTCCTATCAATGCACATGCATGGAGTTACAAGAAGAGGACGAAAGTTCTCCTTCCAACGCTGACCCGACAAACAAAGACATGAGGTGCATCCAGGCAAACCTTCACCATGCAAATGCTGCAACAGCCAAATTCAGCAGTAGGTTTGCCAGTGAAAGCATCAACATAAGGTTAATCCAAGAGCCCTGGATAAATAGATTCAGAATAGCAGGCCTCAAAATACGAAACACTCAAGAGTACGTAATTCTTGTTTTTTTTTCTTTATGATAGAACAAAATAATTTATTTTGTACGTAATTATAAAAATTTTGTACTTGCTCAACAAAAGATTTTTAGATTATTTGCATTAAATGATGCAATTTTAATACAAATGAGTGGGATTACATCCAACACAAAAAAAATAAAGAAAATTATTCACTCTCAATATAGGACCCTTTTTATATAATTCAAATTCTAGATAGACAGAAATATTAAACTAAATTTCTATTTCGAACTTCCCTAGAGCAAACTTGCACGGAAGCTGAATTTTGTTTTCTTATATAAAAAAATCTTTTTACAGAAGCCTGTTAGAAGATCAAAATAAGCAATTTAGAAAAAATTTTCAATATGAAAAGAATGTGATAAAAAGGAGTTTCTTATAACAAGTTTTAATTGACACCCATTAGTCTTACGAAATCGAGATTTTTGAACATTCCGAGAATTTATCGAAATTCGATAGCATAAATTTACTGAAGAAGTAAAAATGTTTGCCGATTTTGAAAATAGCCACCCAAAAAACCCAAAAGAATATCATCAGCTACAAAATTGCGCTCACTTTGTTAACCAGTGTAAGCCCAAATGTCAAGCAACCAAGAGAAGACAAAAAAATCCTAAGTCGTAAAAATAAGATTAAATTACTTAGAGAAAATTAAAAAATATAAATTTCAAACTTAATATTACATTTAATTGAAAGTAAACAAGTTGGCTTTATTTAATTATCTTTCAGTAAATAAGTTTCTGATTAAATTACGATACTTGGCAAAACCCCTCTTTGACAGCCGGAACCAGAAGCAGAAGCAGCTAGCAAGAAAACCCCGACAAAACAAACAATCTTAATACGTTTATGATGGCTGGAGTATCATTGACAGTCAACAAACTTTGATGCAGCTGAGCCGGCGTATAAGCCAGCAAAAGGCAAACCAACAAGTTAGTAAAAAGCAAAACATGGCCAGTCAGTCAGCAGCAGAAGGGCTAACACGCACATACACAAACACAGCCGCACACATTTGTTTATGACATAAATATAATACGAGTAGAGAATACACTGGGAGAAAATGGCATGAATTTCTAGTTGTCATGGCAACCGAGAAATGATGCACAAAGTCAAAAGTGCCTTGTTATAAGTTTGTGAAGAAAAGTTTGCCAAAAACGAAATGTCATTAAAAGCTAGGATAAATTAAGTTTTGGAAACTTTTTGGAAACTTCTAATGCAAAGCAATATCATCTCACCATCTTTTGGCGGTTGTTTAAAAACAAATGTTAAATTTTAATTAAAATTATGTACACACTGGTAGATATTAGCAAATTTTACTTAGGGCACTTTTGCATTTCTGCCTTTTTGTGTATTTGTCTCCACAAAGTTGAGCACCAGTATTATATTATAGATGTCAAAATTAAGATTGCATACTGATCTCACGAAAATGAATCATAGCAGGATGCAACCGCAGGGGGAATCCATATGGTATACGGATGTATGATGACCAGCTGCAAAGGAGTTAGCTTTAGTCCGTGAGGTTATATATGCCTCGATCTTTCAAGTTCACAGAACATTATATTCTAAGCCTGGTCTATTTGTTATAAATTAATATAACGCAAAGACCACTTGGAAGTTCTAAGCACCCAATAGCATACATCATATATTCCATTAGCTTTAGACAACCTTTTTTTTGACACTGTAGACGGAAGGAAGTACATCCTAACTCCTGGCGACACCCGACATGAAAAGCATGAATTCCCAGTAAAGGAGGCAACTCTAAGACAAATAGTAAAGTCAACCAAGATAGACAGACAGTTAGACAGACTGACGCCTCTACTTGACTGACTCTTGCCAACACAAACACACGCTCACTAATGCACACATACACATACACACTCACACACAGATACACCCACATCAACACACATACACAAATCACTAGCAAATCCGCAAAAGTGCACTTCAGTGCCGAGGCTGACGTTTTCTGTGAAAAACAAGAGCCAAGCAAAAGGCAAAGCCGAAGCCAAAGATGTTGATGACGTTTGAGAATGATGACAACTACAACAACAACAAAAAGATTACCAAAAAAAAGAGAAAAACAAAAACCACACAGGGCATATGCAACACGGTTAACGAACACAAATAAAAGAAGAGGAAGAAAGAAGAAACTGAAGTTCTTGCCACTTTAGGCGTAGTTGAATTTTTGCAGTTCCATCCTAGCCATCTTGCTCTACACAAAGGTGAGCAACTTCGGTTGAAGGCAAATTGCAACAACACGTCAGTGACGTCACTTGTCACTCTCTTACTCATGGGCCAGACTAAGAGCTAAAGGAGAGGGCTGAGAGGCGGCTGAGTGGGGGCTGAGACTGAGAGCAGAAGATTATGCTTCACTGCTGACACAAAAAATCAACGCATGGAAAGTAGGACAAGTGTCAAAATCACTTAAGTGCGAATGCTACGCGAGAAAAAAAAAAGAGGAGAAAAAAAAACTGAAGCAATGAGAAAGAAATGAGTAGAAAGGAAACGAATGAAAGAAAAGCGTAGCGACGACGACGATGAGGATGACGACGATGGGATGTCGACAGAAACAGCGCCAGCTGAAAGACAAGCAGAAGGGAAACGGATTTAAGTAGTGGCTGCCAGTGGGAACAATAGCAAATTGTGTGCTAGATGTGGGGAAACAGGGTAAAGGGGTTGAAGTTGAAGTGCAACCCTATAACAGCAGGGGGGCTTGAGGGGGTAGCATTTGGTACAACTTGCTGCTGATTCGAGTTATAACTGCAAGCAAAACAGAGATATCATAACTTGACCAACAAAAGAATGAATCTTGTACTATGACGCACTGTTGATAGAACAGCTTCAGAATTGTGTTTGGAGTGATAACACAATGTGGTACGAAACAACAATCGATTTGAAGAGAGAGGGGAGCAGAGAGTTTTTGCTGGATTGTCTGTCGAACAGCTTTAATAATAGAGCATAGCAGGTGAGAAATAAAAATGAAAATTGGCAGGTGCTTAGAAAAGAAGAAAAGATGATGTTAACAGAGCATTGTGGGGCAAGTGTAGGAGGTCACAGATATATTTTTTTGAATTTAAACAAACTTTATTAGAACGGCAATTGTTGACTAATTTGGTATGCTATAGGATTATTTTGAAAGCTCAAACGATTTTATCATCTTCAACACTTAATTGGAACAACTTTGTCATTTATTTCTATTTAAGGCACGTTTTGCATTTCATTGAAAGAGCCAAAAAACTGGCAGTGTTAAGTGATTTACTAGATTTTAACATCTTCAACACTTATCTGGAGCAACTTTGATTTTTTTTTATTTAAAGCAAGTTGTTCATCTCTTTGAACGAGTAGAAAATATTGCTTAATTCACTGTGTTATAAAGTTTTTAATTATTTAAAGCTTAGATTTTCATTCATCTGCAATAATCTACTTATAAAATCATCTGATAAGCACATCTAATATTTATATAAGTCATTTTTTTTACTGTGAAAAAGCCTCTTCTATAGTTTCATCTTAATACAATTTGGTTGGAATTTTATTATTTTTAACAAAATATGTAAATTTTTCATACTTATTAAATACATTTGTGCATCATCTTGAACAATGTTGTCATTTTTATGATTATACCCTGTACCGTATGGTTACAAGGGTATATTAAGTTTGTGCAAGCCGAAAATGTATGTAACATATAGAAGGAGACGTCGGAGACACCCCAAAGTTACCTCAAAATATGATTAGGGTGACTAGAGAAGTCGATATACCCATGTCCGTCTGTCCGTCTGTCCGTCTGTCCGTCTGTCCGTCCGTGTGAACGCCTAGATCTCAGAGATGGTAAGAGCTAGAGTTACCAAACTTTCACATTAGATCCCATATTATTCCATAGGAGGCAAGTTTATTTTATTTTTTGATATCGGGGATAAATTATATAGCTCCCATGGGGGTGTTTGAGACGACCTCGACAAAAAAAGCGTTTTAGATGAATAATTCGTTTGTTTATGAAGATATCGTAACCAAATTTGGTATTCGAAAGTTTTTTATAGTTCCCAACGACTGTACCAAATTTGATCAAAATCGGTTGACTATATCATATAGCTCCCATAGGACCGATCGGCCAAAATAACTTTTTTAAAGAAAAATTCGCTATATTTCGTTTTTAATAAAGATATCGTAACCAGATTTGGCGTTTAGTAATTTTTTAGACAACTTAAGCAATGTTCCAAATTTGAACAAAATCGGTTGACTATATCATATAGCTCCCATAGGTCCGATCTTCCAAAAAATCGATTTTTTAACAAAATTTGTTGTGTTTCGTTTGTTTGTTAAGATATTGGGACCAAATTTGACATTCGTGAGTATTTTATAGTTCCTAAGCACTGTACTAATTTTAATCCAAATCGTTTGACTATATCATATAGCTCCCATAGGACCAATCGGTCCAAAAACACGTTTTTTATATTAAATTCGATGTGTTTTGTTTGTTTGTAAGGATATTTGAAATAAATTTGGCATGCATATCTTTTTCATACTTATTAAATACATCTGTGCATCATCTTGAACAATGTTGTCATCCTTATGATTTTAAATCAGTCGGATGAATTATTTTAAGAAATAAATTTTTGTGTAGATCTTTGAATTCATAGGATTTAGTAAAATTTTTTTTTTTAGAATCGAAATAGAAATCCGATTTAATCAAGACCATCATTTTCAACAACGTCATCTTTGAATATTATACATATATGATAATCATTTGCATCATCTTTAAAAATGTTGCTTTATTCACAGTGCTATAAAGTTTTAATTTATTTAGAATTTTAATTTTAATTCGTCTTCAATTATCTGCTTATAAAGTCATCTGATAAGTAACTAAGCATCTTTAGTAGTTTAGACTAGAATTTAGTCGGATATTTATTATTCTTAACAAAATGTTAAGTTTTTAATACTTCTTAGAGACATCTGTTCATCATCTTGAACAAAGTTGTCTTCTTTAGGATTTTCAACAGAATGGTATGAATTATAAGAAATTAAAAAATGTAGATCTTTAAATTCGTAATCTTTAATACGCTTATTATTTAATGAAAGACGATTTTATCAAAGGTTTGTAGCCAGAGCAACATTGGCATTCTTCTTATGTTTTGGGGCTATTAAGTCTTATGTTAAAGGATTTTTATGAAAACAAAATAATAAATAAGCAAAAATAAGAATTTTTTTATAATTAAAAAATTTAAATTTATGTAACGAGATTTTTTGGGATTTAAGAACTTTTGCAAAAAGGCGCTTAAAACTTACTTGAATACCGATAAAATAAAGAATTCGTAGTTTTTTATGGTTTATGCATTGCTGTCATTTTCGAGTCATGTTTCGAGTCAATTTTAAAGTATACAAAATAAATTTTTTTTTTCGAGTAAAGTCTTTAAGGGGCACACCTAGTGTGAAATTTTTTTTCCCCATATTTCGATAGGTTATACCTTTGAAAATAACATACTAAAATTTTAAATCGATATCTTAAATAGTTTTTGAGTTACAGCCAATTATGGGGCACACCTAGTGTTACAACCTAAAAAAGGCCATTTTTGTGAATTAAAAAAAAAACTAGTGAATCCATCTATTTAAAATTTTGAGGGTATATTTATACATGTTTTGAGAATAAACAGTAAAATTTTTGAAATAAAATATTAAATATTTTTGAAAAGACACGCGATCTCCGGCGGCGCCAAAAAAGCTCTTAAAGTTTACACATAATATTTATTTAGAATAAAATTTTTTTTTGTATTGAATTCAAAGGCAATTCCATATAGAATATATGACAATATTTGGTATGGCCTATACCAAGTTGTGGTTTTTAACATTAGCTATCAACTTTTTTTTTATGTCTATTTATGTAGTTACTACCTACTACCTACCTACTTTATAGTATATAGCATTAAAAACTTGACTAAAGTTTTATTTATTTCCTAAGTTTACTCAACGCCTTGGACGCCTTCAAGTCAACAGATTGTGAAATTCTCATCACAATTATAATAGTATCCCTTTTTTGTAAAGTAATTTATGACCCACAATAAAATGGCGGCCACATACTTGGTACTAAGTTGTTGTTTCCATTTTGAGTGTTTTTTTTTTGTGCCATGTAATTACGAGCGCATTCTTTTCACAGTCATTAAAAATGACAAATTCCGGGCACAACAACAACAACAAAGTAGGCAGCCCCAAATGACGACTCAAAAACCTAAAGAGAGAGTGCAGAGAGAGCGACAAACAATGGCGCTGTCTATTGACAAAGAGCGCGAGAGAGTGGAGTGAAATATGCTCGCTCCCAGTAGAGAGCAGCTTAATCGCATTCATAAAACTCAGTTTTACGACTTTTGGAGCATAGCGAAAAAAAAAGAGTTTTTTAATGCGTAACTTTTGTCTGTCTGCGTGTATAAGTGTGCGTGAGTGTATCTGTGTGCGTATCTGTGTTTGCGTGCGAGCAAAGGATTGTATGGCAGGCGTTTTTATGTCCAAAAGGTTTCATAAGTAGAAATTAATGTGCAACTGTGTAAAGTGTTGAGAGCACGTGGCAGACAATGCGACGAGTTGAGGGCGTGGCAGGAGGCGTGCGGCATATACGTTGCCACACCTGTGTGTGTTGGCTGGAATTCTTTGTTGTGGCACATTTTCATAATTGCCCGTGACAGACACAGGCAGGAAATTAAAGTATAATGAATTTACAAAGTGTGATTAATGTCCCAAGGGTAGCAAAGCGAACTTTAGAGATTACCAGAGTTGCAACTCAGCCGGGGATCAACGTGTGAAAATGTTGCCACCAGTACACAGCCACATAATTTCATATGGGAAATCTTTAATGGATTTTGGTTGTGATATTTTAAGACTACACACTTTATAGTGCAGCTTTTGCAACTTCAAGTTTCGGCGATTATTTGTCATAAAAAAAGCGACTTTGTAACAAAAAAGTTAGCTTTATGTGGAGGTAAAATTTTAAAGGTGACGTGCCAACAAAAGTCGGCTTCTTTAGAGCGAGCAACAAATTTTTTAGGGTTGAGCCCTAAAAGCCAAAGCAATGACTCCAATTTGCCATTTCGTTAGCATTTAAAGGGTAGTAGAAATAAAATGTTATACTATTTTCATAAAACTTAAAAAATAAGCGAATATAGATTTGTTTAGAATTGTGTGTACTCCAATTGAGGACTTAAAGGAACTACTTCTGTCGCGTTTGGTAGTTCTATTTTAAGTGGCTTCATGTCAATATATTTATTCAATATGTACATATGATTTACAAAAATCGAACATGCTGGTGAATATATCAGTGCATTGAGAGCCCAGAGAGCACTTCCAGTAGTTACACTGTTCAAAAAAAGTTCTCTACTTTCATGTATGAAATCCGGGAACAATATGTTTAAGTTTAGTTGTAAGTAAGTTTAATTATGAGTATGCTATTCTCCCTGACCAGAAATTTTTTTAATGAAAATTTCATAGTAATGAAATATTAACTAAAATGAATCAATTTATTATCTTTGTTTTAAAAGTATATCTCAAAAATATTGTGTCAAAATTATACTGGAAATCATTAAAAGTTTTAATCAATAGCTTGTCTAGATTTTTTTAAATAAAATACAATTTTTTTAAAATACAAAATAATCAGCCATGCTCTGGAAATCGAAACTGAACTATTTATTCTGATTTGTTTTAAAATCAATTGTTTGGTGCTCCCAATTCCACCACAACGAATTTTTCACGTGATTTGAAAACGAATGTTTTGTTGTGAGAAAAAACTTATGTCATTGTATTGTTTTGAATAATTTATGGACTGTAAAACTTATTGCTTTATAGTTGTCATATTTAAAGCATTTTAACTAAATTCTAAGGAAAGTCAAAAGCAAAGCGTAAACCATTTTATCAGTTTCTTGACAGATTGCGAATAAAATATGCTAGGAACCTTTTTATCAGTCTGAAAAGACAATATATTTAAATAATTTTCTTTAACTTTAATTTGAGATTGGTATTAAAAATAGGATCATATTTTTAATGTCGGTGGAAGGCGATGCAAGTTAGAAAATTAAAGAAAAAATCTAAAAGATGATACAGATAATTATCATGCACAAACTTCAGAGATGGCTTTGTCCAAGATGATGGTCTTGATAAGGCAATTTCTTGTAAGGCGATCATGAGGATGACTTTGTGAAAGATGCTGCAAATGACCATCGTGCATAAAATGCCGAAATAACTTTGTCTTAGATTATGGTCCTGATAAAACCGTCTTTCGATATAATACAAATCTTATAAATGATTATGAAATCAAAGATCTAAATAAATTATTTTTTTTATCATAAACAAAATATTTGGCGATCTTATATGTCTATTTAAAATATAATGCAGATGAACATCATGCATAAAATTCAAAGATGATAATGTTCAAACGGCTTTCGATATAATAAAAATATTATTAATGATTATGAAATCAAAGATCTAAATAAAATTTAATTTCATAGCTCAGCAAAGAGCAAAGTATTCAAGATTTTGCGTTTTTAAAAAGCTATCAAAATAAGGTCTTCTTAAAATATATTGAAGATGACAATCATGTATAAAATTCAAAGATAAGACTGTCTAACGTTTGAAATATCTTTCTTTTATATTTATATTTAATAAGTAAATAAATAATTCTTAAAACGAGGACTGAAATAGATTTTAATTATCTTAAAAAAATATAAAAATTTTATTTAAAAAAAAAATATTTATGATCATGTATATGATGCTAACGCAAAAAATTTTTTAATCGAGATTAAAAGTCATGAATAAAAACAAACCAATATTTGAAATTAGATTTTTAACATTTTAAAAATAAAGTAAAATTAAATGTTAATCCAATAAGACAAGTTCTTTAAACATGACTTAAATTAAGATTATTAATAAATAATAAAATATAAAATAAAAAAAATAAATAAAATATAAAAAAATATATACGAAATTTTAAAAATCATAAATTCCATTATTTTAAGCAAATCAAAAACTCCTATTAAAAGTCTTTAATAAATATAAAAAAATAAGAAAAAAATAAATTAATATTTGTAGCATAACAAATTTCTTAAAATAGAAAATCTGTTTGAAATGGGATGAGAAATATTTTTCATTAAACAAATAATAACTAATACATTTTTTATCTTTTTGTTAAATTTCAAAATTCTCAAAAAATTCAAAAAAAAATTTAAAACATATTTAAAAGTGTGTGTTTTCTCAATTTTTAAAAAGAAAATATATACCTACCTAACTA
Organism: Chymomyza amoena; assembly: GCA_037043745.1. Classification (NCBI taxonomy): domain Eukaryota; kingdom Metazoa; phylum Arthropoda; class Insecta; order Diptera; family Drosophilidae; genus Chymomyza; species Chymomyza amoena. The sequence goes on from JBAMAX010004318.1 coordinate 270,179, forward strand.
AATAATTTTTTTTTGTTTTGTTGCTTACTTAGTGAATGTTTCGAGCTCTTTGTTTAAAAGCTAATGAACTAAAATTCATTTAATTTTTTAGCCGGTATTAAAATTTAAAGTGATTTCATCATGATATTAATTAAATATATAAACAATATTTGGATTCTTAAGTTCCATTATTTGAAAACAAGAACAAAAATTCCTATTAAAAGTCTTCAATAAATATAAATAAATAAATAGGGGAAAAAAAAAAAACATTTTTAGCATAATAGTATTTAAGGCTTCAAAAAAATCAAACTTAAACCAAAAATCTCAAAATAGAAGCTCATCTAAAAATAGGATTAAATGACTTTTATATTAAATACATTATTTAATTTTTTTATTTTATGGCTTAACTTCTTAATTCTATAAATGTACCAAACAAAATTTAAAAAAATAAAAAAATATTTTTAAAAAGGAATTATATAAATAAAATTTGATATATTTATTTATAAATAAATTTATTGCTGAGTTAGCGAATCTCTCGAGTGTTTAGTTTAATTAATAATAAACTAAAATTATTTAAATTTTTCACCTAGTATTTAAATTAAAAATGATTTCATCATGACATGAATTTTTTACCCATTTTAAAGTAACTTTTCATGTTTTCCCAAATCAAATCAATTTACATAAAATAAATGAAAATTTTTCATTTAAATTTGTCAAACACAAAGAAAAATTTTTCAATAGGCTAGTTATGATGATTTTTGTTAGTTGCATTTTTTGGACATTTCAGTTTCAGGTCATGTACTAATTGGCAGCTGCAAACAAATTGAGGCTACAATCAAACAGTGCTTACTATTACCAATTTCGCCCCAACTAAACTAATAAATATGTATTTGGTAAATGTTGCAACTGCAACAAATGTTGCATACAAAAAGTAAACTAAAATAAGCTCTTGATGTGTCCACACACACAGACACAACAAATAAAACTAAAATGAAAATGGTAAAAAAATCGATATCAGGGCCATATCATAGTGGACCAAACTCAGTTCAGCTCAGTCGTGAATTGGCCAGCTTACATGCTTGGCAAATGTTAAGCAAATTTCAGGCCGTAACAATGCCAAAGTCCCTGGTTCAATGGGCCCAGGGCCCAGCAGGTGGTGCCAGGCCAGACTTTGGTTTACTCTGTGTGGGCTTTTTGTTAGTACTTGTTGTTAGTAGAGATTTGTGCCAGCCTGTATTTGTGCAAGGTTTCCCAGAGAATAAAAAAAAAACAGAATCCAAAAAACCAAAAACATACCAAAAATAATAGAAATGAAGGTAAAGCAAAAGCAAACGTGTTATTTCAGTTTTCCAGCAGAGTGCTTGCTTTGGTACAGAACATAAGCTTTTGTTTGACTCACAGAGCCATGCAAGTTTTTGACACCCCATACCAAAAATATTTCGCAACGACAGCAGCCGGTGCGTATATATGTATGTGTGTAGTATATATATTGTATATATAAGCATGTATATATGTGTTTTAGTTTCCATTAACTTTGGAAATCAACGAAGCGCATGAAAATGTCAAAATGCACTTTGCAGTTGTTGCTGCTGCTGCTTCAACTGCTTGCACTGCTTCTACTGCTTACTTAAGCGCAGCAATGCATAACTGACATGCCACAGCCATAAAGCCAATGCAACAAAGGCAAGCAAAACTAGAAAATAACTCTCAGCCCACTTTTTGCCCCCTCCCCTCCTCGAACTACTTACTACTCTACCCTCTTATAACTTTTTGCCTTCAATCCACACTGTAAGAAAACAATCGAAAGGAACGAATGTTGCAATAGCAACTCAATAGTTTTGTCAATGCCTTCATGACACATGGCCGCTGTTATATATTCTGTCTATATATTCCCGCTCAATGGCTCTAAAAATTTCGGATACTTCTCCGTGTTTATTGGCGTGCCTTAGGGCTGCCGTAGGCGTTCAAACCAAACTGGTTTGCAACTGGTTGCTTTGCGTTAGTCATTTGTCTTATAACATATTAGCGCCGTGGCACTGTGGGCCCAGATTCTCATATTTTAGCCAATATTATTTAAATTATTTATTTATGTAATTATAAAGTAGAAGTTATTTCTATGTTATAGAGGTTTGTAGCCAGAGCAACATAGGCCTTCAGGCTGGCTAAAAAATATGTATTATTCATTGTATTCTTATTATATTATTTTTATACTATATGTATACATAAGTGCTTACGTCTAGAGGTAAGTTTTATAAAGATCTTTATATTTTCGGTATTGGTGTCTGCTAGATTTTGCAATTTGCAAGGTCAATATTTTTTTTAGAGTGATGAACTGGATTGAAATTTTATTGAAAAGTTTAAGCCTCCTCAGATTTTTTAATGATATAGGTAGTTCAGACTAAAATTGGAAACAATTAAAAAAAAAAAAATGGCGGACGTAAAGTCGGGCGCGGACGACTTTAGGATACCCTGTACCACTAGCTTGTAATAAAGTCCGATTTCGTCACAAAAAACCAAAAACAGAAGAATTTTTAAGCAAAAAATTTTTTTGACCTATCGTTCCTATGGGAGCTATATGATATACTCAACCGATTTCAATAAAATTTGACACAGTGCTTAAATACCTTAAAAAAGATATGAATGCCAAATTTATTTCAAATATCTTTACAAACAAACAAAACACATCGAATTTTGTATAAAAAACTTGTTTTTGGACCGATTGGTCCTATGGGAGCTATATGATCTAGTCAAACGATTTGGATTAAATTTGGTACAGTGCTTAGGAACTATAAAATACTCACGATTGTCAAATTTGGTCCCAATATCTTAACAAACAAACGAAACACAACAAATTTTGTTAAAAAATCGATTTTTTGGAAGATGGGACCTATGGGAGCTATATGATATAGTCAACCGATTTTCTTAAAATTTGTCACATTGCTTAAGTGGTCTAAAAAATTTCCAAACGCCAAATCTGGTTACAATATCTTTATTAAAAACCGAAATATAGCGAACTTTTTTTAAAAAAGTTATTTTGGCCGATCGGTCCTATGGGAGCTATATGATATAGTCAACCGATTTTGATCAAATTTGGTACAGTGATTGGGAACTATAAAAAACTTTCGAATACTAAATTTGGTTACGATATCTTCATAAACAAACGAATTATTCATCTAAGACGCTTTTTTTTGTCGAGGTCGTCTCAAACACCCCCATGGGAGCTATAAAATTTATCCCCGATATCAAAAAAATAAAATAAACTTGCCTCCTATGGAATAATATGGGATCTAATGTGAAAGTTTGGTAACTCTAGCTCTTACCATCTCTGAGATCTAGGCGTTCACACGGAGAGACGGACGGACGGACAGACGGACATGGGTATATCGACTTCTCTATTCACCCTGATCATATTTTAGGTAACTTTGGGGTGTCTCCGACGTCTCCTTCTATATGTTACATACATTTTCGGCTTGCACAAACTTAATATACCCTTGGTACCATACGGTACAGGGTATAAAAATAAGCAAATATATTACTTTCGTCGAATTGAAAAAAGAATTTTCATAATTTGAGGAAAAAATGCCTCAGAATTTCAAAAGAAAAAATTCTACCAAATTATAGACTATGAGAAACTAAAATTTTCAATTAAAAAAATTATGACACTAATTTCAGAACCAAATTCCTAAATACTTATATAGAGTTGCCATAAAATATGACCTAATTGAAGATTTATTCATTCACGGCAGCGCGAAGCAAATAACTCTCTTTAAAAGCATAAGACGTCCAGGTCTGAAACAATGCCGCCAGATGCGATATTCAAAGACATTGGTAACTCCTGGCTGATCAAGATAAGTTCTTAGAACATGTTTTATGGGCCAAATCACAAATATCCTCAAATTAAATGTTAGCATATTCCAAATTGCCGGTAATAGTTGAGGTATCTTAAACACTTAAATCAGTTCCATGTGATTAAAGCCATTTTCTCCCACGTCTAAAGCAATTCATTATTGAATATCGAATTCAAATTTATTTCACACTCTTCAAGCGCTATGGCAACCCTGGTTTCTGTATTTCTTAGCTGAATGCTGCTAAAAAGTAAATAAATAAAACAAAAACAATACAAAATCATATTTCAAAGCAATGTAGCGTAAATGAAATTGTGAGACAAAAGTTTTACGACATTTTGACAATGCCAGTCTGCAACAACAACAAAAACATGAGCTCCTCCAACTACAACAACAACACCTCCTCGAACAGTATCAGCGTTGAAGCGACAAAATGGCTGCTGCAGCTTCGTTCGCCATCTTTGTTAGCGAAGACGTCTCTCTTTCATTTGCACTTCAGCACTTTGTTTGACTATTGGAATGTGGCACTTGGGGCATGGACCATGATATTATACGTTGCACGATATGATTGAAAGTAAATGCAATTGAAATTGAAAACAATGGCTGACTGGCTTACACTGGAAGCCATACTGAAAAGTCTCCCCTTTTACAATCGAGTGAGAGACGTGTTTACGTATACGTAATATATGATGTTGCATGTTGTTGCCCTGCAGCATTTGTATTGCGTAAAATGCTGAAAAGCGCTCATTAAATGAGCAACAACAACAGCAACAACAACAAGCATAATAACAACAACTACAACAGCAACAACAATGGCGACAGCTTACAGCCTTGAATATCAACCAACTCTGCCTTTTAGATATTGTTATAGTTGTTGTTTTTGTTGCTGGCAAATTAATGACAACATTTTGCTTGATATATGGGAAATGTCTTTAAGTTAAAGTTGCCAACGTTTTTGTTGTTGTAGTTGTTGTTGTTCTACTGCTTGTATGCCATTTGTAATATATTGAAAGCACAACATTAGAAAGCAGTTTGGATCCGTCATCTCGACTAAAATATACCCTGAGATCTCTCTAATTTTCCTCATTTTCGATTCTGATGAAGCATAGTTTGGGAAATATTTTTTGTTCTGCGTAAGAAGATTCAAGATGAAGAATGATATTACTCCTGAAGTCTTTAATCTGTTCCGTAAAGTATCGGTTTTGAATACTCCAACCTTACTTAACCATAATCTTTTACTTTGTTTCTTATTATCCAGCAAATAGATGGTCTAGGTGCCGTTAGCGGTCCTCGTTGCAGCCGTCTGGCCAACCTTGACGACATGACTTAATAACTTCCACTGCTGCTTCTAAATTCAGGCACTCCGAACAGCAGGACAAAGCAAGTATTCCCTCTTTCTGTCTTTGACTACGAGGGTATTTTTTTTACACGCCTAGCCTTTTTTTCCGCCCATTTTGCCGGCTTTTAACTCGTTTTTCTTACTTTTGGCAACGGCTTTGCGTGTCAGTCTTTGGCAGCGGCAACTTCATCATCTCATCGTCATCATCTTCATCATCTAGAGAAGAACACATTACGCATTTCTACTACTATGGGCGCACGTGCGTACAGTTTTGTTGCTTACACTCCTAAAAGCATGCTAAACTTTTGCTGCCGCCTGTTGACATTGATTTGGGTTGCACCCCCCGCACTAGGGCACTCCCCTCGAATACCCTGTAACTTGTCAGAAAACTTATACTCGGACTGCGTGTGAGCGAGACTTGGGCACCAAGTGAAAGTAACCCATTTATTTACTTAAAGTTCATCAAGCGCTGCTGTTTTTCTGTGCTCATTTAGTATATATATATATTTTTTTTTTGTGTCCTGGCAAGGATATATAGAGCTGCTGGCAGTCCAGTGCATAATTTGAGCTGTGCGGCGCCTGCCTCAAATTGTTGTGTTAAAATGTGGCGCATAGCTTTTTGCCTTGCACATGTCAAACGGAAGCAGCGGCCTCTTTGGAAGCAGCGCACAGTGGTTGGAAGTATGGAAAAATAGGCGCAATATTTTTGGAATAAGTGGTGTGTCATAATTATTTTTGAAAGAATTTTTAGAAACAGACTGTCTCTGTTTGAGGGAAAAATGTTGATCAGAGTTGTCATATATATATTTTTTTATTCTAATAGAATAATCTCAGATGAAAATTTGATTTTAGAATTTGTAATAAACTTTCATCATCTATTTTTTCTTAAATTAGGCACTAATTTTTTCCAATCTTACCCAAATCTCTATTGGGGTTTTACCCTTTTTGATCAAAGTTGTCATATATATATTTTTTTATATACACAGATTCTAATACAAAAAACTTAGAAAAAAAACTGATTTTACTTAAAGCTGAAATTTGCTCAAAAGAAGATAGTTTCACTTTAGAATTTGTAATAAGCTTTCATCATCTATTTTTTCAGAAATTAGGTACAAATTACTCTCAATCTTGGCGTTTAGACTAAAAGATCATCAGTAAGATAGAAATTTTCTCTCTCTTTTTATATTCCTAATGGCAGTCACAGAAATAATCAGCTTTAAAATTTAAAACTTTGGCACGACAGTCACACGAAAAGGATTTTTTAAAGATTTCAAATTTAACATTTCTTGACATCTAAGATTTCTGATTTTATATTTCATAAATAAAATTAGTTTTTGAGTGGTGGTCTTTAAGGCAAATCTTTTGAGCTTATTAAAGATAATAATGATTGTAAAGCTTTTATGAATTGTATGTTAAAGGTCAGGAATACTACGACAATTTTTAAAAATTATTATTGCTTTAAATCGGATTTACATAAGCCGCCATATAAAATCAGTTTTCATGGTACATATTCTATCTATGGCTTTGATCAAACTTTAAAAAATTCTCTGGAGTACAGTTTATTAGCAAGATTTTAAAAATGTTGGCTATATTTAAAAGAACTTTAAAGTTTTCTCTACAAAAAATTCATATTTACCCTTTACTCCTGTGGCAACTTTTTAATAAAATAGGCAAATCTTGATCAAGTTTTCTTAAATTTTATAAAAAACAGCAAAGTAAAAAGCTATAAAGCATAAAGAATTTTTGTAATGTAATAAATATCAATTTTAAGAAAAAAGCATAAAAATTTAAATATGGATTTTTTTAAATTTTATTTCAGTATTAAAAAGAGCAAAGTAATGATATGTTTTTAAAACCAGATTGATAAGACATGTCGTCTTTTTGTAATTGACTTCGAGAACTGAAACTGTTTTGGGCAATAACTCCAAAACTATTCAATATTTTGAGTATATTTTTATTTTTTGAATGTATGTGGAGCTCATATCTAGGCCCGATCGCACGATCGAATTCTTCCAGCACGGGCAGCCTTGGGATCTCGATTCACCATATCACTCGTCTATACCTATCCTAAGTGCATATGAGAGAGAAGGCATCGTGGAATCTCGATTCATATAGAACCCCTGCAGGTTCTGTTAGAGAGAACACGCTTCGAGTTCTGTCAACACAGGGCAACCTTTTATGGTCTTGGAATTTCGATTCACCATATCAGCCGACTAGAACTATCCTAAGTGTTAGGTTTATTTCTAACACCTGAAGGTTCTATAAGAGAGAGCAAGCATCGAGGAATCACGATTCACGATGCCATCCGACAAGAACTATACACATCACCTTCAGGTTCAGTTAGAGAGGGAGAGCAGGCATCAAATCCCACCATCATGTAAAGATGTTGCCAGAATAAGGACAACCCTCATTTATCTCGATTCACGATATCACCCAACTAGAATCATAACAAACAAATATATATATTTTTTTTTGAACATCATATGTGTGAAATAAAGTTTAATTTAAATTTAAAGGTTTTTTTTAATAAGTTAAAGTTTTTCCCAATTTTGGTCTGAATTATCTATATCTTAAAAAAATCTTACGATGCTTAAACTTCCCAGAAACATAGTTCAATACTTTGGGAACAATGTATAAAATTGTATCATTTTAGAAAAATTATTATGTAAATGCCAGATTTTGTCTCAAAATATGAGAATCTGGGTCCACAGTGCAGTGTACGAAGATAAAGTAAATTTTGGGAATTTTTTTTTCTTACGATAATATTTGCAAAATTTGTTTTTGGAATTCATGACTTCAATATTGGAATATAACCTTTTAAATTAATCGGTTGTTTGTCAATAATAATAAATAATTTAAAAAAAAACCATGACCCAAAAAATGTTACCACTGTGCAGCGGCAGTAACAGCGACAGCGTCGTTCGTCGCAGCAGCACAAAATGCTTTCCGCTTGTATGTTGCATGTCATAGTCATTGTTGTTGTTGTTGCTGCTGCTGCTGATGATGATGCAGCTGATGTTGCACAGTGTCCTATCTACCTACAACCCATTCCCTCCAACCCAGGACCTCCACTGACTTACGACTTATGCGCTTCCTCCTGGCGCTTTGCTCTGCTCTGCTCTCTCTGCTCTTCTCTTCTCTGCTGACAGAGCTCTCTGGCAGCGCTTAATAAGCAGCTTACGACGTCATGCAGTCAGTTTGTCACTCATTTTGCTTCATCATGCAATAAGTGTGTCAATGTGAAAGAGAGCGAGCCTTCCCTGCGCCCTTGCAGCACCAAACGCATACAACAAACAGCCTCAAAAAGTATCTCCATGTAGTTCGCTTTTTGTGTATATGTGTATCTGTGTGAGCGTGTGATTGTGTGTGTGTATAAGTGTATCTTTGTATTTGTGTGTGTGCTGCTGCTTAGTGCAAAACTTGTCATTTGCAATTTCAGCATTTTTACATTTATGTTTATTTGCAGAGCGTCGTCATAGTCATTCATCCAACTCATGCATATTTCATATGTAAATGTGTGAGTGTGCGTGAGTGTGTGTGCGTGTGTATTTGTGAGAACTGCGTATTTGTGTTGAGGTTATGTGCAAACTAAGTGCTTGTAAATGGTTTTATGCGTGCCTGTCAAATTGCTGCGCCATTCCCTTCTGCACAGTGGTCGAAATTGAATTTATTTTTTTTGGCTTGCAATAAAAAAAATCTCTTTCACTATGAATTTTGTATTAAAATTTCGGTGGTTTATATACACCTTTTCCTATCATCTATGCTTGACCTACTGCAAGGAAACAAAAGAAAATCCTTCCATTTTTACAAAATCTGTCACCAAGCCTTTGTTGGTATTAGTAAGAGTACTCTCACCAAGCAGTGCAAGCAGTTATCTCTGTGGCCCCAATGGCAAAACTAGCTAAACGTTGTGAGCTGGCGATTTGGCTTCTCACAATATCTTAGCATACATTATATTATTGAACGAAATAAAAGACATCAGAAGATTGTCATTAATTAACTTTACTGTCTCCATTTTATTTAAATCGTTTCAGTCCGTTTTAATTGAGTTATTGCGCCTGCGATGAGTCACGACTGGTTTGGTTTAGAAAACATTTTGTAAGTTTATTGCTGAAAATTTAACTACGGATTTAAATGCAACAATGGCTGCCATCACCTTTAACAACTAAATCGCGCTGAGGAAAGTGGGACAACTTTGGTATATTAAATCGGAAACTACTTTAATTACGATAAAATGGATTTATAGGAATAAGTAAAGATTTTAATTTAACAAACAAATTGCTGTTTAAAGCATCTAGCTGGATAAATATCCAAAATTTGCTCACAACATTTAAGATCGATTTTTTTTATTTTAGCTTTTTTATTTATGGGATTTCTCAAAATTACTTTAATTTTTACGGATTCTAGTTTATATACATATATCTTATATATAAAATTCTCGTGTCACAATGTTATGTTCCTTCTAAGCTTATTTACTCACGAACGGTTGAACCGATTTGGCTAATTTTGGTCTTGAAATGTTCGTGGAAGTCCAACCCTAAACAAGGTTGAGAAAATATAACAAAATTGCGCCGCAAATACTAAAAAGGACAATTTGATTTTCCAATACCATTTTTTTTTTTAATTTAGGTTGGCATTGTGTACATTGTCAGATTAACTAATATTTTTTAGATAATTGTTTTTGTCGAAAGGAGTTACAAAAATTATAAACGTTATAAATTTTATTTTATTGAAGCACACAAAATTTCATGAAAATCGGTCCAGCCGTTTCGGAGGAGTATGGTAACTAACATTTTGAAACTAGAATTTTATATATAAGAAGAAACTTATGTTTTACGTGCTATCGGTGTTCTCATGAACGAGTCGATGAATTTCAAATCTAATTTTTGCGTATGTTAGAGGTCAATGCGGAGGTTTTAAGCCTATTGGGATGTGTTTGTGTGAATTGGTTCGTGAGATATACGCATTTTTGTTAATATTGGTTTTTGTGTGAACATACTCCTCCGAAGCGCCTAGACCGATCCTCATGAAATTTTATGTGTTTATTGGGCAGGTCTGAGAATCGGCCAACATCTATTTTTCATACAACTAAGCGATAAGGGTTGCCACTCCTAACATTCCTGGCAAATCAAGTGAATTTAAAAACTCGGTAGGATAATTTACAATTTCATAAATTTTAGAAATTAATATTGATTTAGTTATTCCTTTCCAAGAAAGTTTTCTTAAGAAGAAAGGAATTCTGCGATTTTTGCTTACAATTCATGTTTTGATTTCTGTATAAAATACATATGATCAGATCAATATTTGCACATTATGCAATTTCGTGAATTCGCCACAAAAATAAATCATTGGAAGAAAATAAAGATCTAGACGAGCGAGCGAAGCGAGCGTGCCGGAGGCCGTAGTACAAATTTAAATTTTACAAACAAACCGCCGTTTAAAGGATTTAGATGGAAGATCGATTACTTATTTTTTGGTATTTTACTTATGCGTATTCTCAAAAATTCTTTAATTTTTACGGATTGTAGTTTATATATAGATACTATAAAAGAATCCACACAACAAGACTATTTATAAGGTTTTTCTGACGAGTCAAATCAAGCTCCCCTTGACAAGGCCAAGTTTTAGCCATCCTCATTAACGGACGGATTAAAATTCTCAATAGGTTTTATTATTCTCTTCTTTTTTGTACAACCGATATTTTTTGCACAGCCGATTTTTAAAATTTCTCTATTAAGAGTAACAAAATCTGACACTTATAAATGTTATTTGTCTTTTTAGTACAAAATATTAATAAGTACTTTGCGGAATTTAATTTCACTTGAGTAAATAGATAAAACAGATAAAATCATTTTACATTAAATTTTTTAAAACTCAATAATTTAAATTTCTAGAAAAAAACAGACTGTATAATTTTCACTTCAAATCGAAATCAAATAAAACAAGAGTTACATGAGCAGGATATTAAGATAAGGGATATAGAAAAAGATTTGAGGTTGCCTAAAATAGGTAATGTGATCCATAATTGGTCCCAGAAGTATTTTTGAGCGTATTGGATCACTTCCAGATTGGCTACCACGACTGCCGAATGAAAAAAGGCCGTCTTCCAGAGTGAAAAAGAGAAGATAGAAACAATGCAGCCCATAGTATTTCCTGAGGAGAATCTCTAATTAAATGTACTTATATATAATCTTTTATAATTTTAATGTTTGATTTATAGTAATGTATTGTAACATATAATTTTTGTTGCATATGTCGTAACTTTTCCTTTTAAAGATAAATTATCTTTTTTTAATGTTTATAAATCTGCCTTCTCTAGGTAGTAGTAAACGAATAATATAATAATGTTTGACAAAATTGCACATTTTCAATAGAAAAAATCAGATCTAGCCCACTGTGCCACTTTTTCACTTCAACAACTTTCGCTCAAGTATAAGCTTTCTGTTCATGTAAATATTGCATACTTTTGTGGGCAAAAGCGCAGCAGCAAAATTTAAAATTCCTTTAAAGACGCTGCGCTTAAAAATATGCTACAGTTTTTCTCATTTCGCATACTCTGAATGAGCAGAAGAACCTGCAAACGCAGCTGCAAAAATTCTGCCTAAATAAACAAATTAATTTATGGCTAGCGCGCCAGGCATCGTTTCTTTCGATTTTTTTTCTAGATTTTTTTTTTAAACCGCCATTAAAATATAAAATTTTTTTTATATTTACATTTTTTTTTGCTTACTCTTGTTACTAGGCGGCGGGCCATGCTATTAAAAAGGATTATGTGCTTGAGATTTTGCGTGCTGCTCTTGTTTTTTCCCTTTTCTTTCCTTTTTTAATTAAAAAATTATATACTGCAAAAAAAATGAAACGTAAAGTAAAGCTGCATTAAAGTTTATATTAAATTTTTTGTGCCGTTTTGTCCTGGCACGTATTTCAAATAGAGCTTTTACGTTGAGGCATTTTTTTATACATAAACTGGTATGTAGAACATTTTAGCTCTGATTTTAAATGAAACGTAAGCGACTGTGAGGTTATAAAAAATTTACAACGCAGCTTTGCTGTTGCATAAAAATACAAGACAAAAAAAATAACAACAACCAAAATGTTTTATAATAAAAATTCGCGGCACTAACAAAATAGCCATATAAAGTGCACTGAAAGGTAAAAGAAAGCTTAAAATAAACATTTCAAAGCGAAAATACAAACCAGGCTATTTACATACGCATACATGTGTGCTACAACAGGTTAATAAAAAATTACAAATACCTACAGTGATCCCTCGATAAGCGAGACACTATCGAAAAGAGATTTTGTATAAAACGGAAGCTGTAATAAAAAATTTTTAGTAAGGTAATTTAAATTATTGGTATAAAATGGTAGAGAATTTTAACATGGGGCAAAAAAAATAGTCTTATATCGAATGTGCGCGCGTTGTGATATTTTTTCAGCGAATATAAGTCTGCATTGTGGGATTTAATTGTAAAAAATTGGATAAAATTATTTTTGCAATATACTTACGAAGCTGAAATAAATAATTTTTAAAAATTTGAGCTTGCAATAACATTTTTTAAATACAATAAATATAACTAAAAATTTATTTTAATTTAAATATTTATTTATTGACAATCAACCGACGAATTAAGCGAATTATTTTTATGTTAATGTTGGACTATATTTATAATTGAAAATTGTATTTTTTAATAAAACTCGGCTGTTTTTATATTATAAAATATATTTATGATGTTCACATAACAGCAACCATGACGACGATGCAGAAATGCAAAAGTGCCCGACTAACAAAAGATTAAAATAAATTTAAAGCACGCCATACTTTATAAAAAGTATTTGCTGGAAAAAGATGATTTAAAAAAATTAATAATTAAGTTGAAAAAATTTCAAATTTAAAATATTGAAAACTCTTGGTTTGGGCAGGAGAAATAAAATCTTAATTTAGAATTTTTAATTGACTTAAAGTTAATTTAGAATTAGACTAAAAAATCTTAAAAAGAGACCAATTGTTCAAATATAACACAAAATATCTTGATATACGATTAAAAATCTTGAATTAAATAAAATAGTAAGTAAAAAAAATAAACATCAAGCAAAATCAAGAATTTTTTAAAGTTAGAGTACTTAGACCAATTGTTAAAAAAAGCCACAAAAAATCTTGATATAAGATTAAAATTCTTGAAATAAATAAAATATTATTTAAAAAATTAAAGATAAGGAAAATCAACAATTTTTTAAATTTAATTCAAGGTCAAATTAAGAAGAAAAAAATCTTAGATTAGACAACAAGAAAAAAATTTTCTTTAAATATGAAAAATTTTCTTAAATCATCCAAATTTCTTAGAATACGATTAAAAATTATCTTAAAAACAAAAAATTAAATTGCGATCAAGATCTTAATTTGAAAAAATCTAATTCAAAAACGGCATTTTTCGTGCCCATGTGGTTAGGATGTTACGAAAAAAAAACTTGAAAATCGACTTTTTTATATCAGTGTAAAAAAGACTTTGTAAAATAATACAAAAAAAATGGCGGACGTAAAGTCGGGCGCGGACGACTTTAGGATACCCTGTACCACTAGCTTGTAATAAAGTCCGATTTCTTCACAAAAAACCAAAAACAGAAGAATTTTTAAGCAAACATTTTTTTTGACCGATCGTTCCTATGGGAGCTATATGATATAGTCAACCGATTTCAATAAAATTTGACACAGTGCTTAAATACCTTAAAATGAATGCCAAATTTATTTCAAATATCTTTACAAACAAACAAAACACATCGAATTTTGTATAAAAAACGTGTTTTTGGACCGATTGGTCCTATGGGAGCTATATGATCTAGTCAAACGATTTGGATTAAATTTAGTACAGTGTTAGGAACTATAAAATACTGACGAATGTCAAATTTGGTCCCAATATCTTAACAAACAAACGAAACACAACAAATTTTGTTAAAAAATCGATTTTTTGGAAGATCGGACCTAGCTATATGATATAGTCAACCGATTTTGTTCAAATTTGGTACATTGCCTAAGTGGTCTAAAAAATTTCAAAACGCCAAATCTGGTTAGGATATCTTTATTAAAAAACGAAATATAGCGAATTTTTCTTTAAAAAAGTTATTTTGGCCGATCGGTCCTATGGGAGCTATATGATATAGTCAACCGATTTCGATCAAATTCGGTACAGTGATTGGGAACTATAAAAAACTTTCGAATACCAAATTTGGTTACGATATCTTCATAAATAAACGAATTATTCATCTAAAACGCTTTTTTTTTGTTGAGGTCGTCTCAAACACCCCCCTGGGAGCTATATAATTTATCCCCCATATCAAAAAAATAAAATAAACTTGCCTTCTATGGAATAATATGAGTTCTAATGTGATAGTTTGATAACTCTAGCTTTTACCATCTCTGAGATCTAGGCGTTCACACGGACGGACGGACAGACGGACATGGGTATATCGACTTCTCTATTCACCCTGATCATATTTTAGGTAACTTTGGGGTGTCTCCGACGTCTCCTTCTATATGTTACATACATTTTCAGCTTACACAAACTTAATATACCCTTGGTACCATACGGTACAGGGTATAATAAAAGAAATTTTTATTTATTGCCTGCTTTAAAACAATGTATTTTTAAGGTAAAAAAATTCAATCATTCATTTCATTTTTTTTTTATACTAATCATCCAAGCGCTTTAATCTCTTAAAATAAAAATAAAATTATATACAAAAAATAAAAAGTAATAAAAATTTTGAAAGCTGCCCGTTTTTTATCAGTTATCTTAATAAAAGATAACTTAAAAAATGTATTTTTATTCTATTTTATTCAGTTCCGTAACTAATTCAAGTGATTCGGTTTAAAAATTTTCTCTATCTCTAAACATTTTTGTATAAAGGTTTTTAAAATAATTCTTATAAAATAAATACTAGTAAAATAAATAAAAATTGATAAAAATCCCAACCAAAATCATCTGTTAAACATTAACTAAGCGTAAATAAAAGCATTTGCAAATATTTGCCCAATCATTCATTTGCATAGTATTTTGTATATAATTTATGTGTATTTCCAAAATTTTTTATATTTACAAAGCCACAAAATCAATCAAATGGTAAACATCCTTTTTTGCAAATTAAAATAATAAATGAAAGGCTGTCATATTTGCCGCCATTGGCTATTATTCACAAGCCATTTCAATATTTTTCAATTAAATTTTCATCAGTTGCTAGTTAGGGGGGTTGATGACTCCATAAAAAAAGCTAAAGCGATAAATATCACGACAAATACTTCCGTCCAGCTTTGGTTACGTTTTGAAGACACGATTTCCCACCTACCCAGCCAAAACTAACTAAATAAGTGGCCCAGGAGTAGTAGCAACTGCTGCTCCTTAGTAAAGCAGCCTGTCAACGACAACTTCCGGTTGCCACATGTATGTAAATGTTGCCGTTGCCGTGTAGACTCGAGTTGGCTGTTATTGTTGTTATTTGCACGGAGCTGCTCGACTTTTCATACTAAAGAAACTAGACCAAAAACTCTTGGACGAAACAATTCCGGCGCACCTTTTGTGTACACTGAGAGAAAAAGCGCTCAGCAGAAAATAAAATTGGAACTACTCAATTGGAACTTTCTCAACTTTTTCTCTCTGTGTCGACGCTGCTGTTGTTGTTGCCTCTGCCGCTGCTTTTGTTATTGTTATTGTAAGCAATTAACATGTTTTCAACACTTGCCGACGTAGCAAGTCGCCATTGCCGTAGCGGCAGCTTGTCGCTTTGTCACATTGAGCGCACTTGGACAAAAGTTGCATGTTGTCAGCGTCAACAGCAGCTGCAGCAGCGCTGCTAACGTCGACGTCGCAGTCAGCGCAGACATTGTAGCAAACAATAGCTTTGACTTCAGGCTGTTTTAGGTTTGTGGTGTGCTGCCACTTGACGGTGGACGCGTAAATTGCTACTTCACGCACCCACTCACACAGATACACACTCACACAGCTACACACACACTAACACGGAGGCAAATAAAGGCTGCATTGTCTGGTGCACTCATTTCAACACGCGCCCGAAAGCATGCTACAATAAATGCAAACGCCATTTTGTCGTTGTCGTCGCCATTTTTTGCCTTTGCTGTTGTTGTTGTTGCTGCTGTTGCTGTCGCCACGCGCCTTGTTTGACTTTGTCATTAGCAAATGTGCTTCAAGCAGAGGGGAATAAACACAACAACGACAACAGCAACAACAACAACAGAAAATACACTGCAAGAAACCCAAAGCGAAGCTAAGTGTGCACTTCAAAGATTTATATGTCTGTCTGGCTGGTCGCTTTCTTGCTTTTTTACATACTTACACACACACACACACACTCAGTTTGCCTTTGTCTGCTGCTGTTTTGTGTATTTTGTCTTGCACTTCCGTTTTGCCAACTCCTTTGGCGCTTGTCATTAAAGTTTTAAGCAGTCGCCTTGCATAATTTGCTAGCAGGACAAACACAAAGAATGCCACATTTAGAAGAAGAAGAGAAGAGAAGCGGACTCAAATCTTTTGTTTTTTTATTAAATACACTGCACTTGGGAAATTGCTTAAATAAGCATATAAGATTTAGAAAAAGGTATGCAACAAGTTAAAGCAGTTAGCTAATTGGTATTATAGGCAAATAACAGTATTCCAGAGGTGGCACTAAGAATGGCTTTAGGGCTTAGTAAGGAAGCCTATATCATTACCTACGAAAATATAGAATTGTGGCAAAACAAATTTTTAGAGTTGTATCTCTTTTTGAGCTGTAACCACTGGCGAGGGAGGAGAGTGCTAAGTTGATAAGAAGTAGTGTACGAGGTGTGTTCAAAAAGTAAGGCGGCCAGAAGAACCAAAAAAATTTACGCCTCTCACAACCAAACAAAAAATGCCATTTACTTGAAATTTGGTACAGATGTTCGGGAAGAGTGTACCAACACAACAAAACAAAAAAAAATGGATAATCGAAAATACGTTGAAATTTGAAAAGTCGCCTTACTTTTTGAACACACCTCGTATATGTAGTTGAGTCATTTTCATTCTCAATTTTTAAGATTTATCAATGCTTTTGGGCTTACAATTTTCGTCTTCTCGATTTTTTTAAGATTGCGGATTTTCGATACTTTAAAATGGCTACAATGGCCGCTAAAGCAAAGTAAATCCAAAATTTAATCACTTTTTCTAATCTTATTCTCCAAAAAACATTAATGCATTCCCTTTCATCTTAAAAATTTAAGTATGAGGTGTTGGTTTGACAGAGAAAGACCCATTTACACATAAGAAATCTCATTGACTGCATTCGAATCTTAGTCTCTTAGAATCTTAGAGAGTGCGTAGGCAACTTTTGTATAAAAATTCTCAAAAAACCATGTAGGTAGCCTCCATGATGCAGTGTACCTATGTGAATCTAACTTTATTCAAATGTAAAGACTTACACTAAATTAAACTGACATAAATTTGGTTGCAATATTCACAAAAAGAAAAAGTTTTTTAACACAAAAACTGATTTCAAGGTCGGCGATCTATTTACATTTTGTTTATGCCTGCATCTGTTCTGTAAATTAACATTTATGTTTATAACATTTGTATGTTGCGTTTTATTTACATTTTGCTTATGCCTGCTTCTGTTCTGTAAATTAACATTTTTATGTTAGTTCATAACAGCATGCTGCTGCCATACAAATTTTGTTTGAGAATAGTTATTGTTTGAAAAACTTTTTTGTTTCTATAAATATTGCATCCATAATTTATGTGAATTTTATTTAGTGTTAGTCTTTTGTCTATATGAAGTTTGAACAGAATTGGTCCACTATTTCACTTAGCTACGATATAAAATATGAGCCCAATCCGATGGTTTGTGGCACCTTGAAAAATTCTCACATGGGTAGCCTCTCTGTAAACTGTGTACACCAAATGATATTTTGGAGCAGTGAAGCTGAATTAAGAGTTATATTATGATTGGTTTATTAGTCAGCAAAACGTAGCGTAAGCTGCTTTATATATAATTTTAACAAAGACAGTCAGATTGATGTACATATTAAGATTCCACGACTTACTTTATTTTCTCCCAATCATTGTTCACACTCTTAGAATTTTTTTTTTAATTGCTCTCTCATATTTTCATATACTATAGAGAGAGAACCTCACACAAAAGTTATCTGGTTGAAAGGGTACATTCTCTCTAAATGGTTACGCAAAACACGCTTCAAATTAATTTTAGTTGACCAAACCTCACTTTGTGAGAAACTAGTTATGATCTTGTTATATATTTAATTTTTTTGCGGTATAACCTAAGTCAGCTAATAGTTTTTCTTTAAAAACTATTCAAAATCGAGAGCAAAATCTTTTGTCTGAACTTTCGTCTTCAAAGTCTAAAAATTTATATCGTTTAAATTTGTTTCTATGGTTTTACATCAGGATAGGAGGGCACAAAACTCGCAGCGCAGTTGCCACACGCATAGTATAAGTGTCTAATGAAAATAAATAGTTAAGGAGCGGTTGACCGAAGCTGCGATGCTTGGAAGGGGTCGGTCAAGTGCAGATGTCTTTGGAGTGACATGTTGGAGAAGACAAACCCGAGATCACGACGACTGGAGGCGAAATCAACAACAAGCGAGACCGGACTTGGGTTGTCCTGCCAATGATGATGATGATTATGCTAGATTGTTGAGTTTGATTTACAATTTTATTTTACAATTAGAACTTAAACTTGGATATTTAAGTATTATATTTGCCATTTTAGAATAAGACCCATTTGAGGTTGGCTAATAAGGCAATGGTGAACAGTTTTTGAGAAAAAGAATTCTTAAAGTAGTTACGATTGCTATGTCTTTTGGAATGCAACTCACTAAGTCATAAATTAATTGTCGAAAATAACAAAAATTAAGTTTTATGAGTGCAGATTTACCCTACAGTAAAAAAAAATCTATTATACTCTTTTTTGTGTCAAAAAATTAATTTTATTAACAGATATGCAGACTGACCTGAAAGCACAGTCAAAAACTGCGGCTGAAGATGTATAAATGAACTGGCTCATCGCAGCCGTCTTCCACTCCGGAGCCAAAGAGCCTCATATAAAATGGTAGTGGTTCCAACCTAGGGATACGCCATCTAGATCTGGGGTATGGCTAGCCGCTCAAGTCGCGCACGTATTCAGACACTCCAGAACAGGACCTTACGCCTTTTTACTGGGTGTGAATGGTATGTAAGGAATTCGACCTTGCGCCATGACCCTGGTTCGCCCCGCTAATACAAAAGGCTAAAAAGACATCGTAATCATCATCAATTCCTTCATCTCCAGTTGGACCATAGGGTCTCAATAAAGCACTTCCACAAGGTTCGGTTTTTGGCTAGGAATTTTAGCTCGTTCCATGATTTTCCGCATTTATCGACCTCTTTTTGTAGCGACCTCCTTAGTCTTCTTCTCCTTGTCTTAGGGCGGCCCCTTTTGCGGCTTCCTTGGGGAGTCCAATCAAGAGCTTGACAGCAAACTTCCTTCGCATCCTTCCGCAGTGTGTGGCCTATCCATCTCCATTTCCTTAGCTTGATAGTGTTGGCCATTGGTTCCAGGTTGCACTTTTTATATAGGTCGGCATTGCTGATGACGTTTGGCCACCACACCTTAAGAATACGCCGGAGACATCTACTGAGAACAGTGCTGGAAAGGATATTCTGGCCAGAATAAACAAAAAGACATCGTAATAGGCTGGCAAAAAGGCTCCCTAATGAAAATCCTATCAAAAGGCTTAAAAAAAGAAGTTTAAGAGATCTGCTCCAACAAATGCCGAACTGCAACAAAACGAAAGACCGACAGAAAAGCGTACCAAATGATGGCCTCCTGTTTGACAAAACTCCTTGATAAGTCTAAGACATCTCTAGCTAAACAAGCTGGATTGGCGACCACAAAATAAGAAACCTGCAATTCATAAAAATAAATGTGATTTTGATTATTTTGCAAAATAAATTTAAAAAAAGTAAATTAATAGATATTTGAGCCTCCAAAAAAAACATTTAATTTATTCTGATGCATACTTTACAGATGTCTTTAAAAAAATGCAACCCAAAAAATATTCAGTAAAAACTTATGATACATTCAGATAGCCATCTTCACTTTCCCTAGCCAAGTGTATTACCAAGTCGCCACATTCCCAACTTTTTTACAATTTCTTGTTATTTTTAATTATTTTGTGCCAAGCAGGCAAAACAGTGCTAGAAAAAGCAACAGCAGGAGTGGCAGCACTGGCAATTGGCAACATCTGCTGCTCAGTGGCAACAAAACTTATTTACAATTTAACTGCTGCTTATTTTTATTATTGAATAAATACACAAAACAAAAAGTTTGCGCCAAACAAAACGTCTGACAGCAGCTGCTCAGATGCTGCAAGGAGCGGCAGTTGTTGCAAGTTGCAAGTTGCAGATGTAGCTGCCAAACGTTGCCAGAACTGACTTCCGGATTGTTGCACACAACGAACGTCACTTGACGTCTGTCAGGAAACGGCAAAAAGGAAGAAAGTAAGGCAAAGCAAGGCAAGGCAAAGAAAAAGCAAAAGGCAAAGGCAAATGCAATTGAGCAATTTCCAATTGTGCGCTAAATTCCAAATGCTACATAAATTGTTTTGGCAACAATTCAAAAAAGCCAAGAAAGTGGCAGTTAGCAGTTGGCAATAAACAGACGACATTCATTCTTATAGTTTTAATTTTAAGAAGACAATACCCGATGTCTTCCAGAGCACTGACTGGCTGTAATTGTCTGCAGTTGTCAAATGGAAATGTTTGTATGGAAATTGTTTGAATTGCAAAAGTAGCAGCTAAGAGGTGGAAGCTGGAAGATGGAAATTATAGATTATTTTATTTAAAAACTTAAAATGTAACCAAAGCTCACATTTCGTTGCGAATATTCAGCTGGCTTCTTGTGGGAGCGACTGTTCCTTGTTTGGTTCAAAGGTAGGCTGATTTAGTACCGACCCACTGGCAGTTTCCTAAAGCCTCTAGGTTATGTTAGAGCGGCAACTGTCTTTAGCCAGCACTCTTAGGCCAAGAGCGGTCGGTTGTGCATCCTGAAGCCGGTAAACCTGCATTTGAATGATCTCCAAAAGCCGGGAATTGGAATGAGTAAAAACGCTCAACTTGTTCTTGTTGTTAACGATGCACTGCGCTCAGCCTTAAGTGGCAAAAGCGGTATTCAATGGACACCCTTCAACCAACTTGAAGATCTGGAGTATGCTGACGATGTGTGCCTTCTACGCCATGTGCCTAGACACCTGCAAGCAAACATAGACGCAATTAGTACTAATACCCTAGCCGCTGGACTGCAGATTAGTATTAGTAAAACCAAAGTGATGTCTGGCGGATACTGTACCAACTCGGGACCTTCACTCAACATCAATGACGAGGGCGTGGAGTGCGTACGTGCTTTAAGTTATCTCGGCAGCTTTGTTACTTCAAAGGGAGATGCAGATGAAGATATTGCTGCGAAAATTAACAAAACGAAAGCGGCGTTTGGTATACTTCGCGAAATTTTGTAATCCAGACAAATTGTTACAAAAGCTAAAATACAAATTTTCAACTATAACGCCAAATCTATATTGTTTTATGGCTGCGAAACTTGGAAACGCAGAAAAGAATCGGAGGCACGCTTACAAGCCTTCTGCAACAAGTGTTTGCGACAGATTCTACATATATGGTGGCCCAACCGTATAAGTAATGTAGAAGTATGCGAGCGTAAGTGGCGATGGATTGGGCATAACCTTCGGAGATCCAACGAGAACCTCGCTCGACAAGCACTTCGTTGAAAAGCGCAGGGGAGAGGTCGTCGCGATCGTGCGCCAACAAAAGCATGTAGAAAATCTATTGATCATAAACTAGAAGCCGTCAGCTACTCATGGAATGATATCTGCTGTGAATCCCATAATAGAGTTCGCTACAAGAGGTTGGTCAAGACCCTATGCTCTACTGGGAGTCGAGGATGACAGAAAAAGAAGAAGTCGGTTGTGCATCCAGAATCTGGTAATGCTGCATATGAATGAGCGCCAATAGCCGGGATCTCTTTTAATTGCAATGGGTACAAACGCTCAACTATGTGGCACTTGTGTTGACGACTTGTGATCTGAGCATAGAGATGTTAAACTCAGCATGACTGGTTAGACGTAAATCGAAGATTGTAACTATTCACACACAGCTCTACCAAGACACCACTCATGATGTTCCTTATAATCCTCCATGCACGTCAGAGAGGTCAGAGCTGGACACCCTCAAGCCAGTGCCGTCGCATCATTTTAAGTTTTAATGTTTGTGAGCACATTTTCTTATGAGCTGCATTATTTTTATAGAAAAAGTTGGCAAATCATGCACATCATCTGTAGATCGTTTTGATTTATTAAAAACTTCGCATCGAAACTAAAATTGCAACTTAATAATTGTTTGTTATGATTTTGATGCAATGTTGTGATTTTTACAAGCGTAGCAAAACAATTTGGTTGTGGTATTGGCCACACTTTTGCAGCTGCCGTGCCAACTTTGTCTGCGTATTGGCCACACTGCTTATAGCTGGCAAGCTGTAAACGATTCGGTATTGGCCGCACTGTTTATAGCAGCCAAACTCATTTTACTTGTACATTGTAGCACAATAGAACGTTTCAATAAAAACTTGCTTCTTGTTCTATTAATACATTTTCTTATTATTTTTATTTACTTTACTTACCTTTTTGTCTTACAATAAACAGATTAAAATAAAAAATGAAAATAAATATAAATACAAAAATTTGTACATTGCAAAATTCTTACTTAATAATGACGGCTGATAACGCACATAATTTACAGGCAGTTTAATTTATTTAAATTATTTTACAGCTAACAGGCTAATTGTGTTTGGTTATTGGCCACACTTTTTATAGCTACCAAACTTAGTTTGTTTTTACATACATATATTGCCATATTTTTGCATAAAAGTTTCGGCTAATCACGAACATAATTTGCAGGCAATTAAATTAATTTCAAATATTTTACAGCTGTCAGGTTTTGGTATTGGCCACATTTTTATAGATGCCAAACGAATTTTATTTGTATTATATATTGCAATATTTTTGCAGAAAATTTTACAGGCAATTAATTTAAAGTGCATTTTGCAGCTGCCAAGCTAATATAATTTGTATATTGGCCACACTTTTTATAGCTGCCAAGCTGTAATAGATTGCGTATTGGCCACACTTTTTAAAGTTGCCAAACTAATTTTGTTCGTATATTGAAATATTTTTGCATTAAAGTGTCGGCTAATCACGCACATCATTTACAGGCAGTTTAATTAATTACAAATATATTTTTTGGTTGTCAAGGTAATTGTTTTTGGGCATTGACCACTCTTTTTATAGTTGCCAAGCAAATTATATTTGTGCATTGGCCACACTGTTAATAGATGCCAAGCTGTTGACGACTGCGTATTGGCCAAACTAATTTTTTTTGTACATTGCATTATTTTGGCATTAAAATGCAGTTTTATTAATTTAACATATTATACAGCTGAGTAAAGTTTTTCTTTTCAATTTTAATTTTTCTAGTTTTGTTTGTTTTTATTGGCCACACTGTTTATAGCTGCTGATTTTGTTTGCATATTGCAATATTTTTACATAAAAGATTAAGGTAATTCCGCACATTATTTATGTGTGTGGCTCAACGAATTTTAAATTTTTTTGGTAAATTAAATTGGCAACTCAGTAATGCTTGCTTTATTTTGCAAAGGCTTATAAGGCAAAGTGCTGCCAATTTATTTCAGCTTTAGCGTTTTTTGTGGCCACATGTTATTATTTACGCAAATCTATAGTTCAAAATATTGTTTACAAATAAAAATTACATATCCAAGAATGTTTCCATAGCTGAAATGCAATTATGCGTCGAATCAATTTAAATCAAATATTTAGTATTAAATAAATGGTGTTAAAAAACAATAGCGACCAGAGATCGCCTGTCGGATGTTGTATGACTAGCTTTGGTCACACTGTTTTATCATTCCTTCTTTTTGTGGAAACTTCGAAGCAGCACGCACGTCAACTAAAGGTAAGTGCAAATAATTAATAAATAAATTGGTATTTATACTAAAAAAATTGCATTTGCTTAGGCAGAAAATAGGGCAGTATGATCCTGCATAAGATAATCATTAATATTTGCTCAAAAAATTACTTTATAATCTTGTGCAGCAAAAAAAAATTACATGCGGCTGATTTGGTACAAAGGCACATGTACGAACACACACATGCATATAACTTACGCATACAGCGAAAATTTTCAGGTTAATTTAGCGTGGACTTATGAGCCGCCATTTTTGTCGCGAATTTTTATGCACAAAAAAATTTAATGTCGGCAACGTGTACATATGCATTTTTTCTGCGTTTGTATTGAAAATTGTGTCGCTGTAATGTATGCACACATGCATGCGTCTTGTGTGCAACACAGTTTGTGTGATGACGTCACATGAAGTGGCATCGTGCCGGCCACTGCAATAGAGCATACAAAAATCCGTCAAATTTTGTTTTATTAGCCTACTCATTGGTTTCACTATGCTTTTCCAGCCTACATTCACAACCAATACATTCCGTAGCAAGTGCAGCAGCATCAAAGATGGCTCCTCCACAACGCAGCAAATTGAACAAGCAGCAAAAGAAGCTGGAACAGCAACAGCAGCAATCTTCGGAGCAACCATCAACTAGCACCCTCACCCATGGACTACTGGGCAATGCTTCGGCTTATACCGGTCCGCGCAGTTACACTTTTGAGGAGATGTGTCTTGCACGTGAGCTGGTTGATATGGCCCATGAGTCACACAACCGTGTGACAGGTAAGCCCTTGCCGGCACATGTCGCTGTAGCAGGTGCTGAAGCAGCGCCAGCACCACCAAACCCGCCGCCAGCGTCGGCCATACCCAAGCAGCTGGTCGAGCCGCGTTTGTACCGCAATGGTTATGGGTTCACCAGGGATGACACTTTTGATATGTTCGTAGCAAAAGGCCCACCAGCTCAGGATATGGCAGTTGCTGAAACACACAACCGTTTGGCAGGTGAGCTTTTGCCGGCACATGTCGCTGCAGCAGGTGCTGAAGCAATGCCAGGACCACCAAACCCGCCGCTAGCGTCGAGCACACCCAAGCAGCTGGTCGAGCCGCGTTTGCGTCGCGGTTGTGTTGGGTTCACCTGGGAGGACACTTTTGGTATGGTCGTAGGAAAAGACACACCAGCTCAGAATATGGCAGTTTCTGAAACCTCGGCAGGCGAAGGCGTCTTGGATTTGAGCTTGAAGAAAGCCAAAGAGAACAAAGATCAGCAGAGGTCAAATTATTTTTGCTCTATGTGTGTTTTGCCGCACCAGTGTCTACACCTGGAAGAAAAATAACATACAAAGGTATGTGGTCAATGTTGAGAGAGATGCTTAATGTGGACGACTGTTGTCTGGAAAGCCCCCAAACTAGCCGCGTGTTTAGCAGTCCGCTCAACATTGACTGCCTCTGCGCAAAAAAAAAATAATTCTCAACGACAAAAATGCATTCCATACGGTTATGAAAACTTAAAGTACAAATTTAAAAGTACTCCACCTAAAAAGAGATCTCCTAATCCTTACACTTTGAGAGCTACAAATAAAGTAACAAGTTTATATAAACACCAGCAGTTTAATTCTTGCAACCCCTTGCCAACCATTCCGCGTGATTATAAAATGTTCCAAATTATATCCAAGCGCCTTATCATCATCGGGTCATTTGTTAACTATGTAATTGCAAAAACTCTGGCGGAGCTGCGCCAAAAGTTGAGCTTGAGGTTATGTGTAACAGGTTGCAGGCTCATCACACAGCAGATTAGGCAGCAGCTGCTGTGCAACCTAACCCCAACCTAAGACGCGGCTACCCTTTGCTCTGACCGGGATGATGCGGGCGGAGACTTCAAGTTTTAGCCGCTCGTTGGAACACTTAGACCTGGTAAGTGGAACAGGGTTGGGGAGTTGGCATTAAAAGGGCGCCACTTGCAGCTTCCTGAGAAAGCTTTTGAACTCAAAATTTTTATTTGCTGAGCAGCAAAACTTGTGCACACGCCCACTCTGCCCCCACCATAGCGCCTACTTTTGGTTCAGCTACTTTTTGCACTGTAAAATACTTATGTACTGTATAAGGAAGGAAAAAAATAAATATTTGTATTTCTGCCTGAATGCTTGAACGATTGAACTGAGAGCGAAATTTGAACTGGAGCAAATCGCATGCGTTTGATTGATGATTTTGGCAGGCAGGCAAAAAAAAAAGGTTCCTGCTTATGTAAGTATATATGTATGTGAATGTACATATGTATAGATGCATGTACATATGTATGTACATATAAAAATATAGAACTTTGTGCGCTTTGTAAGCTAAAAATGCCAAGCTATTTCTCTTATGAGCTGTATTTGTTGTTTTAGTCAGCATTTTTGTTGTAAGTCGCACAGTGGGAAAAATAGATAAATTGATGGCATAAAATGTTATGCTGCAAACAAATATGAATTATGTTAATTATTAAAACAAAAAACATTATTTCACGGCTTTAAATTACTTACCTATCGATAGTCGCATAGCTATAGTTTATCGATAGGAACTATGCAAGCTTGTGCTACACTTTGTTGCTAAATATATTAATGTAAAGTATTTAAATTAGAGATTATTTGTTAATGAATAATACATTTTTGGAACATATATATGTTTAGAATTTAATGGACTTAATTTAATAATGTTTGCTTTGTATCTTTGTAGGCTTTCTTGTATGTACATATTCGCATCTGTATCGCGTTTGCCAAATATGTATGTTAAAGTTGGATATGTCTTGAACATGAAAAGGAATTGAAGTCCACCTATTTTTAGCCATGCTCATATGCCACACATTTATGCCACAATATTAGGTAATCATAAGCTCTAGAATAGATGGCATATAATGTGACTTGACGGTTTTGTTTTTTTTTTTTAATAAGCGATGAATATGGAATATTTTATACCAGGGATTGCCTATAAAAGTTTTGGGCTTGAAAAAAAAATCAAAGCGAAAAAATTGCTTTGGATGAAAGTGCAAGACACTATACATATGTAAATCAAATTTTTGAGAGGACTATCCGAATAGGGATAAAATGTTATTTTGTTGTTTTTATACCCTGTACCGTATGGTACCAAGGGTATATTAAGTTTGTGCAAGCCGAAAATGTATGTAACATATAGAAGGAGACGTCGGAGACACCCCAAAGTTATACCTAAAATATGATCAGGGTGAATAGAGAAGTCGATATACCCATGTCCGTATGTCCGTCTGTCCGTCCGTCCGTCTGTCCGTCCGTGTGAACACCTAGATCTCAGAGATGGTAAGAGCTAGAGTTACCAAACTTTCACATTAGATCCCATACTATTCCATAGGAGGCAAGTTTATTTTATTTTTTTGATATCGGGGATAAATTATATAGCTCCCATGGGGGTGTTTGAGACGACCTCGACAAAAAAAAGCGTTTTAGATGAATAATTCGTTGGTTTATGAAGATATCGTAACAAAATTTGGTATTCGAAAGTTGTTTATAGTTCCTAATCACTGTACCAAATTTGATCGAAATCGGTTGACTATATCATATAGCTCCCATAGGACCGATCGGCCAAAATAACTTTTTTAAAGAAAAATTCGCTATATTTCGTTTTTTAATAAAGAAATCCTAACCAGATTTGGCGTTTGGAAATTTTTAAGCCACTTAAGCAATGTGCCAAATTTGAACAAAATCGGTTGACTATATCATATAGCTCCCATAGGTCCGATCTTCCAAAAAATCGATTTTTTAACAAAATTTGTTGTGTTTCCTTTGTTTGTTAAGATATTGGGACCAAATTTGACATTCGTGAGTATTTTATAGTTCCTAAGCACTGTACTAAATTTAATCCAAATCGTTTGACTAGATCATGTAGCTCCCATAGGACCAATCGGTCCAAAAACACGTTTTTTATACAAAATTCGATGTGTTTTGTTTGTTTGTAAAGATATTTGAAATAAATTTGGCATTCATATTTTTTTTAAGGTATTTAAGCACTGTGTCAAATTTTATTGAAATCGGTTGACTATATCATATAACTCCCATAGGAACGATCGGTCAAAAAAAAATTTTTGCTTAAAAATTCTTCTGTTTTTGGTTTTTTGTGAAGAAATCGGACTTTATTACAAACTAGTGGTACAGGGTATCCTAAGTCGTCCGCGCCCGACTTTACGTCCGCCATTTTTTTTTAATAAATGATGAATGTAGAATAGTTTATACAGGAATAAGAGTTTTTTGTTTTGTTGGGTCCTTCATGACAAAATTTTGTTTACGAGATGTTAACGAATAGAAAGTAGAAAAGTAGGTAGTAGTTTTCGTGTTTCTCGACCAAAAATTAACCTAAAAACACTTTTATAAGAAGAAGCACTCGATGAAGCGTAAATTTGTAAACTAGTGCTTTTTATTAGTTAAATTGAAAATAAGAGTTATCAAGCTATTTTTATGTTTAAAATTACAATAATGGTTGGCTTACTTAACAGGTCGGGTGAAAAATTCGTACGTTTTAAAGAATATCATTTTTGTTGTAATCGAGACCTAATCACCGATTATCGCGACCTTCTAACTTTTCAGTACCAGTTTTTCACCGGCGCCTTATTTCTTTCAATAGATCATTCTCTTAAGATCTGAAGTCATCAAAAAGTTGCTAGGTGTCGCATCTGGAGAAACCGGTGAATGCGGAAGTAGTTCGAAAACCATGTTATGCAATTAAGCATTCGATTTTATTTACGTTTTTGGTTGATTGTAAGCTCGCGCGGCACATTAGCCCAGAGCTTTTGAGAAATATCGTTCCTGAATATTTATGTCTAACACATAATTTTGATATCTTTTGAGTGTCACCTATCTCGACCATTTTAGCTTTACGTCATATGGAACCATTTTTTGTTGTTGTTGATATTTTCGTCCATAACAGAAATTTTTGCGTTCATCGTCCTCGTTTCTCGTATGTTCTGTACGGAATTAGAAAACCACTTATCAGGGGTGCCACAGAAAACCGTTGTTAGCCATGTTTGTGGCACCAAGAATTGGAATTGAAATCGAATTGGTTTTCTGTGGCACCCTTGATAACTTGTTTTTCGACTGACGTAAAGTTCAGACAAGCCACTTTTTAATATCAGAAGTATTTTGGTTTAACAAAATATTGTGTTTTATTAGCATACGAAATTCCTTTTTTTCCATTTCTTTTAAATTAACAAAAGTTGCTTTACTCAAAATGCTATACCTCAGCTAATAATTATAAGGATCAAGCTTTAGTGACGCCCTCTAATAGTAAAGATATAATATAATAGATATAATTCCGATATCAAAAAATAAAAAAAATGTAAACGGTAGAACGATAACGGATCTTATGTAGACGTTTAATTACTCTAGCTCTTAGTATCTGTAAGATCTAATCGTTTATAAAGACAGAAATGGATATATCGACTACCCTAGTCACATTTTTCACACTTTTATTAACTTTGGGTGATCTTCAACATCTCCTTCTGTAAGTCAGAAACATTTCCTGTTTAAACAAACATAATACTAGGTGAGGTGGTAAGTAGCCTCCTTGGGTACTTTTTTTTAATGTTTATTTTTTATTTTGTTCAATATAGTCCCCTTTTAGCTCAATATACTTATTCCAGTGATTTTCCATCTTTTTGATCCCGTCTGAAAAGAAATTTTACGGCAGTTCTGCAAAGTGCTCCTCCGCTGCGTTGATGATTTCCTCGCGTGAGCTGAATTTTTTATTGACGAGCCAAGCTTTAAGTTTTGGGAAGAGATAATATCCGAGGGATCCAAATCAGGCGAATACGGTGAATGCGGCAGAAATCGGAGCCGTAAGTACTTGATAGTTATACTCCCTGTTGATGGTTTTTGATTTTCCAGCTAGTCCACGAAGAGTATGCCATGGCAATCCCAGAAAACCGATGCCATAATTCCGCCCCATCGAGCCTCCCTCGACCGCTATCGGGCACTCCTGCCAGCTTGAGTCCATTACCGGACACTCATACTGTTCTCTGGTGTGTAATAGGGGATCCAGATTTCTCAACAGTTACCGATCGACGCCAAAAGCTCACTCGAATCCGCATCAACAAGTCCAAGCACTCTTTGGAAGTGCTCTCACGTTCGTGTTTTTGGTCAGGAGTGAGCATATGCGGCACCCAGCGACAGGATAACTTTTTCATATGTAAAATATTGCCCAAAATATTATCTGAGTACTATTCTTTGTGGTATCCGCTAGCTCGTGCACCTTCACTTTTCGGACATCCAACACCATTTCAATAATTTTTTTTTTCACTGGTCTCTGTAACCGCATCGGAGGTCCTGCCGCTGCGGACTTGATCGTTAGTGGAGCTGCGGCCACCACAAAACTCGCGAAACCAATATTTGACGGTGTAATCTAACGGAACATTAGCCCCATAATATTTATCCAACTTTTCTTTTGTTTCCTGGCCGGTAGGCCTCTCAAAAAATAATATTTTGTGAAAGAACGAAAATCCTTTTTGTCCATATTTAACATGATGCCAAACACGTCAACAACAATCAGCTATCTAAACAAAACTAAAATCAGTACCATAACCATAAGTATTTTTTGCGGTCAAGGAGGTTACTTTTCACCCCACCTAGTACTCTTTGTACCAAATAGTATAAAAATAAACCTTCGCATGAAGGTGAGAAATATTGCCTATTTGTAATTCCTTTTATTGCAAATTCAAGCTTAGATATGCTCAATGAGAGTCCTTGTATTGTTAGATTTCGGAAGTTTGAAGTGTGTTACCTCATTTTGATCTTCAAGCGCTTCGTAGGACATGAAGTCAAATGAAAGCAAAGCGTTTTTAATAATATTCAAATTGCTTCATTCCTTTTCAACGCAGATATTTGGTACGGTCCAATAATTTGAGAATTCAATAATAATATACAAATTACTTTTTACTGTTACTTATCCTGACTCAATGTAAAAAGTGACTTTCAGAGATGAGCATGGTAGTCAAGATGGTGTCAGAAAACATTAATTCTTGTACCCGATAATAGGGAAAAATGGAGCCCTGCAGCACTCTTCAGCACCAAAACTATCGCTGTCCAAATTTTGATCATACCATTTTGCTCATTTTGCCCACTGTAGCCCGCTTGGTTTTGCTTTGTTACATAACTCACATTAATATGCGTTGCTGATAAGGCAACATCACTTGGGGCATCCATCTCTAGCCCCCATTTCTGAGTCTGTTTTGGTTTCTGTCTCTCTGTGTCTCTGTTGGTCTCAATGCCAGCCAAATCAAACAAAAGCAATAAATCAACGAGAAAACGAAATGAATTTTGATTGTCATTGATTTATGTGTTGTTATGCAACTTTTGAGGCATACACTAAAAGGAGGCACGGTCAGCTGGCCGCATAATGTTGATGATAATCGTGACAAGATGCCACAAGAAACGCCTCTCAATAGTGAACGCGCCCTGCGGTGGCATGCCCCAATGGCTACGTAAACAATTCAATTAAATGCCATAAAATGACAATAACTGCAAATGAATCCCCTCCAGCAAAAATGCTTTACAATTCAATTTATGCGTGCTCTGTACTTGATATACTTCGTAGAGTGGAGCTATTTAGTATTCGGAATTTTTGGGTTTTTGCGGTTAGCCAAAATGTCAACTTGGCTGGCATATTAAATGTTGTGTAGATATTTTAATTAAAATTGCATTGCCGTAAACAAATTGGTATTAGGCATTGGTAAAAGTCAAAAAGTTGTTGCCTAGCATTAGGCGCCACAGCAACTGACAGGCTAATTTGCATGATAATGCACTGAGAGAAAAGGCGAGAATGTTGTAGACGAAGTCAGTATAGACGTAGATGGAAAAAGTGTTAGGAGAGGAGTAGCCTGATCCTTTTGGAATATTCTAATGGACTTTTTTTGGTATACAATTTTGATTCATATTAAAAAACGATGTGAAAATAATCCATTTTATATAATAGCTTTAAAAAAAATTCCAAAACTTTTTCAACTTTAGACCCCTTTCTCAATCCTTCAATATCGATTCTGTTTTTCTCTCATCGTATCAATAGAAAACTTGACAAGGAGAATAATCGATGGACTTAAAATTTTCTCTCTGTGTAGGGCTTAACTGGTTCGCCATTAGTTGTTGTTGTGGGGCGCCACACACTCTGCTAATTATTACAATTTTCAATTAAACTAGGCAGGACAACAACAACATGGACGTAGACTTAGGCAACATGGCAACCCTTCTCATAAACAAAATGGCGGCTGTCGAGTCAGTGTGTCAGTCAGCAAGTCAGTTTAACTGCTAAGTGAAAATTACATTTCAAAAGTAGTTGGCAAGTCGTCAGGACCCCCTGTTGTTGTTGTAATTGTTGTTCTGGTTGTTGTTGTTGTTGTTGCATGGTGTGTTGTATGTTGTACGTGACCAGGCAAAATTAGCGAGGGCACGAAATATGCTAGCCTAGGCTTTAAATGTGCCTTGAACTTTGCTGCCGCCGTCGCTGCTGCTACAAAACGCACACAGATACAAACAAAAATATACATACATACATACATACATACATATGTAAATGTGTACTGCATAATGTGCGTGCATGTGTTTGTTTTGACGCTGCGTCGCCTACCGCCTGCCCCACCAGCAAATACTTGGCTGAACGTAGTGATTACATGGCGTATGAGTGATTTTAATTTTACACAGGCATAGAGACTCTCACACACTCATACATACACTCATAGAGACAGGCAGACACCAACACCAAGACCCACACACACAAGGGCGCATTTTGCATATGTGCGCGTGTTTGTGTGCATGTATGTGTTTGTGTTAATCTGGCCATGTTTTTAAGTAGTTATGCAAATGTTAAGCGCACAGCCGCCTTTTGACCTGAAAAGTCAATATGAATGAAATGCACACGAGCACTGACACACACACACTCTCTCTCACACACACACACAGTCACATGCATAAATACATGCAGTAAGTATTACACACATACCAACATGGTTACATAGTTGCAAGCTGCTTATGCTGACTGATAAAGAGTTAAAAGGGTTGTTGGTAGTACAGAGTGGGCTTGTACAGCCAACAAAAATGTGGGTTATATTAAAAAAAAAAAAAAGGGAATATTACGAAAAAAAGATTTGCGATTTATTAAAATTCACTTGAACTTGTGAAGAAAGAAAAAATGTGGGTAACATCAAAGAAATATGATCAGAAAATTGGATCAAAAAGATGGACTTTATGAAAGAAGGTCCCAACATTAAACGTTTGTATGTACCATTCTAGATAGCCTTCGTCGAATCGACTACGCATATTTGTGTAAGTTTGGAAGAATTATTTTTTAGGAAAGTGATGAATTTTTTCGAAAGTTAATTCAAAAAGTTTCACTTACTGTGGGCTTGCACAGCCAACAAAAATATGGGTTATAATTTTTAAATAAAAAAAGTGAATATTACGAAAAAAGATTGGCTATTTATTTAAACTCTCTTGAACTTGTAAAGCCAACAAAAACATGGATAACATGAAAAAAATTCAACCAAAAATTGGGATCAAAAAGATTGACTTTATAAAAGAAGGTTTACGGATGGGACGATGCCTTTTGTTTCCCGATAGAAGTATGGATGTGTGTTTATTCTAGATGATCTTCGTCGAATCGACTACGATTTGTCCAAGTATGGAACAATATTTTTGACGGCAATGTGAAATTGATGATTTTTTTCGAAAGATAAGTCAACAAGTTCTAATAACTTTCATCATCATCAATCATTACAACCGTGGGTCGGTCTTGGCAGCATGCAGAAACCTTCGGCGGTCATTTCTGTTTTGCGCGCACTGCCGCCAGTTGGAAATATCAAGCTTAGCCAGATCAATAGATACCTGATCTTTTTATCTCAGAGAAGGTCTCCCTCTTCCGCTCCTACCACATGTGGGCACAGTTTCGAATGCTCAAAGTAGCACCTGTTGGTAATCTACGCTTTATCTCAAGGCTGACGTTGTTTTTGGTGTTTATGCTGGCTCCTAGGTAGACAAAATTCTCTACTACTTCAAATGTGTAGTTTTCGACAGTTACATGTTGCCCAAGTCCCTGAGAAGGTTTCTGTGTCGACAAGAGGTATTTTGTTTTGTCCTCGTTCACCGCAAGACCCACTCGCCTTGCTTCTTTGCTAGGCTTGAAAAAGGCAGCACAAACAGCGCGGTTGTTTCGACCAATGGTATCGATATCATCGGGATACGCCAGTAGTAGATGCCCCAGCATCGTATCTAATAACTTTGATATATTTAAAAGAACAATTTTAAGGAGTACGGCGGCAAACACGGTGAATCGATTGAGGGGTTGGGAATGGTTACCACCCCAACTATTTCACAAACTTTGTCTGCACTTGGCCTTCTTGGTAAAGGGTAAAGCATATATTAAGTTACCAAAAAGGGCACATTTCATTTCATTACTTAATACATTTTGTTCGAAAAATTATATTTAAAACTCTGTCTTCCGGAAAAGTTAAAGTTACCTAAATAACCAATTATTATTATTTATGGGTCAACACCTTTGTGGGGAATGTTTTTAAAGGCAATTTTTAGATTTTTTTAAAGAAACTTTATTTTAATTTAGTTCATCCCAAAGAAGTTCGACTGGATTTAGATCAAGGGATCGGGCCGGCCACTCCATGAGTTTCAACGTTCTATCTTTTTGTTTATTTTGCAGAGTTGCAGAGTCCAGAGCCCGGCAGTGTAACTAATTTTCGAAGTTGCCCCCACGGCTGCGGATTTTTGACATCGCCATTGATCTTAAACATAAAAAAACTTTTTGCTCTTAATCTATGTATCAAAAAGAAGTGAACCACGATGGAAATTTCAAAAATAACAATTAAAAAAAAAAAATTCCATAATTTTGAAAAATTATGTAAAAACAATTCCGAAATAAAAACTTTTTATTATTTTGGCCAAATTCTACTTGGTTTTATAGAAAAGGATTCTATAAAGATTACAAATGTCAATCGGATGAAATACTTACTTATTCGTGAAGCCATTTGAAACAAAAGTTGTTTCGAGAAAAACGCGCTTAAAGATTTAAAACGAAGCCAAGGCTTATAATTAGAAAACAATTTTTTAAAAACATTTTGGGGCCTTATTTCTATCATATTTCAGTACTAATTTAGTTTGAAAAAAAAATCGGTTTTCCCTTGATTCTTATGCAACATGGAACCTTCAGTATTTATAAACTTAATTAAGTGCTTATCTTAATTATTTATTTTCGTTTTTGTTTTTTTTTTGCTGAACTTGTACGTTTAAATTATGCAACTGTTGGTTTTTCCGGCTTGTTGCTATCCTGACCTTGCCGCCTTCCAAATAAGCACGTATGCATGTAACTAGCTCCCCCAAAAACTAGTTCACCGCCCAGCTGTCAGTCATTACCTTGGACGCCCTTCCACCCAGAGCATTCCAACGCCCATTACCAAAAAAATAAACCAAGTGGAGCGCAGAGCAAAAAAAAAAATGAGAAAAAAAGGGCAGACATTTCATGGCTCATTAGGCATGCACATACGTATGAGTCGTTAGTTTGCGGCGCCATGGCTTGTAAGAAGCCAAGTTAACAGAGGCGTCTCTAGGACCACTCCCTCCTACGCATCTCTCTGTAGCTTGCTTGCTATCCCTGCAGCACAAACAAAAATAGCAAATTCAATTTTCTACGACGCCGATTTGGTTTCCGCACGTCTTAAGCTAGCCTCAGTTCCCAGCCCCGTACCCCTATAAAATCCATGAATATACTTATTGTCCGTCCGTCCCCCGTCCCGCTGGCTGCGTGTTTGCGCCTCCTGTTCCTTACATATGTTAGCCTGTCTGTCCAATGGTGTGTGTGTGAGTGTGCGTTGGTTGGCGGCACTCGATACTCGTTGCTCCGATGCTAAAATAAATGATAAGAATCCGTGCGCGCTGCTCATGAATTACAAATCGCATAAAGGATTTGCCACTGGCTCTTGGTTGCCGTAGTAGTCCTTGCTGGGCTGAGCAAAAGATACAGTCAACCCGGCCATGCTGCACATTGCCATTTGGCATTGCATTGTTTACTTACACTTGGTGCCGAGTTAAGAGCTGGGATTCGATTGGAGTTTCGTCGAGCATTTTAATGCGCTGAGATTTAGTACAGCGCTGTCAATGGAATTTCTATGGATTACACTGAGAAAAAAAATTGGGCAGAATGGAAACTGCAAGCACGTCGGTAGTGGGCCCAAATTCTTTTTTAATCGCATTTCGAAGTATAACCAATTAATGAAATTTTCAGCCGAGGGCACTTGGGCAAGAAATCTCTACATAAGCTGTTGATAAGCAGATTCTTCCAAAGATTTTTTATTTACACCAAAACCATCCAGATAATTCTTGTTTTCGTTAAAGGCGTAACTGACCAGTGACTTCGAGCGTGAAGTCAGCGAATAACTGCAGCTTATCTCTGGAGGAGATGTCTGAGCATTTTTCAATTCACCTCCTATGGGTCCCAGGAAATAAGGACATCGAGGACAATTGTATTGCGGATCAACTGAACGGAACTACCAGCATTCTCCTTCAGGACGAGGAGGCCCCTGGCCAGCTGCAAACTGAGAATACGAAATAACTTCGCTCTTTGTGCAAACCAAACCTGGAATCGGACTTCCAACACGTGCAGGATCTCGCGGCAAACCAGGCCGACATACTGCAGTAAAATAACTAAGGAACTTTGCTGTCTGAGATTGGCGCCAGTTCTCGCCTGTCATCCGTGCTATCACAGGACACTAGCTGGTAGGGAATCATGCACCCAGCCTGACTGCTTCCCACCATTACTTCTGTAGAAGCTGTCGCAATGAGAAGGAGCTGGAGACAGTGAAGCATTTTTTCTGTCACTGCCCTGGGCTGGGCAGGAAAGATTACTTTTTCTAAAGTCACACTTTCTTTATGATTTATGTCAGCTCTCCGAACAGAGTCCAAAATGCCTCTTAAGAATAAACATCCAGACTGCCGGATGGCTGTCTCACCTCATATAGGGGACCCCCTGAGTGGGGAAGGGTGGTGAATGGCCCACTGTAGCGATATCTCAATTATTCTTGGCCTAATTGAGTTGGGACGTCATACTGCCGCCCTAACATAACCTAACTGACCAGTCAATGAGGTCGGCCCTAGGAGCAAGTTCATGGGTTTGATTATAATGAAATTTTTAAGGAAATTCGAGCATGCGAAATTTAAAAACAAAAAAATATTGTACGTAAAGTCGACGACTTTTGGATACCCTGTACCACTAGCTTGCAATAAAATCCGGTTCCTTCCTAAAAAATCAAAAACAGAAGAATTTTTAAGCAAACATTTTTTTGCCCTATTCCTCTTATAGGAGCAATAGGATATAGTCAACCGATTTCGATCAAATTTGACACAGTGCTTAGGAACTATTAAAAACTTATGAGTACCAAATTTCATAAACAAACGAAACACAACAAAATTTGTTCAAAAATCGATTTTTTGGAAGATCGGCCCTATGGGAGCTACATGATGTAACCAACCGATTTTGTTCAATTTTGGTTTAATGCTTGGATACTCTAAAAAACTTCTGAATGCCAAATCAGGTTACGATATCTTTATTAAAAACCGAAATATAGCGAATTTTGTATAAAAAAATTATTTTGGCCGACTAGTCAACCGATCAATTTTGATACAGTGCTTGGGAACTATAAAAAACTTTCGAATACGAATTATCGATCTACATAAGACTTTTTTTTTGTTGGATTTCGTCTCAAACACCCACATGGGAACTATATAATTTATCCCCGATATCAAAAAAATAAAAAAAACTTGTCTCCTATGGAATAATATGGGATCTAATGTGAAAGTTTGGTTACTCTAGCTCTAACCATCTCTGAGATCTAGGCGTTTAAACGAACAGACGGGCATGGGTATATCGACTTCTCTATTCACCCCAATCATATTTTAGGTATCTTTGGAGTGTCTCCGACGTCTCCTTCTATATGTAACATACATTTTTGGCTTGCACAAACTTAATATACCCTTTGTACCATACGGTACATGGTATAAAAATATTAAAGGACAAATTTTCAAATGATATTTTTTCATCTCTACTTCTAAAACTTAAGAAAATAAAAAAATAAAATAACATAAAACAACGTCCTTCTATACTGTTAAGGATTTTAAATACTCATCAAGCCTTACCATCTAAAATTGGATTCCACCAGATTTATGAACCCTGTTTACTATCGATTTAAGTGTTACCATACTTACTTTTTTTCCAGTGTATGCATACAGCCTTTAATAGCAGCTGTAAAAATGCACTAAATAAATAACGAGGCCGATTTTTTTATTTTTTATAAAATGTAGAATTTGTTTTGTTCTTTATTTATGACTATTATTAATGTTGTTTTTTTATTTAAGACTAGCTCATGGGGTAGTAGTTCCATTAATATAACTACCTTGAATTAAGTATGACTAAGTTTTACTTTACACAAATCAGATCAGTTGGCTGCCTTTATATAGCAAACATCGTAGAAATATATATATATATAACTAACTTTTAAATGCTTATATTTTTCAAAGACATTATTTAAAACTAATATTATTATTTTTTTACATCTTTAATGCTGCTTGTTATATACGTAAATACATACAATGCCTTGTTTTGCAGAAGAGGATTCGATTTTTTTGTTTTATTTGTAGAAAAAATTATTATCACCGTTTTGTTATCGAAATCGAAGTTCTTGTTGAATTTTGTTGTTTATTTTTATACATTATATGACTTATTTTTTATATAGTATGCCTTTAGGAAAATAGCCATTCTAACATCTAAATAGACTAGTTCTTGAAATTTATACAATAGATTATTGTTCTTCAATTATTATTATTATTGATAATTATCAAGCACTTTATATATACTATAATAGTTTCAGGACAACTTGGAAATCCTTAAGGTTCGGGCATAAATTTGTAATAGAGCAACTAGCTAGGTTTATGGTTGAATTGGATAGCATGTTTGGATAAGGTAAAGGAATTGAGTTTAAAGAAGAGTTATAGTAGGTATATATAATAAAAGGTATACGAGTATATTTGAAATGGATTTTGGTTCTGAACAGCCGTTCTTACTGCAGAAAAAAGCTTTATGGCAGTCATTAATCAAATTTTTATGTATAAGCTATATATAATTTGTTCTTTTATCATTACTAATTAATTCCTATGAGCACAATTTAGACAGTACAGAGTACACATTGGAAGTTATAAATTTTGTTTCCTATATATGATTATACATATTTATGCAATTTTTTTTCGTCTCAAATTCTTTTTCAATTTTTTCTTATCGAATTTTTGTTGTTTTTCTACTAGCGGTCATAAAATATGCTAAGGCCACATTTAGTTTAATTTGTTAATTTATTTTTACGCTAAAAACCATTTTTATTTGAGCTTTTTTAGATGAGATTGATCAAAAAATAGTGTAAAAGAAATAGAATAGATTAGAGAATATAAAAAAAACCTTAATATTCAGCGTCAGTAGACTGGGGATGGGATTCCCAAAAAGTTAAAATTCATTTGGTACATAATATGCTTCGAGAGTCTGCATACCAATTAAAAAGGAAGAAATATTATTATTATAATAAATATTGGAGCAGTTTCTAGGGGCGGGAGCATAAAATTGATACTTTTTACTCATATTGACTTCACAGTTTTTATCGGATTTTAATATCTTTCCAACAGGCCACCCTTTCTGAGACATAAAGCTCTTATAGTCTCCGATATCTTTTGTTTATTTGGACAGACGGGCGGAGCGGATAGAAAGACATTAATAGGTTTAAGAATAGGAGACTATAAGTAGTAAGTAAAAGGAATAGTATTATAGGCTAAAGAATATGAAAAAAAAACAACTTAATATTCACCGTCAATAGACTGGGGAGGGGATTCCCAAAAAGTCAATTTTGTACATAATATCTTGAAGAGTCTGATTACCAATTGAAAAGAAAGTATTATATTAAATATTGTTGCGGATTCTAGGGGCGGAAGTATAAAATTGGAACTTCCTTCTTATATTTT
This sequence comes from Chymomyza amoena, assembly GCA_037043745.1. Classification (NCBI taxonomy): domain Eukaryota; kingdom Metazoa; phylum Arthropoda; class Insecta; order Diptera; family Drosophilidae; genus Chymomyza; species Chymomyza amoena. The sequence goes on from JBAMAX010004318.1 coordinate 310,435, forward strand.
AATATCTGTTCGACAGACATCCGTTCTAAGACATTAGGCGATAAACTTTTGAAAAGCAATTTGAATTCTGTGGATTTTGTAGTCCCGATATCCTTCTATTTATTCGGACAGACAGGTGGAAAGGATAGACAGACATTGCTAGGTTTTAGAGCAATTGGAGACTATCAGAAAGGAGCGAGAAGCGTATTCCCAGGAGTGATATAAATGTAAGGGTTCCATTTCATTTGTATTTCCCGATTTAGACAGAACTCCAAAGCTCTCAAAAAAGATTTAAAGACAATGTAAAATTTAATTTAGATGAGAACTCGGGTTAAAGATACTTCTTCTAAGTAAGTAGATCTGCAAAGTCCTCAAAAAGCTTTTTAACACAGTGAAAATTTTAATTTAGTGGAGAATTCGGGTTAAAGATACTTCTTCTAAGTTAATCCTTAGCTTTAAGCAGTATCCAAAGGATCTTTAGACTGTTTAGCCAAACTTTTATTTGAAATTGGAGGGCAATTTTTGATAGAAGAGATATTTCAACAATATTTTAGAAAAAGGAGTTCAAAGAAAAATAGAAGAGTTACCTCAACAATATATTATGAAGAGAGTTCAAAGATAAATAGAAGTAAATAAAATAGAAGAAACAAATAAAAGTATAGAAATAGAAATAGAGTATACAAAAGTTGAGAAAAGTTTAGCGATGTCCAGCGTTACACTAAAAAACATTCCAAGCACTGCTCCTCCAGAAGCTAACCTAATTTCACATACTTAAATTCGCTATGGCTAAGCATAAATACATATATACATAAATACATACATACTGAGTTTGTTTTTGTTTTTTGTTTATATACATAAAAGTATGTAAAGTAAAGTAAAGCAAGACAAGATGGAAATAATTTGGAAACAGCCATGACAGAGTTTCGGACTAATGAATTGACCAGTCCGTACACACACAAAGGAAGTTCCATTATCACGCGGCAACTACGGCCATTTTGGAGGGCTGCGGCAGTGCCGCGCCATGATGATGATGCTGCCGTGCATGTTGAGAAATGTGATGAACCGGAAAGCTCCACAATGCAAACGGCATCTGCTGCTGCACCAACAAAAGCAGCTGCCGTAATTTGTTGGTCGTCGTCATCGTCGTCGTTGTTGTTGTTGTTTGAGTTGTTTGTGCTGCTCTGGTTGCGCTTGTTTGATCCTTTTTCCTCGTTATTGTCGCCGCTGTACCCTTGGTCAATGTATTCGCTGTTGTTTTACTTGCAATTCCCTCAGTTTCCGCGCATGCAACTGTCATTCCCCCGCTGACATTGCGACGTGCGCTGTCATATGCCCGCCCAAATCCCCCAATCCCGCCCGTAGTCGTAACCCCACCCCCACCCGCCTGCGCCACAACACAGCGCAACTGCAGCTCGCCGCGTCGTCATTCATCCCAGAGGCACTGTTGTTTCTGGCGCACATAATAGGTGAACTGTGTACACTTGCGGCAGGTCTTAATGCCGCAGCGATAATTTGTCTGCTGCTGCTGGGCGCCGGATGTGTCGCCGACCAAGCCGCTGCTGCCGCTCTTGCCCTTGCAGTACTTTAGGCCGCACGGATACCAGCCAATGCAGGTTTCCAGCGTGCAAAGACACGGTGCCCACAGGCTGCTCACTTCATTGCAGCGCGAGGACAGCGCATCGGGGAATTTTTCGGTTGCTGCCTCAAGGCTGGAAATTGAGGAGCCTGCAACAGACGTTGGTTGGTTGACGTTGCACCAAGCAAACAAACGAAAAAGCAAATGGAAAAAACAGAAAAATTTGTTTGAAAAAAAATTGTTGAAAGGGCGCCGCTCCGGCAGATGACATGCAAAGCAAATATGTGTATGGTTTTTGTGCCAAAAGGAATTACCTGGCAGCTCGGCCCAAGCCTTTAGATCGACATCACGCACGTAGGTGGCATCTACGGCCTCGGCGCACAACGTTTGCAGATGGCGTGTTATGGGCAGCGAACGATTCAGCTGCACCCAAGAGCTCATTGTAAAAGTCTCCTTGCCCTTGTCCTCCTCCGGCGTGCGTATGGTGTGTGGGTTTTTCTGACGCAGCTTGGCCATAGCATCAGACGAGATGAAATCGCCTTTGTTAAATTTTGTGGCGAAACACATGACCTGGTACTGGCTTTGTCCACGCTCCTCTTCACCCAGCACCAAGGCTTTAAGGATTTTCACCTCCTGCAACAGCGTAAAGTGCATTGGTGTAAAGTGGAAAGGATCAGCAACAGCTAGCTACACTTACATTGCGAAAATCAATCACTTGTGTGATGAGTGTGCCATCTGTTTTCTGAAACTCCAACGTAATCAAATCCTCTGCAATATTCGATGTAATGCTCTCCTGTATAACTTCACCGCCCTGCAAAGGTACGTAAAACAACAATCAAAACCGAGATCAACAGGTGTCCAAAAAGCACAAATATTTGCAGCACTTCCAGCACAAAGTAAATAGTGGTGGACATCTTAAAGTTTTGCTAGTCATACTAGAGAAAAACCCCCCAAACACTCCAAGAGTCAACTACGTCACTCGAGCGGTACTAGAATATTAATAAAGATGTGCCCGAGTAAGCTTAAACAAAGGAAATAGAAGATGCTCGCGCTGCTGACGGGGCATACAAATTAACTACGACAGCAAGGGACATGCGACCATGAACCAAATTAGAGTCAAGAGAGCAGAGAAAATAGAAAAAGCAAGCAGGCAGCAAGCGAGATGAACTAGAACAACAAGCGGCAACGAATAAAACAGGGCGGAATACAAGACAAGACAAAGTTTTGATACTCTTTCAGAATGTTGAAAAAGTTTATTGAGGTCTATTGGGATCTTTACATCTGTAATGTAGCTATGTTTTGAGCCAAAACAGTCACAGAAGTTCAAGGAACATTGTAATTCTTGTCGATAGTCAGGCTGCTATTAAAGCTCTGTCATCGCACACCATAAAGAGTAAACTAATCCGTAACACGACGCTAGAGCTCAACCGTATCTATCACCACTGAATAACACTTTGATGGGTTCCGGGTCACTCAGGTGTCCCTGGTAACGAGGCGGCGGACGAGTGTGTCAAGAACGGCTCAACCGTTACAGGACGTCGTATCACAAATCGGCTAGAGCTCTGGCGGAAAGAGAATGGGACACGTTTTCCGGTCGTTGTAAAGCACATCAGCCCATTATTCTGAGACAGACGATCATTGAGGAGGTTAAACAGTTTAACTATCTAGGAAGTTTTGTATCGTCACACGGAGGAACGGATCAGGATGCTAACAGCAGAATAAGTAAAGCCCGCTGCGCCTTTGGAATGTTGTCTTCACTATGTAACTCTAGTCAAATTTTCCTACGCACCAAGTTAAGGCTATTCGAATCCAATGTCAAATTTGTATTGCTGTATGCCTGTGAAGCCTGGAAAGTCTCTACCTCCATCACGAGAAGATTAGAGGCATTTGTAAACCGCTGCTTTCGATACATTTAAGATCCGATGGCCGCAAATTATATCGAATCAAGAATTGTGGCGCATAACGAGTCAAAAGCTTTTGAATGTCCAAACGTTGAGGAGACCAAACGACAGCATCGTGAAGCAGTCTTTCGAATGGAATCCTCAAGGTACACGGCGAGTTGGTAGACCAAGAACTACTTGGAAATCAACAGTATTGGCCGAAGCAGCAACACAAGGTAAAACGTGGCCACAGCTGAAGTATCTGGCAGCAGATCGGGAAGGATGGAGGAAGTTTGTCGCCAAATCGATAAGACATTGCAATTTGGCGAAGCGAGCAAGTTTGGAGGAGATAAAAATAGTAAAAACTGTCAGCAGGGAGTGTTAACTTCACTGTACTAGACGCCAGTCAAAGTGAGGACAGTCTGTCCGGTCTGTTCGGGTAATCTTAAAACCATTTTAAGCAAAACGCCAAAGAAAATGTTCGATAATATCTTTCTTTATCGTTGACAAGGTCTTCATTCTCAACTCAATTTAGACTGTAAGTACGTTGCATTAATAAACAATAACAAAAATTCGAAAATTCGCTGCCTCAATTATTCCCTATATTGAATGTGGGCTCAGTCCCAAGTCAACCTGTATAAACTCTCTCCAAGAGTATAATAAAAGGTACTAACAAGAAAATAAAAATGAAAAGTGACAGAGAGCAGGGGGCAGCAACAACTGTGGAACTAAAAATAGAGAACAGAACTCGAAATGTAGTTCAACATCCTTGCAAAAATAACAAAATTCAGTCGTTGCACAAGTACATGACCAAAGTGCACTATGGCACACACACAGCTACACCTGCTGCTTATCTGTGTGTCTGTGTGTGTGCGTGTCCTTTTATCTGTGTGAGAGGGGGTGTGTGTATTTGTATGTTTGCACAAAGCGCGCGAGTAAACAAAGCTGACGTATGAAACAGCAGCAGAGCAGCAGCCAAAACAACACCCACAGCCTCCCTCCCGACCCCACCGCAGAGCCTGGAGTGCAGACATTTTGGGGCCAGGGACATGCAAAACAACAACTGCACCACGAAGGATGTCACATGTAAACAAATAACGACACAAACACATGCACACTCACACTCTCACTTATGCAGATATTTCACTACAGGGAATGTATCTTTTTTTTGGGGTTTTTTTGTACTCTCGTTCACTCGCTTTTGGGGTTAATAAGCTGACTTTTTGGCAAAGCTAATCTAAAATTTATAGAACAACGCAACAACAAAAGCAACGCTAGCTGCCAATACATATGTACACTGCCTTGGCTAGGGCTGGGCTTTATATAATAGCAGCAGCACAATGTATTAGTTGTGCGAGGGTTGACTTTTTAAATACTGGTAACACGTCAGTCTAAGCCAGTAAAAGAGAGACCTCACTCCAAAGGAAGTTAATAATAATATAGTCTATGGGAATAAGAATTATAATTAAGTTAATTCATTTGGAACTTTGATTTCGTTTACTTTTCAATATAAATATTTTTACTTGATAGAGTAAATCATTGAAAACTATTTAATCTTTTCATTTGAACCCAAAGACCCGTCGGTGACGAATATACTTTCGGACATCGCGTTGACTGATGATAATAATGTAATTATTTCAATACTTTAAAATATCATTAAAGTTGACAAACGTTGACTTTGGGTGGATGAGGATTTATCAGTTAAGACGAGCCCAATCCTACAAAAGTTGCTACGGAAGGAAGTAGTTGGTATCGACTATTTATTATGACAAAAGATTTTTATTATATTGGAAAACACCTTTGAGACTATCTTCAACAATACTAGTCCGTACTACTACGAATTTTGGACTTCTAAGTAAAGCATAGAGCCTCTCGGGGATTGCCACCTTGTCGTGCTGAGGGGGCTCATTAGGGGCGATGAATTCAAGAGCAATGCCGGCGGTAGCATAGCCATTGGTAGGGCCACCCATGCTCGTAAGGTCGAGGAAGAGTCCTGAAGCTAAGAGCAGTCCACAACAAACCCTGATGCCTTTTTGGCAGCCAAATTGGCATCAGGTAAGCGTCTGTTTCCCCACATCAGCGGCGGCTTCTAACTAAAGAATCGTTGAACCCATCACTCATTGATTCTCATAAAAGATGTCAAAATAAAATGGAACAAAACAATAATGGAAACATATCTCCAAGGGGAGACAACAACCCAACAATTATTCGTCAATACCCCTGCCACGGCAGCCAGCACAGAGGATGGTGCTAATTTCACGTTATAATGACAACACGATGAATGTAACCAATACTAGTCCTTATTGACATTAAAAATACATTTTGAGTGCCTAAAGCAGTGAAAGTCGATATAGATCTATTAATAGCATAGGCAGAACTGTCTATTTATTGACTTTAAGATGGCTTTCGATTCAATCATAAGAGATAAAATCCAAAGCCTTGGAATTCCAGCAAAACTAACCAGAATAGTTATCGCGCTACTCTGTCAAACACATCAGCAAAGTTGTTAATCTCTCTGAGGTCTTACCGGTAAAAATGGGAGTTAAACAAAAAGATGCTCTGTCCACAGTTATATTGAAACCTGATGTTACACTTCGCCATAAAATAACTAAATAAAGGCGGAACAGTTCTATGTAAATTATCACAAATCTGTGCATACGCTGATGATCTTGCGAGCAGCCTAAACGAACGTACTTATTTGTACCAATCCATGAACTAGTTAACAGACTCGGGTTGCAGATAAATGAAACGAAAACAAAATATATGCCTAGATCCTCAAGGTCATGCCAGCCTCAAGACCTGAGTATAGATATCCCTTAACTTTCAATCAGTTACGTCTTTTAAATACTTAGGAGTTTTGTTCTCGAGCTCTGGGGACTGATTGCAGCAAATAAATGTTACTTTTCATACTTAAAAATATTTAAATCTAAGCTAATCTCTCGAGATACAAAACTACAGATGTATAAAACGCTCGTTCAATCCGCATTGACAAACGGCTGCGAATGTGACTTTACTATCATACCACCTGATCCGAGTGCATTGACTGATGAAGAGGAGGGTGCCGTCTAGGATATGGCTGCGTGTCCCATACCGCAAGGAATCGAGAGTGACAGGGACGATAAACCCCTTGCGTCAAAAAAAAAAGACGACTTGATGCTACCGCCAATCTTCTTCGAATCCGAACCCAATCTGGCGCAAATATACACCTTCATATTCTTTGACTTTTCAGAGATCAACAGAAGTCTCTGATAAGAAAAGTTCGACTAGTGAAGAACTAAAGGGCGTAAGCCCTGTACAAATATTTGAAAAGATGATATTATAGATATGATCATATCCAATAGCAAGCTATATGCTAACCAAAACAATAGACATGAGTTTCAGGTATGGGTTCTCCGTAAAGCTGCCTGTAAGCAGATAGCACCATTTGAGAGAAAGATTAGATTAGAGATAGATAGCAACATCTATAGAACATAATGAAACGATCGCGCGCTTTATCACAGCGCCTACGGTACATCGGTCATGTACTGCGCATAGATAATAGATCCACCCAAGACTTAATCCTGAAAGGGCTACAATATGGAACATGAGCAAGAGGGCGTCCAAAAAGCCGTTGGCTGGATCTGGGTAAAATGAATGCCCAAAACTACGAAGTCCAAGCAATGGATCGAATGATATGGAGGGGCATTGTGAAGGAAGCTTTGACCCACCTTAGGTTTTAATGCTATGAATGATGGTGAGCACAGGCAGAATAATTAAAAACGTGATTTCCATTACAATACAAAAGGGTACTGATCTTTTTCGCAAATATTTTCAACAAGTGAGCCGGATATAGAGAGGATTGACCACCCTGCACTTCGCCATTGAATGACATTTCCACAGTTTACAATTGGTTTTAAGACACATAACGAAAAGAATATCTGGAAAGTTACTTTATAATCACGGCCTCGATAGCCTAGACTGTCATCCCAGAGTTATGGGTTCGAATCCCACACACCTATTTCCCCAATTTTTACTGTCTATTCATATCTATATATACATATTCATATCATATATCTTCATCACTTACTCCCATTAACGGTATCACAAAGGGCCGGTTCCTGGCCTAAGAGAGTTGGGACGCTAACTGCCAAATGCCGTCTTAACCTTCATGGTTTTGCATTGGGTGTAATCTTGAGAATAACTAGGAACCATTTTTTTTAATTTTGATTTGCAAATGGGTAGTTTTCAAAAGATAAACGAGGATTAATAAGAATTTTATGAATTACATGACTGATGAATATTGAATATCAACATATTGTAATCGATCAATCATCGATTACATAGTATTGTATAAAGAAGATAATAAGAACCATGTAACACAGAACCAAGTTAGAGTAAGAACCAAACAATAAATTAATTTCCGTTCCGAACAACAAGGTGTATAATACATTACAATGAAAATGCGTTCTGAGAATTTGTTGGCTCTGAACACTGGCAGTATTGTATAAAGTAGATATAGTGCTGTATAAGTAGATATAGTGTTGTATAAAGTAGATAATTAGAACCATGTTAGAAAAAGAACCAAGCAATTAATTCACTTCCGTTTCGCACAAAAAGGTGCAGAATACATTACAATGACAATGCGTTCTGAAAAACTTTTTGGCTCTGAAACATGGTTTTTTAATCCTTTATCTCTAGTTGTTACAACTCAAGTGTTAGACACACATTTTTTCACTCCATTAAGCAATATACCAATCACTTCTATACTGTAATAAGAAACTAGCATAAATTCCCTCGAGAATTTTACTCGCAAATTGTATAATATTTTAGCGCTTAAATCCCTACATAAACATAAAAGGCAACCCTCGTCCTGCTGCTGTTCGCAAGGTAATGGAAATATATTAAATTCATGCCAAAAGCGAGCTCAAAAGAAAGTGAAAACTAGCGCATACGTCACAAGCAAAGCCAAACAAGTTCAAGGGCAATGCATCAATTCAAAAGAAATCAAAGCTTTTAAACGAGAGAGAGGAACAATTACTAAACTAAAAGATTTTATTTATTCATTTAACGCTTTAAATGTTTATAAAATTATGAATTAATTAGCGTAAAAAGCAGCACAAATAAAAGCAACAACAAAACAGACAACACGCAGCTGATATGTAAACAAATGTTTGCGCTCTCTCACGCGCGCTCTTTGTATGCTCTCTTTTGCTTTATTTTTCTTTTCTTTTTTTTTTGTTGCGCTCAAATTCGAAATTGAATTTCGAAAAGTAGCGGCTGCTGTTTTACTCTCGACAGCAAATTGTTTTTTTTTTGTATTATGTGGCTTTGTTGGTTTATGTTAAAAACAAATTGTTATTGGCGGCGTTTTTTTATGTTTTTGTTTGTTATTAATTAATTTTAGTTAGTCACCAGATTTTTAGTTCTAGTAACTTTACGCACCTGATTTTGCACATTTATTAGCAGCTGCGAATGCACGCGCGGCGTCAGCAACATATTACAAATCATAAACCACAAAAAACCGCGACTTTTCTTAAAATAATGCAAACGACTAACGCGTAAATCTTCACAACGTTGTCTGCCGTAGATGCGATATTTTGATTTAATTTTGGGCGCCTGCGGTATGTTCACCTGACGCCATTTAATTGATTCGGTTGGAAATGAAAGCCTCGGGTCCACGTCGAGTATCATTTTAGCGTTGTGATATTGCTAGAATAATTAATTTGTTTTTTTTCCGCCGTTTCCGTCACAAAACACTAGACATGAACTTTTGCCAAATCACGCACTGCTGACCGTACGCGTGCACGCCCGGCGAAGTCTTTTCTTTGCAAGTAAATTTTTCGAAATGCGAGCAGCACAAGTTGTGAGGACGGAAACTCAGGAAGCAAAACGATATAACAGCGGCTATGTTAAATAACAGTCGAAGTTAACACGATGACAATTTATCGATTTAGTTATCGGCGAGTTAAATTCGATTTACTATACGCTGTTTTGTTTTATAAAAACTAGGAATAAATTAATAGTATGGATAGATATCACGCAGTAACTATTTTTCTTTTAATTAATAAATAACAAATAAATTAATTTCAAACAAATCCAGAAATTGGTAGAACATATGTGGCGTAACTACAGCCGCAATTTTGTAAATCATAATGGAAAAAAATATGCACGTATTTTTAAGCTATTTTGAAGTTCGAAATCATGCAGATCTCTAAAATACGCTAATCAATTTATGACGGGAATGTTACCATGGAGGGTTGACGGCTCCAGAGCCCTCAACTTTATACATGACTTTAAAATTTACATATCTAGTTAGTTGTATAGTTTGTGGAAGTTTCTTTTTTGCAATATACTTAACCTTATTTCTTAGGGAATTTTTCAGTCAGAACGGTCTCTAACATGACCCTAAACTATGTTAAAAGATTCTTAGCTTTTGGACGCACAAAATGTTTTGGAAAATAAGCCAACAAATTTAACTACGCCGACAGCTCCTCACAAATGAAAAAATACTTCGAATTCCTTATATTTATTTATTTATTTACAAATAGCTATCTTAAGGACTAAGAGCGGTGGCTGCGATGGCCTTCTGCTCGAATTCCTTTTAGTTACTGGTTTTTAAACAATTTTCTGGGATTTTTTCATTATGGATATTCTGTCCACCTTATTCGCATATCACATAAGCCGCAGTTGTCAAGTATTCCCTATTTCCCAAATTTCTTATTATTAATTTGCTCACCTATCAATTTAATACGTACGGCTTTAGAAGAAACAACTAAGTTATATATAGAAAGCCAAAAAAAAAAGAGATTCTGTATTATTATTATAAAAAACTTAAAAATTACTGTGTATTTATACAGATGTCTAAGCGCTGTGCTCTTTTTAAATTGAAATTTAGTTGAAATAGATATCCAGTACATCGACATATGGCTTTAGTGCTTAAATTCGGCCGAAAGCGATTTCTGGCACAGCATTGATAATTTGTATTTTAAAAAATATCGATAGCACCACTTGTTGTATGTAAATTAACAGAGCAGCAGCTGTGCCAAACGCAGAGTGACCATACCCAGAAAAATTGCGTGATTCAACAATTTGACAAGCATTCATTTTGTTTTTGTTACCCAAAAGTTGACAGGCAGTATGTCCGGCTTAATAAAATAGTTTTAAATAATAATTGTACTTAATTTTATAAAGAACAGCTGCATAATCTACTCATGCAGCTATTTAAAATATTCAAATAGCTTGCTTAAACTAGCGCCAAAAGGTTGGCAGCACCGTTTTTATCAAACAGCTGTTACCCTATTTTGCACTAATTTTGACCGTAACGCGTTGTCCGTGTATCGCTTGTGACGTGTTGTTTTTATATATTTCTACTTAAAAATTGCAAAAAATATGTTTTTTGCCTATTAAATTGCATTTTCTTTAGAAGTAATTACTTGCATATAATACAGTTGTTGTAGCATTTGTTTAATTAACTCTAAAACAACAATGTTAACGCTGCGCGAACGTCAAATAAGTACGTAAAGCTGCTGTCGCAACTCACAAACATTTGCCAACCTATCAATTAAAATTTTATTTTCTTGCCAGATGCCATTAAGCAAATGCTTAATCTTAATTCGCAGCAGCCCAAGGCACTTGCTGCGGAACCGGTATGGAAAATACTAATCTACGATCGTGTGGGGCAGGACATCATATCGCCCATTATATCTATAAAGGAGTTGCGCGAATTGGGCGTGACGTTGCATGTGTGAGTAATAAATAATGAGCCAGCAGTTTGCAGCTTCTTCTAGTAACTATATTCAATTTATAGACAACTGCACACGGATCGCGACTCCATACCTGATGTGCCGGCAATTTACTTCTGCCTGCCCACGGATGAAAATCTGGATCGCATACAGCAGGATTTCTCTAATGGGCTCTACGATGTCTACCATTTAAACTTTTTAGCACCCATCACACGCAGCAAGATTGAAAATCTAGCTGCAGCTGCTTTGCATGCCGGCTGTGTGGCCAATATTCATCGCGTCTATGATCAGTATGTGAATTTCATCAGCCTGGAGGATGATTTCTTTATACTTAAGCATCAGCAGAGCGAAAAGTTGTCCTATTATGCCATTAATCGCGCAAATACGCGTGATGATGAAATGGAAGCCTTGATGGACTCAATTGTAGACTCGCTATTTGCCTTATTTGTTACGCTGGGCAATGTGCCCATCATACGCTGTCCGCGCAATACTGCTGCAGAGATGGTAGCACGCAAGCTGGAGAAAAAACTACGTGAAAATCTATGGGATGCACGCGCCAATCTTTTCCACATGGATGCCACACAGGCTGGCGGCGGCGTGTTTAGTTTTCAGCGACCTGTTTTGTTGCTTTTGGATCGTAATATGGATTTGGCTACGCCGCTGCATCATACCTGGTCCTATCAAGCGCTGGTGCATGATGTTTTGGATCTAGGTTTGAACTTGGTTTATATAGAGGATGAATCGGGCACAGCTACGGGTAAGTAAGGCTGACACATATTATTATTAGCAATTAATTATCCCTTTCAACATATTCCAGGCGCTCGCAAGAAGCCCAAGGCCTGCGACTTGGACCGCAACGATCGTTTCTGGATTACGCACAAGGGCAGCCCCTTTCCGTTTGTAGCAGAGGCTATACAAGAAGAGCTAGAGTCCTATCGCAGCTCGGAGGAGGAAATCAAACGTCTTAAAACTTCCATGGGCATTGAGGGCGAATCAGATATTGCATTTTCCATGGTCAACGATACCACAACACGTCTAACCAATGCAGTTAATTCGCTGCCGCAGCTAATGGAGAAAAAGCGTCTCATAGACATGCACACCAAGATTGCTACGGCTATACTCAACTTTATTAAGGCGCGTCGTCTGGACTCCTATTTCGAAATTGAGGAGAAAGTTATGTCTAAGCAAACGCTGGATAAACCGCTGCTGGAGCTTTTGCGTGATGTGGATTTTGGACTGCCCGAGGATAAGATGCGTTTATATATTATTTACTATATATGCGCGCAGCAGCTGCCCGAGTCAGAACAGGAGCGTTTAAAGGAAGCTTTGCAGGCTGCAGGCTGTGATTTGACGCCCTTGACTTATGTGCAGCGCTGGAAATCCATAATGAATCGCACGCCCAGCATGAATCAGGCAACGCAGTACGAAGGCGGTGGCACCAAGACTGTTTCCATGTTTACCAAGCTCGTATCCCAAGGCAGCTCCTTTGTGATGGAAGGCGTAAAGAACTTGGTGGTCAAACGGCATGTAAGTGTTACTTTACTAAAGCCAAAAATTGTTATTTTACGTTTGCTTTGTTTAGAATCTGCCTGTGACCAAAATTACGGAGCAGGTCATGGAGTGCCGCAGCAATGCAGAGACGGACGACTACTTGTACTTGGATCCCAAATTGCTTAAAGGTGGCGATGTGCTGCCCAAAAATCGCGCACCATTCCATGATGCTGTGGTCTTTATGGTGGGCGGCGGCAACTATATCGAATACCAGAATCTGGTGGATTTCATTAAGCAAAAGCAAACCTCCAATGTACATCGACGCATCATCTATGGCGCCTCCACGCTAACCAACTCACGACAATTTCTCAAAGAGCTATCCGCCCTGGGCAGTGAGATACAAGCACCAAGCACGAGTTAGGAGCGGCACAATCATAAAGCGCTGCAGCAGGCGCAGCGTTTCCGTTGCTGTTGAAGGGTGCAAGTAAAAACAACAACTCTAAGTTAAATATATGTGGCTTCTTCTTATACTTTAAGCATATCCAAAAATAAATTAACTTCAAGGCAAAAAAAGCGCAAATTGAACTAGTGTAAAGCAATTACCTCAATTGCAGGAGGCAGCGTAACTGAAATCCCCAAAGGACAAGTAAAAAACACGCGTAGCCGCGTGTACAACAAGACGATTGATGGCCACATTCTAGGCGCCCATTAACACCAACTTGGGGCAGAGCACTGCATCAGAGCTGCACTTTGATGGACAGCTGGCAGACAGCAGTCAATGCCAAGTGCGACAATTACGTGTGCACGCGGCACCATTATGGAGCGACAACAATGCGCGACAGCTATGGGCAACTGGGAAAAGAGGCAGCAACCAAGCAGGGTCAGGCCAACAAACCCAACGGAGACAACGCAACCAACACCCGTTGCTCTTTCATAGTTCATTAGCAATTAACACAAGCCAGCTCCAACAACACTGGACTGGAGTATAACGAGTATAACATATAGTCTAGGGTTTATGATGTGTATTCTAAGCAGATATCCCACTGTGTCCAACTATGAATGGAACGAAGATGAGCATGCTAGAGTTCTGGGAACGCCAACGTTGCCTAATTAACACTTTTCGTAAATCACAATTGATGGCAATGTTGAAAACGACAATGATCGCTGCTGTGATCATCACCAGCACATTGATGACGATGATTATTCATGGAGCGTTTAAATATTGGTTTTGGTTACCGAACTCCAGCTACCCGTGGCGTATCGTACAATTTAAATGTTAACATAAACAAGAGCAATTTAACAAAAGCCCAAAAAAATCTCAAAAGGAACCAAAAAACCCAAAACCCAAAAATGATTTCACGGGTGGTCCCCAGTCGAAGAAAGATGCGCTCAAACAAATCATAAAATTGTATAAAAAAAGCTAAAAAAAACTAACAAATAACATGAAAGAAATACATATAAATCGATTATGTGCTGTTGCAACTGTATGAGTGGAGTGTGTAAATAGTATTGGAGCACATAAAGAGCAGCAATACTGGATCTTCACAACTGGCCAAAGGTAGCAGAGGCTGCTAAGAAGTAAAATGGTCAAGCAGCCGTTTCCCACATTCCTGCTGCGAAACATAATGGCTGCCGCTGTCGACAGCAGCGTTGTGTATCCCGTCTTGCCCCAGTGCCCCCCTGGTAACTTATATATGTACTTATATACACTGTGGCTGCCGCTGCTGCTCTGCCTCTACATACATATATCATAATCTTAACAACTCTTAACAAGGCAGAACAAATTCCAAAATTCGAAGAGCAGCCGCAGAAAAAAGCACAGACAGAGTCTGTGCAGAGTCAGACTCCCAGCTTCGGTCTACAGCGAGACTACAAAATGAAGCGGACTCACGCACACAATCACACACGCTCTTACCGGGTATTGAATGGAGTCCCAACAACAACTATAAGACAGAGCCATAAAGTCTTTGAAGCTGGGCTCAGTTCTCTGTAGTTAAATATTGCCTGTCCGTTCGCACTTGTTGGCTTTTTGGGGGTCGCATGTTGAAGTTGAAACGCCTTGGTTTCCCCACTAAAAAAAGAAATGATTTTTTTTTTGGTATATCTTCTTTTACTGCGCGGCCATTGTAAATGTGGTCGGTCAGTGGGTTGCGAGAAGAGTTTGGAGAACGGTAAGCAGAAGAACTGTGAATGTGATGAAATCATTATTTGAGTACTGGTGAGACAGATCACGAAATTAGACATACATAGGTTAAACAAAATATGGATCCGGATTCAGTACTATCGACAGCTAAGTAGGGAATCGAGATACTGAGCATTAGGTTCGATTTTAGTATGGTGAATACCCCATACGCTTACTATCCGTTTCTGATTTCTGGTTTATGAAAATTCGATTGATATTTTGGCCCGTAGAAGGCGCTAACATAACAGTTCAGTCACATTGATCCTTTCGGAAGGATTTTTTGGTCGAAGTGCACTGCGATTTTTTGTTATGTATTTGTAGACTGCCAGGCGCAGAGTGAGAAAGAAATTACACGCTATCATCATTATGCGCCGACATTCAAGCATTCGATGACCGATTCGGATTATCCAGCCCACTGACTGCAATGACGCGAAAATGTATCTTTAAGCACTCCTTAAGATAGTTGGGATGCATTGAAATTTGTGTGCTCTGCAGAATTTAAAGGGGCAACTGAATATAATTGCACAACAAGTACTTTACCGCTTTCTGGGAATAACGCAGCTGTTGACTAAAACCCAGAAGACATAAACAGAATTCAAGCTCGGCTTACTCTATGGGAGTAAAATCTGGAAAATCTCCTCCACTTACTCCATTTAAATTTTGTATCATAAGTTCAAATGGCGAAGGCACACGTTCCGAAATCCTTCTACGGATAATGTAAAGGTAATTGTGGATTTTGTTTCCCAAGGCAGTCGGAGACCAGATCGCCTGCGAAATACGAAGAAAAAGCAAGTTGCAGCAGAAATAAGATAATGCAGAAAGAGCTGGAGTGAAGCAAAGCAACTTGGGTCAAATCTACTTCAATGGATCTTGTTTGTATCAGCCCTATGTTCTTTGTAGGATTTTATTGCATTAAGTATATATAGAGTGTTACTCACTACTTAAGGGTGGGTCTAAAAAATCTGATATTGTATAATATTGTTACGAAAAATGCACTATGATACTAATGGTATAATGGGCTCCTTTCAGCCTTAGAGATCTTCTACTAACGCAATATGCGGCAAAAAAAAATGAATTTTTGGGAAGGGTTCTAGTCGAGTAATATCGTTCATCGAGATTTTATAACTGGCAAAAAGGGAAGCTCACATCATGTGTTAGATGGATTACTCCTTAATCCCACAAACGCTAAAGGAGGTTAGAATCCGTGGTGTCCATATTGTTCAAGTGTTTCCAGAACCTTCAGTGTTCCGTAAGTCACGCAGTCAGTATCATTACGGAAATCTTGCCCATTCAGTAGATTGCTTGGATTGACGTACGCCAGTCGGGGCGATCCATATTCTTGTCTGCATCTCTGTCATAGGCCTAAAATGAGGCATTTATTTTGCAAAAAAAACTTTTGACTATTTAAATTCGGTTTATATTGATCTTAGATTATCCGGCTCCTGTTTGACGTAAGGTGTCTCTAGTTGTTGTGCGCTATATATATTCTTCTAACCGGATACCCAGCTTAGTCCTTAGCACTCTCTTTTCAAAAGTCACCTTACTGCCTGGAGTACCTTTACCTCTGAGTACAATATGACCGATCGAAGCTGCTTGATGTTAATCCGCTCGTCAACGTATAAGGGACCTCACAAGCACTCCAAGAGCATTTATATGCAATAGTATCATGGAAATATTATTAATTTCTTAGTTTGAGTACAATCTCTCCTTATTGCCAACGGAGCTGAAATTAGTATAGCTGCTAACGCAGATCGCACGATCGCATTTGATATAGGCACTACGATTTGTCTTCATTTACTAGAACACCCTAATTCTCTCTCAAAACAAGCCCTGGTTCCGTGTATACTTCATTAGGTATGGTCAATCACATCTACATACATATGTCATTTGCATAGATAAGCAATTGGACACTTGCGTTACAAAGGAGAGAAGGTTAATGATGTACGCATCATAAATGTTAAAAAGCTGTGTCCTAATCCTTTATCTAAAACCTCGGACTTAATAACTTTTTCGGAAGGGGATCTCACCTGGCTTGATGGCACTATGTACAACTCAATGTTGTCTGTCTTCCATTGGATCTGAATATGCATTATGCAGGGTAAGTGGGAAATAGCACCCTATCTACCTGAAACATTTCATGTTACCAAATCGTCATGACGTCCTATGGTTCAAATATCATAGGCATCCATTTTTAGAGGATACCAAACAGGGACAGTGCGATACTTTTCTCAATAACTTTATGACATTCTTGTTCGAAGCAAGCGAGACCATTTTATAGTAAGTTCTAATTCTCACGCCTAACTCTATCTAGAACTTGTTGATCTTTTTCTTCTAAACAGTAACGTCGCCATTATTAAACATCAACATGGCTTTACTTTCTGGTGATTCACTCTTCCACCAAAGCCCACACTTACCAGCATTACCTTTCAAACCTAACCTCATTCCTATAACCATTTACAAGCTATTCCCAAGCAAAGTGTTCATAGTGGGCTCTACACAACCAACATTTGTCTAATCAATTGCTGCCGTATATTTGCTCTCTTTGGCGCTGCTCTGCCATGCCTTTGTGTGATCCTTGTCACCGCCTTTGGTGGTCTTCATCCGCGCCGTCAAACGCCGTGCATGTTAATTAATCAACCAAATAATAATACAGATCCCAACGAGCCGGCAAATATTGGCTAACAATAAAAAGAGCCACCGACCGAGTAGTTCGAGTAGGATGGGCCAACATAAAGGTGCAGGAGCCGCTGCCTGTTTACCTTTTTGTTAGCAGCTTGTTAGCAAAGCTGAGTTACCAAATATTATGCTTTACGGCTTTTGGCCATTTCCTAAAATCATAAAAAAAAAGTTCGAAAAAAAAACGAACGAAATTTGCAAGCTGCGTGACGCATCAGCAAGTGGACACGCCCACGCCCTGAATATGTGCATAAATTTATTAAAATACATACATAAAGACATATCAAGGAGAGGATGTATACATGTAATCAGGGACGGATCAATGGAAGAAGCAATAGTTCGCGGCTTGGGGCCCCACATGGCGTTAATAAAAATGAAGTTATTTTGAAGATTTTCCTGAAGGTGGTAAAAGGCCTTGATTTACAGAGTGATGAGCCCAGGTGCGGATCTAAGGCAAGATTCTTCTTAATAACTCATAAAGACACCACACAATGAAAGAATTTTGATTTCTACAAAACACTAAAAGGGATGTATAATATTTAAATATTCTGGACGAATTTTAAGGTTTTTTGAGGCTTGACTAAAAATTATTAACCAGGAAAACTTCTATAGAAATTGAAATCCATTCTAGCTGTTCAACACTCCGGATAAGAAATTCCCTCGGGAGAAGACACATTACTAAAAATAATTCTCCAATTTTAAGCTTCTTCTATCTTTATAAATAATTTTACTATTGATCTATGGAAATATTGATTTCAAAGAAATTTAGATTTAGTCAAGGTGTAGATCTTTTCCCGCTTCTAATCAGAAGATCACATTTAAAGATTGAATTGATCACTCAATAATCTTTATAACAGGGTTTACGGATTAAAGTCGAAGATCCTGGCGGCCTCAAATCCCTTTTTCTTGAATTATAATAGTGTTAAGCAGGTAAGGTCAGAAACCACACTAAAAGATGGGAATTCCGAAGAAAATTTGTACAGAACCATTCATTAATAGTGTTTTATCCGAAATAATTTTTCAATCGCTTAAAATAAAATTCTTCTAGAGGGATACCTAACGTCGTGCCTAGAACATATAAAAAGGAAACAATTGTGACCGCCTTGGTCTGGACTATAAGAACATTAAGATGTGCAGAAATGTAACTCAAAAGCAGCAAAGCTCAGTGCGTCATTATTATCCTGCGTGCCGCAGGGCACACACATCTTGGTTGTGGCCGCACCTAATGGCCACCAACAGCAGCCTCAGCAGCAGCGGCGGCAGCAACCACATGCAAGTCCAAGTCCAAGTTGCATGCCCCAGCAAACAGCTTCATCAAATATAAACAAACACACTGACATGGCCGCGTGTGTGGGTCAGTCAGAGAGTAAAACAAAAACATACACAATAAAAAAAAAGGAACCCAAAACATCGACTTGGAAGATGATGATGATGATGACGATGCTGATGACTACGATGCCGCAGTTGCTTTGCTTTACGATCGCGTATCTCAAGTTTATCGCTTCATTTTCCATGTTTTATGCGCAATTTATGCCGCGTGTATGTCCAAACGCCAAGACAGCCAGCCGGCCAGTCAGTCAGTCGGTCCACCAAACCCAACTAGTCGATTCGTCCATACCAACAGCCAGACGGACGCTCCAGCACAACTGACGCTGCTCTGGCTGGGCCTGCACGCACCGCACTGTCTGCCGTATCATTGCCACATTGCCACAAATGCTAGAGTTCGATGAGAAGAGGCACAACTACAACATATTCGTATATTCGCATGCCCAAGTCAGTCTTGCCTTTGGGAACTCTGGACAATTGGACGTTTCGGCAGTTTGTTCGCTTTCCTGAGCATACGTAATTTTGCAGCGTCCATTCCGAGGTGGTTTAAGATCTTTTTTTATTTTTGTGTGCATACTTAATAATCTTGGACTAAACTGTGTTTGCCAGCGATTTGTTTGCTCCCTTTACAATTGCAGCTGCAGCGATAAACGTTAATATCACTTTGTCTTAACTATTGGAGCTGCAATCTTGTGTCCAAATGGATTTGTCTATTAAATAGGAGTAGCGTGGAAGAGACACCGAAGAACTGTCGAGTCGTGGACAACTTTTAAACGATAATCGTTTATTTAAATTTGACTAAGATCGTTCGCAGTGGTAGAAAACTTAGCAGCTCCTTCCATTAGAATTAAGTGAATTGAACAAGATTTTTTTCCATGATCGAGTGTAGTAAGCTCGGAAATGGAACTTTTATTCTGGCTTAAGGGAGTTGAGTGATCTTTCCATCAGACAGAGTCTCTTCACTCCTTTGAATGGTTCTAACAACGATTTCATTAAAACATTGTTCGGTGGAGCTTCTTTAATTACACGCACAATACCATCGTAGTAGAGCAGCTTCTAATCCGCTTGACTGTGTCCACCTCAGGGCCGTAGCCAGAACGGCGCGAGGGGCTGAGCGCCCCCTGAGCTGAGCAGGGCGCATATGAAGACTTTTGAAAAGTTCCCCGGGAAAATTTCTGAGCGCCCCTTGAGTGACGATCCTGGCTTCGGCCCTGGTCCACCTTATATACATGCAGGTCAAGACCTTTTGTCAATATTCTTTCTATTAAGAAGTTGTAACCTCTGTAAACTGCTACGGCATTAAAAAGTTTCCACTCAACTCGGCCGATAGGACATGGAGACAGAAAGAAGGAGTCACTGAATTGGTCATATACCGGTCAAAATTCGAAACATCGGACAGACTCTCTTTCATCAATGTAGGTTGCTATCTCTAAGTCACCAATATCTCACTAGCAGCACCCGAGCCAAGCTGACTCTACCCGCGATTTGGGTTTCAACCACAGCCACCACTATACTCCCACAAGGGGGCCGACCTCAATGAGTTCGCTGGACGTATACTCAACACGTGGTACCGAAATTAAGGGCACGGTTTGCCCTCCCCTTTCAGTTCCGACAAACTCGGATTTGGGGAACACCGCCAGTTTTTGGCGTGTTTCAATCCGCCGACGCCGCATAAATACGACTTCCTGTCAGCATCCACTCTCCAGTCGAATGTGGCCAACATTTACGCTGTCTTGTCCAACTTAAAGCATCACGCCACGCACCCATTTCCTGACGATCCCCATTTAGTCGCCTCTTACGACAAGCAGGGGAACACTGAGGTGGATATTCTAATCCCGCCACCCCACGGGAATATATATACAGTATATACAGTCATTTCGGAAGGAGCTTCTGATCTATCCCTCCCTGACGATGAACACTTGAAGACTCCCTCGAAGACTCTGATTCCGACTTACGCTGACGATATCGCTGTTCTCCACAGATCTAATTGTCAACTTGAGGCGGCTAACGGCCTCCAAAGGTACCAAAAAGTACCAAAGGTACACGCTAGTTGACATGAGCAAGAGATGAAATTTAAAAGTAAGCCCAGGGTAGACACCCAACCCGTGTTTTATACTAAAAAGGACAACCCATCCATCCAGTTAGGGGGTTTAAACTTGGAGCAGCCATATTAAGTTAAAACTTGCAAGAAATGTGGACAAAAGGTGCAGCAGGAGATGAACCCAGGATAGACATCCAAACTATGCTTAATACTAAAAACGACGAACACCCCACCCATCCAATAAGAGGGTTTGATCTTCGAGCAGCCTTATCAAGTCAAAGCTACTCGCAAGAAGTGTGGACAAAACAAGAAGAGTATTTTATAGCTTAGAACAAAGACAGCAGTGGACGGGTAATATGTCGCCTAGTCTACCCCTTGACCCTAATTACTTTAAACTATGGAAGTGGGTATGGGAAGTGGGTATGGGAACGTCCCATCCTACATGACTCAAAGTAGCTACTTAAGTTCCAAACAGGACCACCCCAGTGCAACCTTGTAGAGATATCTCCCGAACCACATTCTAATAATGTGTTCCTCTGTTCAGCCGCACTTTTCCGACCAAAAATTTAAATACTGCTCCCACACAACTACTTTGAAAATTCCTTATGGACAGAGAGACCTTTATCTATCGGCAATTAGCTCACCGCTTTGTAGGCAATTAACTCGCGATTAATGGGCAGGCACAAACACACTCAAACACACATCGCTGGTGGATGTTGGATGGATATGTGTAGGAAACATCGGGTCGAGCTCATAAAAATTTTTCTAACCAATTTGTTTGGCCATTGGCTTTGTCCCATTTCAAATTTTCTTTTATATGAGTTTTATTTGTGTATTTTGGTTAATTTTTTATTTTTATGTTTTGTCAGTGTTTATAATTAATCACCTGTTGTGCATCTGTGCGTGTGTGTGAGTGTGTTTATCTATGTGTATAGCGCCATTAGCGCCGGCTTCTTTTCCCGCTGCATTCCTGACGCACACCCCTGTAACCTGTAACGCCCCTGCGCGCGCTCAAGCACTTTGATGTCTTTATTTACTAATTTCCCGCTTATCATTTTATTTCATTTTCTGTTCTTCTGTTTTTGTAAATTGAAACATTTTTACTAATTGCCTGAAAATTTGTTGCAACAGCTGGACAGGGTCAACACAACAACGAGGGCTGCAAGCAGCCGCTGCTTTGTGGCACCTGTGCGCACTCTGACCCCCCCAACTCCCAAAAAGAAAAAAAAAACTCCGACAGCGTATAATTAGAATGTTCAGCAATCGTCAACATCCGGCGGGTTCTGTCGTTTGTTTTTTATTATTTTATACCATTTTTCATATTGAAAATGATGTGGGCGCCTGCGTTGCTTTTCCAGGAAAAACTGCTGCACTTGACCAACGGGTTGCTCATCATCATGGCGAGGCAGTAACTTTTTGAGCAGCCCATTAACTTGACGTCGATTATTGTTGTCGTCAGTTGTTGCTGTTCTTGTTGTTGTTGTTGTGGCACTCTTCGACCTTTTGGATGGTGTGGTCCATCCTGTTTTATTCCCTACTCCTCCTGCTGTGTGTGCTTTTGTTTTTACGAGTTGGCGGCCAAAAACAATTTTACAATACTCGAAAAACTTTTGCCAAGTCAAGTTGTAAGTGCAGCTTACAAGCCTCAAGAATTTTAAGTGAGTTAAAACTGCATGCAATGCTCACTTACAACACACACACACTCACAACACACACTCACATAGATACACACATATGCATCTTGTATACATAGAGACAGTGGATAACATTGCGCAAGCGCAGCCGCGTCTGAGAGTCTGCGTCGTCGTCCTCGTTGTCGTCGTCTTAGTTGATGATTGTTCCATCGTCTTTAGTCGTTGTGGATATACTCTTACAGAGAGTTTATCATTGTGTAAGGTCTCCGTAAAACAGTTTCAGTTTCTTAAAAGTTCCTGTGCAAATCTATATGCATATGTTTGGTGTATACTCTAAGCTGAGCTAATCGGCTGATATTTTATTTAGCAACGAGTCCTTTCCTGGAAATTCCATAGCAAGACGGATTGCGAGGTAACGGTCTGATGTAAGGCTTTTGTCCAGTCATGGGTCACTCCTTGGTTTCACTTCAATATTGAAGGCGTGGTTTACCCTTTCGATGTCTTATTTTAACAATTACTCAAAGTACTTTTCTCTCTGGAGCTTCCTCGTCCTTACTCAACTGTTTCATACTCTGAGTCGATCGAGGTAGTCATCTAGCTAAGTTATCTAGCTAATTAAACTCGAGCAATATTTTTCCACTCCTCGAATTTACATAGTCCGCAGTCTTCCTAGTTCAGCCTAGAGTCTCCCCTTTCGCCAAAGTCTTTCAAAAGCCTCATTGAGCTCTTTTTCCACCGTTATTTATTAGTCCTTACGCAAGTGATCAGTTTTTACTCCCAGAGTCCTTAGTTTGGCGATCACACCGCCCAGGTCGACCTGACTTATCATTATTACCCATGTCAATTTTTCTAACACTAAAGCGAAATCCGCTTTCTTCCTGGTTCTTGGGGTGGTCACTGAGAGTGTTTTCCTCTCACACATTGCATTCTTCACCTGCTGTTCCGGAGAGTTTGAAAATGCCATTTACACCAGGGTTGGCCCACTTGCTTGGTATTGATTCGCAGCATTCCGTAATCGTGTGACTAGTTTGAACTAAACTTATCATTACAAGCCATATCAAGGTCTTTTTGTAACATTAAAGCTAAATCCGCTTTCTTCCTGGTTCTTGGGGTGGTCACTGAGAGTGTTTTCCTCTCACACAGAGTGCATCTGATTGCGACATTCTTCACCTGCTCTTCCGGAGAGTGTGAAAATGCCATTTATACCAGGGTTGGCACACTTGTTTGGTATTGATTCGCAGCATTCCGTAATCGTGTGACTAGTTTGAACCAGGAGTGGGGCTCTCGGGAATCAACTCACTGATCAATTATAGACGTTATATTTTTAAGATCATTTTTCTTGGCTATTAGTTTAGTTACCGATTTGGGCCAACCTTGACGACATTTCCATTATCTAAAGTTTAACACTTACAAGAACTTAATAGATAATCCTCACTACAACTTAGTCCAACTCCAAGTTTCGACAAAATAATTGCAAGTTCCTCGAGTGTATAACGAATTTAACTCCATAAACTTGTCTTTTACTGAACTTCTTTTTTTTTTTTTCGTCTTTGCTGTTGAGGAGGACAAACTGCAGCCGCTCAAATTGGAAATGCATTTTTCATGATGCAGAAGAAGTTGTAGCCATGTTGCAAAGATGTTGTTGCATGGTTACAGAGGATCGTCTCTAAAACAAACACACAAAAAAGAAAAAAGGCAGCAAAGTAGTATAATAATAATGAACCAACAACCAACATAGACAAACGGACGCCATGGCGCACGATTTACTTGTAAGCGCGAATGCAGCCAAGTTGCAACAAGAATTGGCAACAAACAAAGAAATTGCAGCAACTTGTTGCACAAAACGCAAATTAAAGGTACAAAAATTAATTGAAGTGATGTATGCGACGTCAATGCAAAATGGCCAACAACTAAATTCTTTTGTTGCAAGTTGTTTGTGGCACATACGAGTACAATGTGGAACACAGTCAACATCCGCACGCTGACAAGCCATTTTGTACTTACAAGTCATTATCACCACAGCGCTGTGATCGCTGCCCATTGATAAGAGAGCAACTGCAGCGGCAGCAGTAGCAACAATCACTGCCACACACAACAACTGAGGCAAGCTCTCTATGTGTGTTGGTTGCAGTGTGGCAAGGTTTGGTTTGCCGCCGCGGCTATCAGCGATGCCATCAACAACATCAAAGGTAGCAGCATAAAAACGACTACAAGCCCAAATAAGATAACGAGCATGGCTCAGGCTGAGACTCAGGCACACCAAACCAAAAAGACATCATTGGTCGAAACAGGAGCAGGC
The DNA here is from genome assembly GCA_037043745.1 of Chymomyza amoena. NCBI lineage: Eukaryota > Metazoa > Arthropoda > Insecta > Diptera > Drosophilidae > Chymomyza > Chymomyza amoena. The sequence goes on from JBAMAX010004318.1 coordinate 335,240, forward strand.
GCTGCAGCCACTCGTTTGGACCGCAGTCTCTAGTTGCCAGCTCCGAGCTGAGAGCTCCCAGCAAACAAAGAATGATAATGATGTCATTTGGCATTTATTTACGAGCGCATAGTCATTGCTAAACGAGCTCTAATTTACATTTATGAAGCTGTTCTACGCACGCACGACACAGAACCCTTGCACCCCTGCACTGAGAGAAAAAGGGGAGAATGTTGTTCAGAAAAAAAAGCAGAAGAACTGTTTCAACTCTTTTTTGAATGGTGTGTGTGACTAAAGAAGCTCTGCAAAACAATTTTTTATTGAAATATTTCTAGCCCGCAAGGGAGTGAAGAGACTTTCTCTGTTGAAAGGATCACTCAGTCGGTTCCCTATATACTTTAACCAGAAAAAAGGGTAGAATATTGCTTACAAAAAACCAGGAGAATTGTCCCAAAAAATGTTCGAAGGATTTGAAGAAATTATCGAAACTCTCCCCCAGTGCCCTTCCGTAGATCCGCCATTGAACTGAGGTCATTCACTTTGATCATACGGTGTCTGGCCATTTTGAAAAAGAAGAAGCGGAATGGAGTGGATCAGTTCTACCATCTGCATACGTGGAAACGAATGTATTAGGGAATCCTGAGTAAAATATCTGTGAAGCCAGATCCTCCAGGGATACTGTGTCTGATAATAAAATTACACGGTGTCTCTAGACGCGATAAACATTGCTGGAAAGAAGAACTCCTGTTCTTTTAGAAGAACAGGATTAGAATAGTGACAAGAGTTTTAATATGGATCTGCGACATAGACCCGTAACGAACACGATGCTTTTGCTTTTGCCTCCATGACTTTAGTCATCCAACACCTACCAAAAGCATGCAGTACCTGGAAAAAAAAATTCTTGGCGCAACTGGGCTCTGTCACACTTTTCTTTGAAATAGCTATCTCTTTTCACCCACTCCCAAAAAAAAAGTTATAAAAAGAACATTTCATATCGTACAACGTCAATCCCAATCTCCCACTCCTCTCACAGACACTTATTGGCATTACAATAGGCCCATAAGACTCTGGATGATTTTGGTTTTTATCGACAAACCTTTCCTCAGCTATTATAGACCCATTACAGTATTGAATATAACAGCAAAGCCAAGTATAGGCCTCGCTCCACTAAGCCAATCGTTCAAAATGTTCATGGAATCATTGAGATCGAACTGGCATGTGATATTAGCTAAGTAACCGTAAGCATTTATATAAGGCTGGTCTCAGAAAGAAGCTAGAACTATCGGAAAAAAAACATTTAGACCGAATTAAAGCTTGTGAGTTTATGCTGAAAAGTAACCAAATCGACTTATTTTCAAAACAGGTGTTGACTGAGACGTGTGTTTGGTGGGATTGGAAGGGAGCTATCCACTGTGAACTTCTCTCACAGGGCCAAAATTTCAATTCCGACCTAAGTTCTCAACAACTAACCAGTGATCGACCAGAAGTGACCAGAATTGGACAATAGGAAAGATGTTGTGATCCATCAAAACAACGCCAGGCCACTCACATCTTTAATGATTAGGTATAGTCCATACCTAACACCAAGCGACTATCATCTAATTAACTATTTGCAGATTTAATCTAATGGTAAAGAAATGTTCTTAAAAGAGGATGATAAAAATTAGCTGGTCAAATTTCTTACCGATAGGCAGGAGGATTTCTTTAATCGGCTAATTATGAAATGGCCTTCTAAATACTTTTCTCAAGTTTTAAATCCATTTGTAATCATCATTTTTATCGACATTTTTGTTTATTCGAAACTCAATCATCTTTTTCTCACTGTGTAGCCATCCCTTTTCCCACAGACAAAGAGCTGCGTGTGTGTCCATGGTATCCTCATGGTGCGCCTTGTTGTGGTTACTGTTGATCGTTGCGCATTGTCGATAACATCGATTTATCGATGTCTATGTTTGTGCATCTCTGTGGTGTGTATATGTGTGTGACAATAAAAAAAGCAACAACAAGAAGAGCAAACGAATAAGTGATTCAAAGTACAAGTGCATAAATTAGAGATAACGATTCGTGCTGGAACAACATGAAGGGGTTACACCAAGGCATTGGACCAGGAGTTGTGTGTAAGATTATGATCAAGGGTTACAATTGGAGTGTGTGTGTGTGTGAGTGTGTGTGGGGTAAGGTTTAAGGTGAAAGTTGAAACACTTCCTTAAAGTCAGGAATTAACATAATTAGAACGTTGTTTAATTGGAAACAGTTTAGCGCGTGTTTGGCGCAGATGATCCAATTAAATTTTGATTAAAATTCAAGAATTTCTAAAGGTGGGGTTAGATGAGCTTAGACGATTATTTTAGTAACTTAATTTTGTGCGATTGGAAATGGGGGATTTCGATTTAAACATGTGGTTTCGTTTTTGATATCGATTTTGACTTGGTAAAACTTTCGCAATTTTGCTTCATCATATTTTTTTTTCGTATGATAAATTTAAATCAAGTTTGTGTATATTACAACATTTATAACTCAGGAACGAATGGACCGATTTTTATGTTTCTTTATTTACATTATTTTTTTCCGAAGAGAGTAGCAGAATGAAATCGGAAATTGGAATTCAACGAAAATGATTGCAAAACATCAACACTGGAAATTAATTAGAATCAGAATTGGTTGAGTGATTGAAGCGAGCAGGGCTCGGAACCCCTTGATATTAGGAGTTGGTACCCAATTGGCCTTTCTGCTGCGACTAGCGCACATATAAGAGATTGTAGCAGTTTTAGAGAATTATGCTTGGTGTGAGGCCTGTCAAGATGTGCTCTCCTAGCTAATAACCCGATTCAGCTAATTTAGAACATAAACGTTTTGGCTAGTTAGCTTTAAGAGCCCCAATCAAATTTCGATCAAAATTCAAAGAATCCTTTGGCTATTGTTGAATCTGCAGCAAATTCCAAGTAATGACCAGCACACACACACACACACACACAAAGATCAAAGTAGCGATCCTGTTTTTTTTTGGTGAGTCTTTCGGAGCACCCAACGCTGGTGGTCAGCAAATGAAGTCATAAAATTTTCAGCGTGCCAAAGAAGACTGCATGGATTTTTTGTTATGTTGTTGTTAGTTGTTGTACGGTAGGCCAAAAGCTGCCATTGATGATGAAGATGATGATGGGCCTGCTGGCAATGCTTGTAGAATCACACACAAATGCTGCCTCTGCGCGGCTCCTTGAGATACAATGATACAATATTATTATGGTTGCAAGCACTGTGGCCAGATTGGAATCAAACTGTGCAACTCTGCCGCTTCATCTGTAGCTATGTGTGTGTGGTTTGTATCTGTGTGGTTCTTGTGTATTTGTCTGAGCCTAAGAGAACAATTCAGCATTGTTTTGGCCAGCCAAGACAACAAGCCCTGGCAGGCCACCCAAAAAGTTATGATTAAGTTATGTATGTTGCATGTAGCTGAAGTTTAGGCCTGCCTGCAACTGGCACTGAACTTGAGTCTGTTTGGGGCATGACTCAAAGCAGTTAACGCAAATAGCCAAAACATGACTAAGCGCTAAGCAAAGCAACCACAACAACATGAAGCAACAAGCACCAGAAGATCAACCAAATAATGCAGCTTATAAATTTCATATCAAGCCGTACCCCAAAATAAAAAAAATAAAAACTTTCTCACGGCTACGCCACCTGACGCCCGGGCCCGGGGTCGTATGGCAGGCGCATAATTTTCAATGAAGACATCTGTCAGCAAAAATGTTCAGGCGTTTTGTTTATGGCATTTAAGCAAAGCTGATTTTTATTACCACAAAAACAACAACAGAACAACGACAACAACGACGACGACGACAACAACTAAACTGGCAACAAAAGCCACACGCGTGGTTGAGAGTGAACAGCAAGCAGCTCCAGCCAGTCCATGCCAGGCTCAGATCCCAAGCCTTTAGCGAACCCCAGACGTCGGTCACATCATTGACACATCGTACGCAAATTAAAAACGTCTCACACACATACACAAACACACACACATACTGTTGCTTGTCATAAACAAAAAAACAAAACTGGCCAACTGCCTGAGCCGAGGTCAAAAGGACGCGTCTCATTCGACACAATCTGTGGCATGAAAGCAGTTAAATGAAACACCGAAAGAGCCCAAAGCCAAAACCGGCGACCGCCTTGGTTGCTAAATGTTTAATAATGCCAGCAGTAGGTAATATATATGGGTGTGTGTGTTGGCCCCTTACTTTTTTAGGGGGTCAATCGCCATTGCTGGAATAAATTTCTACAGTCATTCGTTAGTAGTTTGTATGCAGCTTTTCGTAGAGCAAAGCCAGAGCTTTGTGGTGAGCTTTTCGTAGGCTAAAGCCAGAGCTTTGGCCAATATGCCAACAGTACGTAATGTGTGTTGTCCCTTAGTCTTTAAGGAGGTCAATCGCCACAGCTGGAATACATTTCTACAATCATTCGTTAGTTCTTTGTAAAAAGCTTTTCGCAGGTCGGTGTCATACTTTTATAGCAAAAATTAAAGGCGAAAAAATGATTGGGAGTGGGAGTGCGCTACTTACGGTCTGGGGGTAACTGCCACCTATATACAGATTTTCCATAGCTCTGCGTTAGTCAATATCTTATATGCATTGGTTAAGAAATCAAGTATAAAGACGTGAGAAAAATTGAACAAGAGAGACCTCTGCTGTCTTACAAAAGTCATAAGTCAGGGTAAGAGAAGGATTTGGACATGAAGAACACTGCTTAAGGTCAGGAGCGAAGGGCTACTGCTCGACTGCGTTTCTTCAATATCTTGCTAGCCTGTTTTTGGAGTACTGCAAAAAACGTCACATATAAAGGAAAAAGGTAGCTCTGTCAGGGATAGAACACCCGCGAAAAAAGACTTCTATAGCCGATTGCTCGAAATTTAACATCTCATACACCATCGAGTATGAAAACTCGGCTTTAGACTTGGAGCAGGGCTTTAGGATTACTGAACTTCTTAAAATTAATATTGTGTTAAAGAAAATGTTATTGGTGTTGGGGACGATTAACAATAACTAGATATTATTTTTGCTTATTAGGGGACTATATTGGATATTTAATGATGTTACAACAAGCTTAAAAGTGTAAGTTCCATCTTGGGGATTGCCACCTTGTCGTGGTGAGAGGGCTTATTAGGGGCGATGAATCCAAGAGCGACTCTGGCGGTAGAATAGCTATCCGCCACCATTGCCGGTAAGGTCGAGGAAGAGTCCTGAAGCTAAGAGCAGTCCACAACAAACCCTGATCATAAGGCAGAACAGGGTCTGTAAATTTCAACTGAGTTTAAAAAATGCTCATCATTTGACTCCATTAGTTACTGCAACTCCGGTTCATCGATTTTTTGCGAGCTGTGATAAACTATTTCAGTTATTATGAGACTCTTTCAAGACGGCATCCACCATACGTCTCCTTGAGATTTTTGGAAGACAGCAGTTCTAGAACATTGTGGGTTCAACCAAAAAAGCTCTGCAAACCTAGTCCGCGTTTTTGTGTAGTGTTGGTCCTAGCTAATCAAATCTACTTCGCTTGATCGTTAGCTCTATAGAAAGTTCGTTGGTCTTTTTCAGTATATCTTGATTAAAGATGATACGAGGCACCAGGTCCTTCGTAGGCACGAATTTACAAAAGATAGTCGCTTGAAAGTTGAAAATACGAAAATTGGTGCTGACTGAGGTATATAGATTAGGAAACATAAATGCTTGGAATGGAAAGAAATAAGGTACTACTACTTTCGTCCTTTTCTTATCTGATTCGGTTTGACGCTTCGCTATAAATATCACTCTAGAACTGGCAGGCTAATCCTGTAGAAAGAGGCACTTACAAATTCTTAGCTACGTACTTGTCCTTCGTACTGCAGTGATGCCTTGCTCCTGCGTATGTGAGTGTTTGCATGTGTGTGTGTGGTTAATCAGGCTCATTAGGTGGCCGCAGCTCATTTATATACAAAATTACGAACATGGCTCGCAAATTTTTGTGGTCTGAAATGTGATTAAGTTATTTTGTGGCTTTCGCAAACATAAGCACACTCACACATACTTGCTCGTGCAGAGCAGCGGGGGCTCAGATAGTCCCCACCATCCCCCCCCTACATACACATTCACTCTGACCGAGGGGAAGCAGTTTCGCATCGGGTTCCGAACGCTCCATTAACCGTAATTAAGGTATTCTTTTGCCTGCGCTTTCTTTTCTTTTTTTTTCTTTTTTAATACTTGTGTTGTCTTTGCCTCATCCTTTGGGCCAGGTCTCTGTGCTGCTGGCTGGTGTTGTTCCTTTATTGGCTTATAGCTTGTTGTTGAAAACCTGAGACACCGGCACAAAACACCACACACATCTTCATCTACGGCGCGCTCTGTGTGGCGGTCTTCAGGAGCTTGTGGAGCCGCGGAGAGGCAGCTGAACCTGCCAGGGTGCAAGTGAGCTGGCTGACATATCTGCCTGTTGCAAATGGCTACAGTTGCAAAAAAGATTTGGCTAAAGTTGAAGGAGAGAGTGGCACTTAAGTATAAAATATACAGCTACAGGTTGTTATTGTAGAATCCTTGAAGAATGTAACTCCCAATAATAAAAGCATTCAATTAACCTTTTAAGTTCCTCCGTAGAACTTTGAAAAATTAAAATTTCAATGCTCATTTTTTTACTCAAATTGTCATTTATTATAAAGGATTCGAATTTGGATCCAATATTTGGAAGCTAATCAAATAATTTTTGGAATATGTCTTATTCTTATTTTTTATAAGAATTTATACAGTTTTAAAGCGATTTTGGATGATTCAAATTGTGAAACTGAGTTTTAGCACATATTGTTATGATGATTTTTGAATTCCTATTTTGATTTATGGATAAATTCTTAATTATGTATAATACAGAAGATTAACATCCCCTGTGACGTCATAACAACAACTGTAGTAAAATGTTTAATTTTTCCTTGAGATTTCAGATTTTCGATATATTTGTTTTAATAAAAGCGAAAAAAGCTTTGAAAAGGTTTTATTTTATCTTCAATGTTGGGAAGCGAATGGGTTCAGTAAAGAACTTTTTTTACTAGTTCGTCTATCTATTGGTCAGATTTTTTTTTAAATTAACTTTTTATTATTCAAATATTTTTTGAGAAATATTGGAGAGCTTTACATGCATACCCAAAGATTCAAAATTAATTTGGGACCAACTTCTAAAAAGTTTCAATAAATATATAAATGATATTAAGCCAGAATGCTTACAATTTCTTTATTTTGACTTTGGTCACACTAATTTTTAATAAGTGGTTTAAAGTTGTTATGTTAGTTACGGTTCGAGGTAGATTTTTTTCCTTAGCACAAAGAAGTTTTCTAAGCGAAATTGTAGAGGAAAAAAAGTATCGCAAATAAATATTACGGAAACGTACATAGTTCGAAAGATCTAAGGCTTTTCTTTAAAGTCTGTTTTACCAATATTCAATTCAATTAAAGATAATTTTTCGATCATGACTAAGTGTTAATAAAGGGAAAACTCTTGGTCAAATTCTACACTTTAAGGGTTCCCAGAATAAACCTTGTAGAAAGAAGTCTTCTTCCAATATTTCTCCCGTATATAGTTTTAGGCAACACCTCAAATATTATATACATATTTAGCTTTCAACTATTCCACTTTTATTCTCAGTGTATTTTGAGCAACTTTTTGACCTCTTTGGTTATTATTTATGAAGCTATTAGTAAAGTGTGTGAACATATTTGCTTTTATAAAGCCACAGCAGGACACACACTCAAACACTCTTCATACACACACACACACATACACTAACTCACACACGCACACAAAAGGACCGCACAACGCTACAAATTGCCTTGAGCCTTGGTAATATCGAACTTTTGCTTTTCTCTTCGGAGTCTTCGAAGTCTTCTCGAAGTTTTTTGTTTTTGTTTAACCGAAACTGATTTAATTTTTGCTTCGGTTTCAATCCGTTGCTCGCTGGCCAATTCACCCGCCCAAGACACCAGCCAGCCAGCCAACCAACCAACCAGCCGACCAACTTGATGAGTTAATAGGAATCGAGTTACATTCCAAGAGACCAGGCCCAGAAGTTAGGCTGAGTCTGGGCCTGGGCCTGGGCCAGAGCCCGCACATGTTGTGCTACATTTTTTATTGGCAGTGCCTGCTGCTGTTGGGAAGCTTTGAAGCACTTCGAGAAGCTGGCAGAGCATTTGATGGCTGTCTGTTGCATTTTCGGCAGTGAGGTATTGACAGATTTAATTAACTCATCCGAAGCTTAAGCAGACATTTTGTAAGCAGTTAGGCGCGCATCCTGGAGGCCATTTCATTAATCCAAACCCTTTAGGCGGGTGCTGCCTGCTGTTTTATTAGTTGTTCGCTTTTTATATCAGACATCCGGTGTCGTATGTTGCGACGTGGCCAATATCTTATAAATTTGATAATTTCCGTTTTTCAGCTTGAATAATTCTTAAACGTCGTGCTTTATTTCATTTCATATTTCAGTTTTTTTTTTTTTTTTGAGAGAGATCTATCCAAGCTCATCTAAAACAAAAATCAAATGAAGCATGCAAAACGCCGCCAAAGGGCCAAAAGGCCAAACCTTTTTTGCATAGCTCAAACAAAAGACAGCGGCGCGTTTTGATCGAAAGTTGATTGAGCTCCAAGTCGGTTTGGTTTGGTTTTGGTTGCGACACAAAGTCTGTGAGGACAAGATCGAGGACAACACGGCTAATCTGCACTTGGCCTGCTTGTCGATGTCGGCTTGGGCTTGTTAGCACTGCTCTCAGCTCTCAGACTTACCTTGGTCTCATCAGACACATCTTCGTCATCGTCATCGACTGCTCCAGCTTCAGCTCTTGGCTTCAACGTTGTCAGCGTGATCATCACGAGGCTTTTGTTTTACCCTTGGGCAAGTTTTCGGCCCAGCAGACAATTAGTGAGCAGAGTTCCTCTTGATGCTCTAGAGGAAGTGTATGCTGAACTTTGTTCAAGCGTTTGTCATGCTTGAGATGAGTCAGTGGAGTTCGCTTCAGAATGATTGACAGGAATAGGAACGTAATAAATAGGTCCTAGACCTAGTAGCTAATGTTTTTAAAATCTAAGGACTATTTAAGAAAAAACATCGTCGCCTATATTCAATGGGGCCTATGTAGCAAAGCTGCTCAGCTCTCTTTAAGGAACTGTAATTAGCAAAAGTAGTTGCCCTTAAAAACATATTCTACAAGAAGTTTTCTAAAATATTTATGAAATTTGGTATTTTTCAGCTGGTATTATTCCCTCCTTAAACCAAAAAACCGTCCAATAAAAATTTTTGGTTTCCTTTGAAGAATTTTTAAAAATGTAAAAATTGTACAATTTTTTAGAGGATTTAAATTTAGAAACAAATTTTGGGAACTCTTGAAATTGTTGTTGGTTTATTGACTATTTTCATTTTTTACAACATCAAAAATTTCCCTTTAAAAAAAAAAAAAGAAATCTTTCTTAATACCTAATGAAATATCGAAATATTTCTGAAATTTTGGCATCTTGTAATTTTTTAATGAGAATTTGAGATAGTCCTAAATCGATTTTGTTCATAGCTAACTTTGCAGGATTCGAATTGTGAAACTAAAATTTTGATTCACATTTGTATAAATGTGTTTTTTCCAATATGTAAGGCCTATATCCCTAGTGACGTCAAAACGAAAACTGTAGTAAAAGGTCAGAAATATTTTTGAAAAGGTTTAGTTTTTCCTTTAGATTTCGTATACTCGCTTTTTAGAAAAATCTAAGAAAACTATACATTTATTTGGTTTATCGATAATTACTTTTTTGAGAAATCGGCAGGGAAGGACATTTCGACGTTCTTGAAACTGTTTTTTGCTTTTTTGAGGATGTGGTTACTTTCTTTATTTTTGAATAAAAATTTCAGATAAAATTGAAACATTATTGTATATTTTAAACATCTAATAAAATTGAATTTAAGAATTTGGAGAACTCAAAATGTAAATTAAAATTTTAACACTTATTAATGGGAACTCTAAAAATTTGTAATTTCATTGGCTAAGAAGTTTTTGTCTAATTTTCTATTGTATAATATGTAGATGAAGAGTATTCCAACTTCGTCTATTGAAAGTTTCGCTTGCGTCAGCTTCTTTTTGCTGCCCTCTTTCTTGCTCTCTATCATTTACTTTTCCCTTTCTCTTTCTTTACCTTCATCGGATCTTTGCGTAATTTGAATAAAGCGACATTTATTTGACAACTCGTCAAGAGTCTGTCGGCAAACTTTAAAAAAAAAGAAGCCAACAACAACGACAACAGCAACAACAACTTTGGCAAGATTTCATGTGAATTTTTGAAAATTTGTACAAAGTGCACTCATGTGGGAAAATAATTTGGCATATGAAAATATGGTATTTACTATAGGCCATATAGCCGTATGGAATTTTCCCAAACTAGACTTTATTGAGTGGCATGGAAAATTTTTTCAAAGACAACAACGTTGCCAACTCAAAGCAAGAGTAAAAAAAAATTAAAATATAAAAAAATTTGAAAAAAAAAGAAGAAAAACAAATTACAACGCGGCAAGTAAACAAAATTAATTAAATGACATGAATTTGACGTGACAATGTTTTTTTTTATTGCTCAACTTTTTTGCAGCAGCTCCGCTCTAAGCCGCTTAGCTGAGTCGCTGAGTCCCCAGCCTCAGACCCAGTCTCGGAGTCTGTCTCAGACGCAGGCAGTCTCCGTTGAGTCTCAGCCGTCGCATCGTTAGCAGAGAGCGTCGTGCCTAGACATCGAAGCGGCTTTGGCTTGGCCCAGACATGCAGCAGACAATTGCTTGTGCAACGTCTCTAAGTAGAGTGGAGACTCGTCTAAGGTGGCTTAGGTGCAGCTGGAATATTTTGGTTGGGTCGAGATTCTTCGAAAAACTTAACAAGATATAGACTTCTTTTGTCAAATAAATTGGATTATTGACAAGTGAAATTATTAGAAGGTTTCACTTATATCCATTTCTAATTATTGATTTTCATCGTAATATTTTTATTTTTTTATCTGTTTACTCCTCTTGGGAGCCTCTACAGGAGCTTTCCATCGAACTCTATTTTGCGCTGTTTGTTTAGTTGCAATTCATGTCTTGTTTTGCTATGTCAGCTCTTGAAGGACAGTCCGCCGCCAGGTCCTACTCGACTGCTTCCTTGGGGATTCCAATCTAGTGCCATCCTTACAATGCTGCTTAGATCTTTTTTGAGAGCATGACCCGACCATGTCCATTTACGTTTTCTGATTTGGAGGTGAATAAGGGACTCGAGTGATTGTGCATTTGATATTCTACTATATTTGGCCAGAATAAAACAATAATTCCCTGACTGACGCCCGACTGACCTACAGTTTATAGATGAATCCGAACGGCGGTGTCTTCAATTAATAGAGACGTCGGTGGCGTTAGGTCGGTGAATCGATTCCCCGAAGTAACTCTGGTGCATGTGCCTAGCACTGGCATAGCTAGCTCAAAGACACTATTTGCCACAGAAAGTCTCTATTTGGCCAGAATATCCCGCATATACATAATTTGCAGGAGGTATGGAAAGCTGTCAACGGATTCGTCTGGGTTCTCTTCTATAGTAATGTTACTTTGGAGTGATTGAAGAGCATTGCTTTGGTTTTTGCTGTGTTAATTTTGAGCCCGACTCTCCTGCCCAGTTTCACGAGGTCATCTACTTTGGCTTGGATGTAACGTAGTCTAATAGGACCTCTAGACAGATGTCGTCTGCGTTGACCAAGTCTTCAAGGTGTCTGGTGAAGCTCCACGTGATGCCACGCTTGGACTTGCATATCTCAAGTTCATAGATATTTCCCATTTAAAGCTCTACTTCCCTTCAGTATGTTCCGGATCCATTGCAATCTCAAGATCATGGATATTTTCCATGTTGAGCTCTACTACCCTTCAGTATGTTCAGAATCCATGGAAATCTCACGATCATGGATATTTTCCATTTGAAGCTCTACTTCCCTTTAGTACTTCCCTTGAGTATATTCGGGATCCATGGTAGTCCCAAGATTATGAATATTATCCATTTAAAGCTCTACTTTCCTTCAGTATGTTTGAGATCCATGGAAATCTCAAGATCATGGATATTTTTCATTTGAAGCTCTACTACCCCTCAGTATGTTCGGAATCCATGGCAATCTCAAGAACATGGATATTTTCCTTTTGAAGCTCTACTTCAGAACCACAGTACCCCTGTCCCGATCCTATCTTTACCAATCTTCGGAGGAATCGTATTTTTTGATCCTTGAGACGCCCTTGTTGCTATTTGGCTCCGTTTCTCTGTAGTGATTATTCGTTTTTAATCCTCTCTTGGTGATTTTCTCTTGCCCTATCAATCTCAAGTTCTGGGGTTGTTCACCGAATTGGTCCTACTTAGATATCCCCTTGTGCCAGGCTTCGCTGTACTGTGTTTATATGCAAGTTTCTTATTTGAAATTGAAAATGTTGTACAAATTGTGGCAAGCATTTTGTTTGCCTTGCATTTTGGCCGCAATTAAAATGCATGTTCAAGTCTACCTTGCCGCCTGCTGCCTTTCCCCTGGAATCCACCAACAAGCCAGCCCCAGTCAGTCAGTCTGTCTGTCTCTCAGTCACCCTGCCACTGTAATAAGTGCCTGTACATAGTACACACACACTCGTACACACACACACTCCAGCTCACATAAATAAACACATTATTACAAACACTTGAAAGCCGTTTGGCTAGCATGTTTTTATTATTTTCGCTAAATTAATATTTCTTGTTCATTAGTTTTATTTGCTTAAACTGTGCGCTAATATTTCCTGCTTAGTAATTAAGTTTCGTTGCCGTTGTTGTTGTTGTTGTTGTTGCCGTTGCGCAGGTGCAAACTACAACAAGTTGCATATGGCAGGCAGCATACTGAAGTTGCATTCAATTGCGTTGACAACATTGCGTATGAGTAATGTGTGCACAGGGCTGGACAACAACGCTCAAGTCGCAAGCCTTGTGCCTCTAGACTGAGTGCCGACAGTTTTGTGGCACCCTGGTGGTGCTTACAAGTGGCGGCTACTTCATGCATGCCACAAGGCAAAGACACCAAAAAAAAATCTTGTACAATAGTTGCATTTAATGAATACAACACAAGTGCCGCTGCTAAGTCCAAGTGTCTCCAATGGCCTACTGAAATCCTGTTATAGCTGGACTTTGAGCAAGCCTAACTTTTTATTAGATGATAATTGCTGGGAGTTACTTAGTTTGGACAGCTGCCGAAGTTGCTGGCAAGGCCAAGATTGTTGGTATGAAAATATGAAATTTATATGTGTTGATGTTTCTAGTTATGCAAAGTTTATTTGGAAAATTTTTGGTAAGGAGAGTTTTGTTTTGGGAATTTGCGAAAATCTGAAAGGAACTTAGATAGAACTTAGAAATACCCCCGATTGGATATCGGCACCTGGCTCTGAGCAGCTTTAAGGTGTTCAGCTCACCCAGTCAGCTACCCTTCTCTGGTCTCTATTTTTCTGAGGCGATTTGGCTTTTGTGGCTCTATAATAAATACTACAGATTAACTCCTATATTAATGTCAGATTTTAAAGGTCTTTGGTTTCAGTTGAAAGTTATTAAAAATAGTAAAAAATTAAGCGCTTTAAAATTATTTAGGCTTGCACAGGGCGTCGAAAAAGAAGAAAAAAATTAGCTTGCCTGCAAATATAAGGGTCTCAAGTTTGATTATCCTAATTCCCTTTAATATCGAAAATCTAGCTGTTCGTGCCGATAGACGAGAAAGCTACGACTTCACTATGTTATATCCACTGGAAAAAATGTAATATAACCTTTAACTTAGGAGTAGGATATCTAATCAAAATTTATGTACCAAATTAGGTGATCGGTTGTTTGGGATCTCAACTAGACCAGACCAAAATATATCAAAAACCAAATTTATATTCTCTACCTTATGTAAATGAATGTAACATATTGAAGGAGTTGAAGGAGACCCCCTTACAGGCATATAAAAGGTGAATAGAGAAGTCGATATATCATATCATAAAGCTCAAGGAATGAAATTTAATTTTAATTTTATTGATATCGGGGCTAAATTATATAGCTCCAGACTTCGAAAAAAAAACGTTGGTTGGATAATTTTTTCGCGTTGGGTTCCCAAGTACCTTACGAAATTTTAACAAAATCGGCTGACTATATCATATAGCACTCATAGTATCAATTAATCAAAAAACGTGTTTGGTTAAATAATATATGTATTTTGTTTATTTTCGAGGATATCCTAATGTAATTTTGCTTTTGGCAGTTTTTTAGAGTTTCCCAGTACTGTAACAAATCGGATCAAAGTCGGTTGCTTACATAGCCCCTATCGGTCAAAAAATTTGACTGTTTTATGTCTGTTTATGAAAATGTCGGAACCAAATTAATATCTTTTATGGATCATACCGGATGCAACGTAGGGGTACAGAGCATCGCAAAGTCATCGGTGCCCGAGCGCACGCATCTTTTTAGATAATTTTACCTTATTTTGAAACTTATCAATTTAATTTATATATTTTTTTCGATTTTTTTTACTAAAAAAAATTTGGACAAAGACGATATATATAGATTTTTTAAATAATATTTTGAGACTAATGTACCGCCTACCTTCCCTCCTTTATTCAACGGATATGGCAGTAACAATTTTTTAAACAATTTTTAATTTTAAATTAAATGATATTTTTCTGCTGCTTCTATTTTTCAAAAGTCAACACGAATTTGATCCTGTAACTAAGCCGAACACGATCTAAATAAAATTCTTCCAGGTTTTCTTAGCATATTTTTATAAATTACAAATTACAATTCATTTTAATTCCTCTTCCAATAACACATTGGGACTCGAACCGAAAAAAATTTCGTTTTGGTGAAATTGAGAGCACTAAAAATGCGGCTTGCGGTGCACATATGGATATTGAATTTTATTGTTTTATTTTTTCTTCTTCTTCTTGCGATTATATTAAAATAATCCACCTGAATTTTTAGCTTAAAAAATTATTCATAATTTCCACACCCACTTTGGATTAAGTCAATCACGAGTTTGAAATCAATTCCGATGCTAATATGCTCTGCAAAACTCAGGCTCTATAAAGTTGTTCAAGTCGTTTGTAACGCACTTAACACTAATAAACAAAACTGGCTTCTAAATTAAGTCGAAAGAATTCTTTTGTGTAAGGGCATTTTAATAGCTATATTTGTTTTCCCATTCTATTCGACGGCTATTCAAGATTTCAAAATCAATGGCTTAGTTTTTTTTATTATATTTTTATTTTTATTATAGTTGGTATTGTTATTGTTGTCATAAATATTGTCATATATTGTCATATAGTACGATGTTTTGACCAAAAGAGCGATCTATAGATTTGCGCATGAAATGCTAATAACGTATTAAAACAAGTCAACGTCAAGTTTTTAATGTTTTAAATAAAAGCACTAACACACATAAAGATATATATTTCCAATACATTTCCAATACATGTGAGTACAAATAAATTTGCAATAAATATTGAACTGCTTATGGCTTCTATATTTTATAAAATTTATTTAATTTTTATTCAATTATGCAGCATAAATTTCATATTTGCTTTTGTTGTTGGTTTATTATATAAATGGGTCACTAAGAGTGACAGTTATGGTTCATATTGTGGTTAAAGAGTTTAGCGGCCGAGGGCTGCCTAAAAATTTGCGGAAGCTGGAGTTTTGTCAGGATTTTGTTTTCAAGATTTTTTCAAATTTTGTTTTTTTTTTATTGCAGCTTACAATTAGTATATTGTTGGAAATATAATTTAATAATTTAAGTAATAAATAAATAAATGTCCCTAGCTGAATTTCATTTTGAATTTTTATTAATAAAACTACAAAAGTAAAGCAAAAAAGCAGTAGCTTTTGTTTACAATGTAAATTAAATAAATTGCACTGCTTACACTCACATGAAATTGGATTACATTAAAACACAAAGAAGCAGGACAACCTGCTTCACATTTGCCTAAATATGCCGCGCCGCTTACACTCATAACATTTATATGTAAAGCAGAATAGAAAAATAGGATCAAAAAGAAAGCAAAGAGCGCAATCTTTGCCTTTTACGCGCACACACACTTGCACATTTTACACTCACTGCACAAAAAACAACAAAAAAAAAAACGGATTTTTGCGCGCGCTCTTTCACGGCGACCACGGTCGGCATTTTATTAATTTTGTTTAAATAATGATTATTTAAGCAATTGCACTTATGGCTTACAATGCTTTTTGAGGCTTATATTTACACTAACTGATTTTAGGCGTTTTAACACATTTTTTAAGCGCGCAAACTTATTAATTTTAATAAAACAGCAGCGCGCGTTTCCGAGTTGTCTTTTTGACTTACTAACAATACCCTACAATCATAGGGTGCAAAGCATACTTTGGATTTGCATGAAGTATGTAATAAGGCAAGGAAGCCATATAACATCAATAGAGTATCATCAAGTTGAAGCTTAAAACTTATCACAAATACCCCGTTTTACCTCAAATTTTGTTTAAAACAATGACGAAATATATTATATGAAATAAAACAAATAGTTATATTTTGCCAAAAAACGAAATATTAGCTATATATAACTGCTTGTTACAGTTCATTATGCTTATAAAAAGCAAAGTAGGCATAAACACTAATATTGCCTTTAAAGTGTAAGCAAAAATAAATATATTGACAAGTACCAAACAAACTGTGCAGGGTATGCTATAGTCGACTCATTTAAATACATTTTTATTATTACGCTCTTTCTATCTTCTCTTTTGGGAGCGGATCCGGGTTGCCAAAGGCTCAATTGCCAATAAGAGCCGGGATTTGCTCTAAGGCGCTTGCTGCAGTGCACCTATGCGACAACCCTGTAAGTAAACGTTTAGAAAAAAAGTGGGCACAGTTCGTTTTAACCGCGTAAAAAGTTAATAATTTATTTATAAACGCATTGCAAAAAGTGTTAAATAATATAAAAAGTGTTTAATATTATTTATATAATTATTGTTATTAAATAAAGTGCATATTAAAGCCTATATAAAGTGCAAGTGGTAAATAAGCGGCTTTAAATTATTTGTGTGTGTGTGCGTGGGCCACAGAAGTCTCAAAAATAAAAGCGCGCGTTTTTCGGGCTTAAAATTAATCAAAAGTGCAACAAATATTTATTAAATTATTTACATGTTAAAGCGTTAAGTGTTATTATTAAAATATATCTAATGCAGCGTCTGCAAGACCTGCCTATTAGCAGCAGTTTGAAATAGCAAGTGTTTTTTTTTTGTTGCTTTGTTTTTTTTTGGTGGTTTTTTTTTGTGTTTCAAATTTACAAAACGTGCCTAATTCGATTATTAATTTAATTCTGAGTGCAGAAAGTATTGTGTTTTTCAAAAGTGTCTAATCCTGTAAAATAATATCTAACAAGTGCAAATTGTTAAAACATTTTTTATTACAACTAAAATTTTGGCTTGTATGGGCGTCTCAACAATTGTGCAAGTGCAAGTAAGTAAGCAATACATTTTTATTTATTTTAAGTTTTACTCCTGTAGGAAAGTGCTATTGCTTGAAAGAGGAAGCATATATGTATGTGCCCAATATACGCACAGGTATTGCATAAGAATTACAGGGATATTTATACCCTGTACCGTATGGTACCAAGGGTATATTAAGTTTGTGCAAGCCGAAAATGTATGTAACATATAGAAGGAGACGTCGGAGACACCCCAAAGTTACCTAAAATATGATCAGGGTGAATAGAGAAGTCGATATACCCATGTCCGCCTGTCCGTCTGTCCGTGTGAACGCCTAGATCTCAGAGATGGTAAGAGCTAGAGTTACCAAACTTTCACATTAGATCCCATATTATTCCATAGGAGGCAAGTTTATTTTATTTTTTTGATATCGGGGATAAATTATATAGCTCCCATGGGGGTGTTTGAGACGACCTCGACATAAAAAGCGTTTTAGATGAATAATTCGTTTGTTTATGAAGATATCATAACCAAATTTGGTATTCGAAAGTTTTTTATAGTTCCCAATCACTGTACCCACTTTGATCGAAATCGGTTGACTAAATCATATAGCTCCCATAGGACCGATCGGCCAAAATAACTTTTTTAAAGAAAAATTCGCTATATTTCGTTTTTTAATAAAGATATCGTAACCAGATTTGGCGTTTGGAAATTTTTTAGACCACTTAAGCAATGTGCCAAATTTGAACAAAATCGGTTGACTATATCATATAGCTCCCATAGGTCCGATCTTCAAAAAAATCGATTTTTTAACAAAATTTGTTGTGTTTCGTTTGTTTGTTAAGATATTGGGACCAAACTTGACATTCGTGAGTATTTTATAGTTCCTAAGCACTGTACTAAATTTAATCCAATTCGTTTGACTAGATCATATAGCTCCCATAGGACCAATCGGTCCAAAAACACGTTTTTTATACAAAATTCGATGTGTTTTGTTTGTTTGTAAAGATATTTGAAATAAATTTGGCATTCATATCTTTTTTAAGGTATTTAAGCACTGTGTCAAGTTTTATTGAAATCGGTTGACTATATCATATAGCTCCCATAGGAACGATCGGTCAAAAATAAAATTTTTGCTTAAAAATTCTTCTGTTTTTGGTTTTTTGTGAAGAAATCGGACTTTATTACAAGCTAGTGGTACAGGGTATCCTAAAGTCGTCCGCGCCCGACTTTACGTCCGCCATTTTTTTGTTGTAATTTACCATAAAAATAGACCGATGTACAGTACTAAAAGTACTATAATAATAGTCTGAATCACTTTATGTTATAATCAAATCTAAGTTAAAGGATTCCAAACATTTTACCTTTACAAATTGTTATTGTTTCAATTATATTGATTTTATGCGAATTATATGTACTTAAGTAACAAGGTGTTAATTCACTTTGGGGAAGAAGTGCAGAATTGTGATTATACCAAATTTTAAAAAAGATTTATGAGTGTTATTTTTGAGGACCCTAGAAAACCTAGAAAAGACGCAAACATAATAAATTTAGTTGCTAATTTTTTTACTTTGTAGGTACTCATTTCATTTTAAGGTATTTTCGGAAATAAAAATTGTGACAGTTGTTTTAATTGCTAAACTAAAAATTTGAATTAGATTTGTAGTCCCAAATTATTGATACTTAAGCATTCAGTTCTTGTGGTTTCCAACTAGTTTCGTACAAGTAAAACCGGAACAAGTTTTAAGAACACCTATTAAAATGGCGTCAAACTTACGAAATATTCATTCAGAGATTACAGTGTTCCAGAATGTTGACCATTTGCATATTTAAATTGTCTACAAATCTTCTGTACTACAGATAACACAAAAATCTGAGAAGAGCGTCAAATTTAATCGTCATCTAGGAAAAAGGTTAACTATAAATAAAAATCTTGTAGCATGTATTGTGTTTCGTCAAAAGAATTGATATTATTAGTATAACTTGTAAGAAAAGTAGTTAAAAAATATGTTTGCCACCCGAAACTTGAATTTTCTTAGATTCGGTCGCCTTTTCTCTCTTAAATCAACGTATTACTTTTACTTTTTGGAGTTTTTGGGACACTCAGCTAGCGGTTTTTTCTGTAAAATTTTGTGAGGCTATATATTTAGTTTATCTCAGCAATACAAAATTATAGTCCGATTCAAGATAAACTCGGCACGTATATATACCCTAAATCTGCCTTAAATATTTAACAATTTTATATTTTATGCCGATACACGTAAGTTGATAGTTTTAAAAAATTTATATGAGCTTAAAATTATTCTCATCATCCTACGATGCATTCATATACTTACCAAAACACCTTATACTAATGGGTTGAAAAGTTCGTAGGCTAACTTATAAAAATAGATTTTTTTGGCAAATTCGATTTTATTATTCAACATAGTTGCCATCGGGGGCGATACACCGATTATAGTGATCCTCCAACTTTTCGATACCTTTTCCAAAATACGATTTCTGATTAGCCTTAAAATGGGCTTCCGTTTCGGCGATCACCTCTTCATTGGAGCTAAATCTTTTTCCAGCGAGTGTTCTCTTGAGGTTTGAGAACAGGAAAAAGACGCTGGGGCCAGATATGGAAAATACGCTGGATGCGGAAACAATTCGAAGCCAAATTCATGCAATTTTGCTTAATTTGAGATATTCCTCTATTAGGTGGAATGTTGCTCACCTTATTAAATTGTTAATATTTTTCATATAATTATGCCAGAGTTGACACAGCGCCTTATAAAATTTCAAGTTTTTACCCATAACCGAAAAACATTGTCCGACCCTCGCTAAAATTGCACAGCAACAGCCGAGCCAGAAAAAGTTACGACTTTTGGAGCACAGAAAACAAAAGACTTAGGCGACAAACTTCTTTGCACACCTTAAAACGCGTGCCGTATCCGTCGCGTCGTCAGTCAATTGGTCAGTGGACCACGCCCACGCCCACACCTTTGACTCCGGCCGCCTTACTCTATCCGTCCATTTGTTCACAATTACGCATGCAAATCATGTTGTCAACGTAATTAAAACTTAATCGCATGCATCTAACGGCTGAAATGTCATAAACAATACTTAAGCGTCTTACACACAGATACAAAATAGTGTTACTCGGAATTACACATACGACACATATGTCCACCTATTTACATCCATACATAAGTACTAACAGTCGCAGCTACAGTAAATAATATCTTAATGGCAAATTAAAGCCACAAACGCGTTTATTGGCAATGATCGCCGGCAGCGCTGTCGACGCCGAAGCCGAAGCTTTGTCAGCAGCGTAGTTTGTACCAAGCGTTGGCCACCGCATGACGACAACCGTCGCGTCGCCGTCGACGCCGCCGGAGGCAGAAGCAGTTGCTACCAACAACTGGCAGCTACTGCCACCAACCGGCAGTACCAACTCGAAGACTGCGACAGTTTTTCTATTACAAAACTAATACTAGTGTAATGGTTGGAGTCGGAATATAAAGACTTTGAGATACTCTCCACTTGCTTTTATTTCTATGGGAAGCCTCTGAGCAAAAGGGATTTACATTTAAAACTAGAGAAGGGTATCAAGTATTGAATATATGTTATTGTGCATTGATGCCTTGAAGTTTGCGAAGATTAAACTTGAACATTTTTTGGTTATGAAGGGTGGAACAGGATATATATAAAAATGGTTTACTTTCTTCTGAAAGCTATCAGATCTGCGACTCTGTTGCCCACATTTTTTTTTTAAGCCTTCATTTCAATGATTGTAGGCTGGACCGAAGAGAGAAAATCCAGGTCCGGAGGAGAAAATATGTCGGCCAGTCTACTATATCTTTAACTTGAATCCCGATAGTTCGACAGTAATTACACCGGGCTCATGAGAAAACTCCCGGTCCCGGAGGAAACCCCCATTTTCCCAAACCTTGATAGTAAGAAGATCCATTTTCGTTAATGAAATATTAAAGACTAATCAAAGAGATCTTATTATACGATCATGCGATTATTAACGTTATAAAAGTGTAATCGTGGCGAACTAAGGACTATACCACTTATCTAAAATAAATTACCCTAAAATTAGTTTCTGGTTACTAAAAACATCATTATCATTATCAAATTTCGCCAGGACGATGATTATAACCAAGACTATACAGAGCTTTATAGGACCAGAAAAGCTTTCCTTACCCTGTTACATACTTTGGGACCAACTTAATGTAACCATCTGATCCATGAGTAACGGATATAAAAAAATATTAAAACCAATATCTATTTTCGTATTGCGGTTGTGGTTAACACTTTTTGTTGTGCTCTGGTTGTTCTTGTTGTTGTTGTTGTTATTCTTGTGGCAGTATTTTTTGCAGTTTATTTGCCAAGTTTTATGATTATTTATGGGCCACTTGTGTCTGTCCGTTAATCTGTCTTCTTGTAGCTGGGGCGTGGACGACTTAAGCTGAAGTGACTAATGATTTTGAAGAATTAACTCTAATCAATACAAGATTTCTGATTGACAGCTCACTACTGCTTATTATTCTTGAACAGTATTTGATGCCCTACTTCAAAAATGTATAGAGCTCTAAAAAGATAATATGATAGGAGATGAGATGAGATGATGGCGGAAAGAGTCAGTTTATTATTTGCAAACAAGATTGGATTTTTTTGAAGCAAGAATTGACGCTGTTGTAGAAAATCGATTTGTTCTTAAAAGAGCTTTTTATGATAGCGAATGATGGGAAAGTTTATTATTTTAAAGCAATATTGTAGAAAGTGATTTTATTGAAGCGAGAGTTGATTAGATGCTTCTGCATCTTTTAGTAGGCTACGTTGTTGCAAAAAATTGATAAGCTCTAAAATGATGATATGATAGGAAATGAGATGATGGCGAATAAAGTCAGTTTATTATTTGAAAAAAGATAGGATTTTGTTGAAGCAGGAGTTTACGAGATGTATGTAAATCTTTTAGAAGATCTCAAAAGAGCTCTTTATGATAGGAGATGATGGAACATTTTAGTTTATTATTTTAAAGCAAGATTGAAGAAAATGATTTTATTGAAGCGAGAGTTGATTAGATGCTTCTGCATCTTTTAGTAGGCTACGTTGTTGCAAAAAATTTATAAGATCTAAAAAAAAATATTTTTCTTAATTAGTAGAGCTCTAAACAGATGATGTGATAGGAGATGAGATGATGGCGAATAGAGTCAGATTATTATTTAAAAAACAGATTGTACTTTGTTGAGTTTTTGTGAAGTATGTAAGTCTTTAGTAGCGGTTTGTTCTCAAAAGAGCTCTTTGCAATAGGAGATGATGAAACAGTTTCAGTTTATTATTTTAAATCTAGGTTAAAGAGAGTGATTCTAGCAAAACAAAAGTTGATTAGATGCTTCTGACTCTTTTAGTAAAGTACGTAGTTGCAAAAATCGGATAAGTTCTAAAAGGACATTCTCAATGTGCTCTAAAAGGACGATAGGAGATGATATTTTCAGTTGATGGGAAGTTTCTAAATATTTTTTGTGCTATTGCAAAAAAACGATGAGATCTTAAATTAATTATTCATATGTTCAGATGATAGAGTTACAATATCATCATATGAGTTCTAAAAATAAGTTTTTCAATTTGTAGAGCTTTGAAAATATATTAGGAGATGATGACAGTTTCAGTTGTAAGTAAGTCTTAAACGTGTTCTTCAACTGCTTTCTGGTATATATTGCAAAAGACCAGAATATATAAAAAATTATAAGTTTTATATTATTTATAAGCTCAAATGATAGAGATTAATTTCTTTTGCCGCGGAACATAGAAAGATAATATGACGAACTTTAAAAGTTCTACGAGCTTTACGACGATATTGATAAAGCAACCATATTTAAAACTAAACAACTCTTCTGACTGACTATACAAACATTTTCAAAGAGGATGTTATTCGAGAGACAGCCAAGAGACAGATGGAATTTCTGTGAGCAGGATCTATCAGTGGAAGGAGTTGCTAGCTTGTGTCTAATGGCTTACAGAGGATTTACGCAAAGAAGATTTAGCCTGGTTCATCTAAAGCATAATCTACAAAACGGCTCTGATGGCGACAACAGAAGAACGAAAAGAAAAAGAAAGCGACTGAATTGACGTCACATAAGCCAAGATCATAATATGCAAAGCTTGCGTTCGTGAGTACAAGTCGCGTGACAAAACATCGGCAAACGTTTATAGTCTCACTTTATGGTCAATTCCCAAAAAAGATTTAAAGAAAACAAAGGCTATTAAAATGTTACTAATAAGCTCAAGGCATTTGGACAGCTTTCTAAGCACATACTAAAATATTGGCTAAGAAAACAAGCTATTAATACCGACAAACAGAAACACACAAATCGCAAATCGCACATTATGCGTGAAGCCCAACAATGCAAACAAAAAAAAAATAATAAAAAAAAAATAAAAAATTCCACAAATATCATAAAAACAACAGTTTAACCTAAGCAAATATCCAACCAGACAATTTGGCTCCATATGATTTTTTTTCCGCGTCTCCGAGACTAGCGCGTTTTTCAACGCTTTTAAGTTTGAATTATGAGCGCGTGTTTTGGTGTTGTTGTTTTTATTGTTGCCCAGATACGGCCACACTACAATCCCATCATATGTCACACCCTACAGCTAATACATAAACTAATAGTAAAACGATTATAGTCGGAACAGTTCGAATATTATATACTCTACATACTCATCTCAAATTTTTAATCGGGTTTCGTTTTTTAAAACAACAATCATACCAGAACCAAGTCAGAATGAAAGGAGCAATATCTTGGGAAAAACTTTCTAGCTCAATTTTTTCTCACAAAATTGATATTTTTGCACAAACCTAACATACCCCTTACCGTAAGGGCGCAGGGTATGCGAACAGCAAGAACCACAATAGCTCAAAGATTAAACTGGCGAAATTTTTATGCGATGACAGCAGCGCGACAGCAACTGGCCCAGCATCTCCATCCAGCTTCAGCTCCACCTTCAGCAGCTCTAGAGACGCTTGGCCAAGGGGGATGCCATAGTGAGGGAGGGGAGGGGCACGGGGTAGACGGCAGTTCGCGCGCGCTCGTTTAAGCCGCTTAAACGCTGCTCAAAGTCAAAGCCTTGGCCGCGACTGCGCACACGCCTTTTGTTTATTTTTTTTAATATTTCAAATAAAAGTGTGTAAAAAATAAAAACAACAACGTCTTATAATAAAAAAATATGTGTGTCTAGAAAAAATAAAACTAAGCGGCAAAAAAGATTCCAACAACAATTTGAACAGTGAGCTTTATTTATTAATAATAAAAAGAAATATTAAGCAGCTGCCAAAAAAAGTCCCCTCCTGCTTCCTTCCCTCTGCACAGTGGTAGAAATTGACCAAATGACAGCAATAAATTATTAGCTCAATGTGTTTGAAGTCCCCTGACTTGATTAAAAGAGTATAAATATAATTTTTCAATTCAATAAATAAATTATTGATGAAGGTGACGAGATGCAACCAGCAGAGCCTTTTCTGAAAATTTTTATCATTAAACATATTATATTGTAGATTGATTTTACGCAACTTTTAAAGCTTTCAAAAAAGTTTAAAAAAATGTTCAAGGAATACTTTAGAAAATCATATATCATAAGATTCGGCATTTGCTTCTAAAAACGTTTTTCGAATTCCAAGACATTGTGGATCGCATTTTTTTTTTTATAATATGAGCATTACTACCTACAATCACTTTTGCATATAAGGATTCTTGAAATTTTTTTTTCATCAAAATGGAATAATTTTTTTTTTTACTTTAAACACTTATTTTATTTTACTCATTCTCTTAATATTAAAATACATTAAGATAGACTATGGATACAATCGAAAGTAAAAAAAAATCAAATGAAAAATTAAAAATTTCATTTTGGGAAAAATTGAACAAAAAACCCAAGTTTTATTATCAAAATTGATTAATAATTAAAAAAAACTATAAAATAACATTTAAATGTCAATTATATTGACAATCGAATCCAAAAAATAGACTCACTCATATGCATGAATCTGATTGTCTCATCTGACAGATTGCAAATTAAAAAAAATACACTAAAAAAATTGTTTTATAAAAATGGAAAATTAAATATAAAAATTATTCCATATTTTGGATAGTCATTTCAATAATATGAAAAATATAATATATAGTCTCTTGCATTTTAATCCAAAGAACTTGTTTCGCTTTAATTTTTTTCAACTCCATAACTCTTGCTTGAGATCCCTGATTCTTTCAAATTATCTTCCATTTACAAATTTTTTCAATTACCATATGCATTCAGTTTGATATTTATTGATTTGAAGTAATGATGATCTATCGAAACCAAAATAGCGTGCATCATGTCTTCTATGGTCTTCTGCAATATTAAAACTATATTATTCTAAAAATGATCATTGGAGCAAATCCTTTTGCGACTTGCTATAGGGTGGATCATCTGCTGGTTTCATTCTTAAACACTCATAATTCGGAACATACCCATCCAAAGTGGATGTACTTCGACGTATACGTAGTTTCAAATTTACATTTATCATGTACTAGATTTGCCTTCAGATAGCCCACCCTATATTTTCTCCATTGAAAAAAAATTATACATTTCCATACAGAGCGTTGGGATTTTGCGATTTTAAAATTTGTCTTGACGGTTGATAAATATCCTATCTCAGCCACTGTACCTCGTCTAGTCAAAATTTGTATTGACTTT
Organism: Chymomyza amoena; assembly: GCA_037043745.1. Taxonomy (NCBI): domain Eukaryota; kingdom Metazoa; phylum Arthropoda; class Insecta; order Diptera; family Drosophilidae; genus Chymomyza; species Chymomyza amoena. Next base: position 361,414 of record JBAMAX010004318.1, read on the forward strand.
TGCTGTTTATTTGACAATTTATGTTTAAAATTTGTTATCTTCATCATTGTTGTTGTTGACGCCTTTTGAAGTGCGACACGAACTGAAACTCGTCAAGATTTTGACCGCCCAGTCGGTTTATTTTTGGAACATTTGTTGTTTTGACATTTTGGAGTATTATTTCAGTCAATATAACAAAATTTATGGTCCACCCGTCGAATTTGAGATCCAAAGTGACTGCTAGACGCTGCGACGCTGCAAATACTGCCCCAGAGTATAAAGCTACTCCAGCTTCGAATCTGGGCCCGCACATTAAGTCAACATTTCGGTGCAATTGTAATCGATATGCCTTAACTTGATACGATAGCCAGACATCAACTACATATATAGTATATAGTATGTATTATATACACTTGTATGTACATAAGACATGTGCGAAAACAAACATGCTCGGGCAATGAGTAATTTTTGTTTTTGGCGACAATTAGTCTGCAATTACAGTCGGGCGGCTTCTCTTTGAGCAATGGAAAACTTTGTTTATGCAACCAGACCTTGGGGCAACGTCTATTTATAGTAACCAGTCTAAAATTAACGCTCCATAAATACAACGTAGACATGCCTAACAATTCGCTGTGCAAATAAATAGCAGTTTGGAGACGTAGACGTTTGCTTATAATTTCAGATTTTGATTGTTGAAACTCGAAACATAAGAAATTCGGGAAAATTTCTATGTAATGGGTCTGGGATAAAAAGAAATGGTCGGTTCCCTTGAGGGCAGGCTCCCAAGTAATCGGATGAGATAGAAAAGTTTGAGAGAAAGTCGGGAGAGAAAAAATAAATCTAAAATATGTTCTATTAGCTAGATTCCATAGAACATCGTCAAGATAACCAATCGCAATGAATGATAACTGGATGAAAATAGGTATAAAAGGTGGTGTCCATATAGATTCATGGTGAACTCAGCTTCCAAATTCTTTCTTTGAACATGCCAAGTAGCAACTTGAACCAGTCTTACATATATTGAAAAACTTTTCATCTCCTGAATTGATAGAACAATTTTCCCTAACTAATCCTGCAGGCGTGGATCCCGGAAAAAATATTGCTGAACCAATATTATTGTTTTTTTATGTGATCATCCCCCAATTAACATAATACGTTCATATAAAATGGGTTTGTTTTTAACCCTATATTTCATTTCTTACTTCTTTAAAAATGAATATCTCTCCAAAATGAAGGATATTTACAGACTCTTTAAATTCCCTTATTTGGTATTTTTGTTTAATTTTAAATTGAGTTTGTCTGCTAAGTTGTCTTAAGTAAACTCTTTTGATTCTGAATATAAAGATTTCCAAGCTGAGTTCTCAAAATCTTTAATTCCCATTTATAAGCCTGTCTTTGCTACTTTTATCCACAGGGCATTCCTTGGCATACAATTTAATGGTTCCATAAACCCTAATCGCATTACAATTCAACTTTTATTGGCACTCTTACCTAATACAACAGTGATAACTATTAAATATGATAAGTCCATTCCAATGCCTTAATAATCGCAATTGGTCCCATAAAGAGAATATAATTTTTATTGGTGCACTTTTATCTATTACAGGGAAAACTATTAAAAATATTTTCGCAAAGTTGCTCAGTGAGTGAATTATAAAATTAAAATGATTGTCGGCACGGGTAAAAAAAGTCATGAGCAATGAGTCTAAAGACCACCAACGTTATCATTAAAACTGGAAAAAAATTTGGTATTAAGGTATACCCTTATAAACTAGAAGAGTATATTGAGTTAATGCTATGTGTATGTTAAGCTGGCTTGTATAGGCAGCTCAGATAGTGAATGACATCACCCAGAGACTATACATAAGGTCCATTGTGTTGTCTAATTAACAGAAGGGTGGTAAGGGAATTGAAAAAATGGTGGGGTTGTGGAGGAGGAACAAAAACTGTATAATCCTAATCGCCTAAGTCTGTCATGTTGCACAACTAATTTTGAGGAATCCACGAAAGCAGCCAGATCCGCTATGGGCATATAGGCTAGACTACCCAGATTTTCAAAGAGTGGTTGCCCAGAAACTGGGTTCGTCTTTTAAGAAGCGCCGGAGCAGTCGCATATCAGGTGTTGTATGCTTTCTGTCTATTCCTCACCTCTGCAGCTACGATTACAGGACTTCGTATCGCAAATCAGGGAGACGGCTAGAGCTCTGGCGGAAAGAGAATGGGTCATGGTGTCCGGTTGTCGTATCTCCCGAGCACTCTGGCTGAGATAAGTCCTGAATAACTCATGAAATCATGCCTGAAGTTTCAGTACAAGCCATGAAAATACGCATTCATTTGAAGAGTCATTCCTGAAATCACGGAGTGAGTTTTTGGAAAAAATCCCGAAAATTAACAAACAAACCAACTAATGGACCCCTCCTATATTAGTCCCTTTTCCTAAGAGCTTAACCAAAATCGATTTTTACTATACATTCATAGAGTTTTCTTTCATTGAATATTCGAAAGCATCAAGCCCAAACATTTAAAGTGTATTTAGTAGTCGTGACGACTATCCACTAGTTTTTTGTTGTTTATTTTTGTATGCAAGTGTTTTGCCGCATTCTTTGCAGCAATTGAAATTGCAGCTGTCAAATGGCAAAATGTTTACACCAACAGGGAAAAAATAATCGAATATAATCGAATCGTTCGTTTGGCATTAAAAATATTTTGTTAGTTATTTTTATTAAAATGCTTGGCGCATCGCATTTGCTGCCATTTTTGGAATGCCTTCTAATTGTTTTGTAATTTGTTAGCAATTTAATTTGCGGCTGCATTTTTGCTGTCAACCAACTAATTGTGAATTCTAAAGCGTTTCAATTTGACATATTGCTAAAACGTGCGCGTTATAAATTGAGGGCCAACTGCCAAGTATCTAAGCCAGACCAGATACTACGATGCTAGAGTTACAAAACGTTAATCTTAAAGTTAAAACACATTGATTTAGTGCAGTTTTTGTGGGTGTGTGGAGCATAAATGTTTATGTTGGTTTGGCTTTAAAGCCAAAAGTTTAGCTATGACTGCCAATTACAGAGCAAGTTTGACACAAATGCTGTTGGTCTATTGTCAATCAACCAACAATCAAGTTGGCAACAACTGGCCCTGACCATGATCATCAGAGGTGTCTGTATGTCTATGCATGTTAGTTTTATGTTATGTTCGGGAAGAGTATCTGTATACAATGACTAATTGAAATGATTTATTTTTTTATAACGCATACGCCCCGTGGTGACGTAGTTTTTGACCGTGTCTAGTAGTCAACTCTACTGATTGCAAGTTTTGCGCTAATTTCTTTATAAGCCAGCAAACGAGTTTAGGTTTTACGTTCTTTGAAATGATTCTCGAGAGTCAGGTTAAATCATGGCTTAAAAATAAAATGGTTTATCTCTTAAATCAGATCTACAATTTTGGTTACCAGTCTTTATAGTCGTCGTTGTCTTAGCGCTCATCATCGTCGTTTATTTATCTGTCAGATAAAACAAAGTCAATAACAGAACTTTAACAACTTTTTTAAAAGTTTAAAACGAGCTAACAACGGAGTAAAGTTGCCTGGGAAAAGACATATTGTATATAGAGTTAGGAGTTGAGTTTCATACAGAGTTCATAAAGTTGAATTTGATTGACTTGTGCAGTTGAACTAAGCTCTTTTGGCGATTAATTAATCCCGATTCGATTAATCGATTAGTGCTGGCAAGTCTGTTTCATTTTTATTACTTATCGAAGAGAACAACTGAAGTAGCTACAAGTGATTATCAAGTTGTCATAGTCTGGGTAGTGTCTGTGTGGGAAAGAAATGTGCTACTTCGGAACACACTGCTCGTCAACAGTTATCCAGACGCTCAATCAAAAAAAAAACCTAGTAAATATTATTTTTTTAAAACTAATATACCATTTTCATTGTCTTTGGCTTTGGTATAAGCGTTTCAAAATTCATCCATTAAATGGAATCAACATTCTCCTTGACTATAATCAGATAGGATATCAAAACATCCTTAAATTCATGGTACCTCTAAATTAATCGTCAAGCCACTACGAGTTGGACCATAAAATCGGCACGCGCCCGAAATTCGCGTGCTCCTCAAAGAGGTTAACAGTGTAAAAGAAAGAAGTGGGGAGTTCTTTATTCAATTCAACTACCAGAGTATTTCGTTTCCTACTAGAGTATTCTGCATATCTAAGGTTAGGTTAGGCTGTATAGGCAGCTCAGATAGTAACTGATACCACCCAGAGACCATGAGGTCCGTTGTGTTGCCTAGTGAAAAGAAGGGAACGAAAAGGAATTGAAGAAAGGGAGGGATAGTGCCTCCTGATCAACATCAACCTAATCGCGCAAGTCTCTCATGTTGCAAAACCATTTTGAGGAACAGACAAAAGCAGCCAGATCCGCTATGCACACATAGGCTAGACTACCCAGATCCTCAAGGAATAGTTTACCCAGAATTTGCGCTCGTCCCTTAAGACACGGCCGGGCAGTCGAATAGCAGGTGCTGGAAGCTTTCTGTCATTTACCTCATCTCCGCAGGTGCGGCAGAAATCATGATGGGGAACGTGCAACCTCTCAGCCATATGGCCAATGGTGTAGATGCAGTCCCTTGTTACAACGCCTACCACTATCCTAGATCCTGTTTTCTATGGAAGCGCAGAAGTTGAGATGTTCACTTTGGATCATATCTCGGCCAAAGTTCTAGGGATATGCAACAACCGGACACAATGCTCCCATTATCTCTCCGCCAGAGCTCTAGCCGTCTCCCTGATTTACGATAAGACGTCCTGTAATGATCTTTCTATGTCCGTAACCGCAAGGTTAGCTGCCAGCGACTGAGCCGTTCCTGGCGTCAAACTCGTTACCAGCGGACTACTCTACCAGTGAACACCGGTAACCCAGCAGAGGGTTATTGAGTGGTGATGGATACGGTTGAGCTGCTAGCGTCGTGCTATGGATTAGTTTACTCTTTATGGTGAGCGATGACAGAGCTATAATAGCAGCCTGACTATCGACAAGAATTACAATGTTCCTTGGACTTCCGTTCAAGGTGCCAATAAGTCTAGTCGCTTGCCAGACTGCGTATATCTGTGCTTGAAAAAAGCTACATTGGTCGGGGAGGCGGAATGAAAGCTTCGTCGAAAAGCTCTTTAGAGAAGACGTCTGCTACTGTGCCTTCATCCATCTTCCAACCGTCAGCATAGGTCGTCAGTTCGTTCCTCTTTTAAGGGGGTTCTGTGCATCCAATCTTCCCTCTCCGGAAAAACTGCGACAAAGTTGTCGATTAATTGTGTATATCTTTCTCAAGAGCATCAGCGAAAGAAAATAGGATTGGATCTGTCACGAAGTGCATTCTCCATTGACAGTTTGATATTCGCAGGATGGAATAATAAATAAATTCTTATACTTATATTTCCTATATATTATTCAAAATATTTTCAACCAAACCAACTCTTAAGCAAACGATTAAGGGTGATTCCTTCAAAGATGCAATATTCCTCCTAATCTGAGAAGTTTGCTTAAAAAAATCAATGCGGCAAAGTTAAAAAGATGGAACCATGTCAAATCATGATTTTCGATGCATTTCTTTTTATTTATGAAACATACCGATAACCTTACAAAAAATGGCATTGTATTGCATTGTCAAATTATGATTTCCGGGACAATAATTTTTTCCCACTTAAGGCATTCTTCAAACTCCCTTATCATGTTTGATCTCAGTATCCGGAAACTTTTTGTGGACACTGTATGTGTGTTATGTGTGCGCCTATCTCTGCGCACACTTTCTACCAAGCTACAACTAATTAATTAATATTTTATGATGCCGCTGCTGCTGCTCGGCAAACAAAGCAGCGGGGCATTGAAGAATTTTTTAATTTATTTAGATGTGAATGTGGATTTGGATGTGGATGTAGGATTTATTTGCGAGCGAGGAATTTCGGGTGATGATATCATCTGATAATAACGCAACAACAACAATAGCAACAAACATAAAAGCCGAGCACGCTAAGTAGGGAGAGAAAAACTTTGTTTAGGGTTCATCCAGGGGGTAGGGTGTTGGGATCGGTGACGCTGAAGCCGAATCTTGGGCGCGCGTCACAGCAGGTGTTTCTCTCAAAAACTATACCTCTGTCTGTATGTGTGTGTATCTGTGTGTGACTTTTGTGTAGCAGCAGGCACACACATTGGTTCACAGCAAGCAATCAAATGCCTTTGGTTAATAAATAAAAAATTTAATTTTTATGAAACGTGTTTAAAAACAACCAAGATTGATTGGTCAGATAAGATACAAGCATACACACATACGCACACAAAGATAAACACACGCATACAAAGGCTTACAAGCTACTTGCAACTTGGCCAAAAGAAATGTGTCAGCTTGTGCGTAGCCATTTCAAGTTTGTTGCCTAAGTCTTCTGTTTTGCTAACAGTCGCTCTGTTAAGTTGGCGCTGTTAAGTCACCTCTGTTAGCTGGTTGCTGTTGCTAACAGCGCACACAGCTGGCGCATGGCTGTCTACGCCAGTCTGAGGTATTTGCGCAGCAAGAATACAAAATCTCATGAAATATTCCTAAAGATTGCAAAGCGAAATTGGCAGGTCATTTATCATAGCTCTAATCGCAACGAGCAGACAAAACATTCTACGTTCTCCATGCAAATGGATTCTAGAAGAAAGTGCTTGGCTTTCAACGGTCATCTGCGGTGAAGTCAAACGGCACGGATGTACGTCACGTCGTTTCGACGGATTTTGCAGACGGTGTGAGTAAAATAAGGAAGTTCTAGCCAGTTCTTACCGGCGAAAATTGTTCATGCGGAGTTGTTCAGGCTTTACGATAAACAAAAAAGGGCTATTACTCTCTTTACAAGGTCAACCTGACTGCCGTAAAAACTCGTGAGGGCATCTCCAAGAGAGAGTATGAGCTTCTTCTACTGCATAGTGCCATCGCAAGGGTTGGCCAGGGGAATGAATAGTGATCCGTTGATTCATCTTCTACCAGTGGGAATATCAAGGAAGAAGTAAATCCTTAGCTGCAGCACTTGTTCATACAAAAAAACCTGTAGACCAAAGAGAAGACAAGAACCCCGCTCCGGTATCCACACACATAGGTTAGGTTAGGTTGACTACGCAGCTCAGATAGTGACTGAGATAACCCAGAGACCATGAGGTCCATTATGCTGCCTAATTTTAAGTGAGGGAGGAAAATAATTGAAGAAAAGAAGGGATTGTGGAGGAGGATCAAAAAGTTAACGACATCCCTAATCGCCTAAGTCTCTCATGTTGCAGAACTATTTAGAGGATTCGACAAAAGCAGCTACATCCGCTATGGGCACTTAGGCTAGGCTATCCAGATCCTCTAAGAATGGTTTACCCAGAAACAGGATTCGTCTTTTAAGAAGCGTCGGGCAGTCGCATAGCAGGTGTTGGATGCTTTCTGCCTCTTCCTCACCCCCGCACCTGCGGCTGAAATAGTGATGTGGAACGTGCCACCTCTCAACCATTAGGCATATGGTTCAATGCCCAGTTACAACGCCTACCTTCATCCTGGTCCGTTTATTAATGGAAGCGCTGAACTTCAGATATTCGCTTTGGATCATATCTCGGGCAAAGTGTTCGAGAGATGCGACAACCAGACATCATGTTCCAATCTCTTTCCGTCAGAGCTCTAGCAGTCTCCTTGCTTTATCGACACACATAGTACTACAAAGATTCAAAGAGTATAAATTAGAACTAGAGATGATTCACAAAATTCCTTGGCTTCCATTACTAAAATAGTTACAAGTAAGTGGGTCAAGAAATTGCTTAGGCTACTGGACAAGTTACTTTCGGGTCATAGCAAACTCCGAAGACATCTAAGCATAGAGAGGTTCACATGGATAAAAAATAACTAACTCCTCTGCAAGAATTACCTCTGAAGGCTGATCGATTGCTTGCAGGATCTCGGTGTCTAAGGAAACATCAGTAAGCTAGACATGTCAGGCTGTTTTTTTTTTGTGAAATTTAATACGGATCCTTCAAACACATACCTACTTAGTGTGAAGTTCTAGCCAGGGGTTTTTCGGGAGCATGAAAATCTGAGAAGGGCTTTTCCGATAAGGGAGCAAGTTAGATCGTAAGATCATCCTAATGTCTGGATTAATAGTCGCCTAGTTGCATTTCCACCGTCCGAACCCCTAATCTGACAATAGGATCATACAGCCACACAAAGCAGACGTCAAGCTTCGCCATTTCAAGTTTCCTACCCAAGTCTTTTGCGTTCCTTCACAATAGTCGCACATATCTGTTAAGTTCTCGCTCGCTGTTAAGTTCCCGCTCTCTGTTAACTCGCTGCTCATAACAGCGCACACACCTGGCGCATGGCTGTCTACGACGATCTTCGATATTTGCGCCGCAACAACAAAATATCTAATGAGATAACGTATACTTAACGATTGCATAGCAAAAATTGCAAAAATAAACGAGGGAAAAAAAGTAAAAAATCGTAAATCAACTTGTTTACAACTGCACACAATTTTTTAATGACCAATCCCCCAGACTTATGCTGCTAACATCTAAATACGTTAACATTTAAACACATTGCATGCATTGCCTTTTTTTTTACTATTCTTTTTAAGTATTATTTTTATTTTTCCATTTTTGTAATTTATTTATTTATTGGTGACATACGCATTGTTAATGATAAATTACCCCACAATTACTGTCACACCCAATGTGTTGTTGGCTTGTCAATATGGCTTAGATATGTGTTTGGTATTTGGTTTTATTTCTGGCTAGATATTTGAACAGCTAATGGATTTATTTGGTAAACAGCTGTCGCATGTTAAACATTTGTCAAAAAAAACAAAAACAAAACGCAGTACATAAAAGTTTTGTAAATTGTTTTTGTGGTTATTATGGGGTTTATGACTGGGCAGACAAAGAGGCATCCCAATAAAATGTAGCGTGGCTTAAGTTTATATGAAATTTAAAGACGATTTCGGGCTGGCTTTTTGAATTTTGTACATAATGAGATAGGAATAACCTAGAAACCTACTTCTAGTTTTTTACTTTAATTCTTTTTTCGAAATGGCTATCCCCGGGGTTACGCAAGTTATTTGAATAAAGATATATTTATTTTTCACAACTTGAGTTAGTAATCATATAAAAATCTGGATCATCATGGTCTGCATCGAATAAGCTTTAGTTTTCTACTAATAACTACAATAATATCGAAAAAGGGAGTATTTTTAAAAAAATAATATTGCGATAAATAAGCCGGGTTATGATCTCCGATCTTTGTGCAGGGGTGGTAAGAAAGAGAGCTACGAGGGGCACTCCGCAAAGAGGTGTAATTTCGCTACTTTTGTGGAACTTGGTCCTTAAAGACCTTCTTCGTAAGCTTGAGCAGACAGGATGTAGAGTGACGGCATATGCAGACGTGTGGTTCTCATGGTAAAGGGTAAATTCCTGCCCACTGTCAATGAGCCGCTCTTGGCGTCACCCTTAGATGGGCACAACAGAATGGTCTTGGGGTTAATCCTCAGAGGATACATCTGGTGTTGTTCACTAATATAAGATCACTGAGCTCACCCCACCGTCTCTCGGTGGATCGCAATTCAAAAGACCTATGGAGGCATAGTATCTAGTTGTCGTTCTGAACTCCAAACTATCGTGGAAGTAAAACTCGAAAGAAAGAATGAAAAGAGCGTTAGGTGCTTATTACACCTGCAAAAAAACCTTTTGAGGAAATGGCGACTGCCACCGTATATAATTCACTGGTTATACAAAGCAGTCGTCAGACCTAGGGTAACTTACGGAGCGTTGATCTGGGGAAAGCGGCTAATACCAAATCTCACCTAAACAACCTTCAGAGGGTGCAAAGGGCGGCTTGCCTAGGTCTTACAGGATCTATGCGATCCACACCTCAGGCGGCTTTGGATGTTATTCTGAACCTGGCACCATTGGAAACTTTCAAGGAGTCGGCGGCTAGAAGCGCAGCGAGATTCCAGGCGTTAAATCTTCTCACGCCATCAAATTGTAGTCATAGCAGTATCCTACTTGAGTTAGGCGTACCTGCGCAACCCGGGGATAGTGATTATTGCTCCACGGATTAGAAATGGAACGATAACTTTGTCGCAGTTTTCCCGATGAGGGAAGATTGGATGCAAACAACCCCCTTAAAAGGGAACGAGCGGAGGTTCTATACTGATGGTTCGAAGATGGATGAGGGCACTGGAGCAGGCATGCTCTCTGAAGAGCTTTCGACGAAGCTTTCATTACGCCTCCTCAACTGGTGTAGCGTTTTTCAATCAGAGTCATACGAAGTCTGGCAAGGGGCTAGACTTATTGGCACTTTAGACGGAAGTCCGCGGAACATTGTAATTCTTGTCGATAGTCAGGCTGCAATGAAAACTCTGGATATAAAAAGACCATTACAGGACGTCGTATCGCAAATCAGGGAGACGGTTAGAGCTCAAAAAGATAAAGAAGAGGCAGAAAGCATCCAACACCTGCTATGCGAATGCCCGGTGCTTCTTAGAAGACGAACCCAGTTTCTGGGTAATCCATTCTTTGATGATGTGGGTAGTCTAGCTTATGTGCTCATAGTGGATCTGTCTGCTTTCGTCGAATCCTCAAAATGGTTCTGCAACATGGGAGACCTGGTTGATTGGGGATGCACAGTTTTTGATCCTCCTCCACAACCCCTTCCTTTCTTTAATTCCTTTCCTTCCCTCCCTTTAATAAGGTAACACTGTCTTTGGGTGATCCCAGTTACTATCTAAACTGCTTTTTTTCTAAATCAATTGCTTTTGGATATGAAGGCTGGTAATAGCTAATCAAAACAGCCTTTACTAATAGCTTTCTCATGGCTAAGTTCTGCCTTGAAATAAAGTCTTTACCAGTTTCTCAGCTAGACCTCACGTCTGCACTTAAGCATAAACGTTTCTAATACACTAAGTAATTCCATAATAAAAGGAGAACCGCCTTTAAGCCATATACTCTTTTAAGGCCCATTTGAAGCCATAATTTGCCTTGTCTAAGAAAATTGAATGTTGCAGGTCAAATGCGTGTGTTATTTTTTATTTAGTTATAAAAAAGAAATATTGCAAATTGTACACATAATAATAGTTGTAAAGTTTAGACAAGGTCAAACATCTTAGGAATAACATCTTCAACAGCTTCCCTGCTAGCTGCTGGCACACGCTGCGTATGCGCAATGTTGTTACTAACTGTTGGTGCTTAAGCAGCTTAATTAAAAAAAAATCTTTCGGCATGCTAAGTTGACGTTAAAAAATTAAGTGCAAATTGGCAATTAAGAATGTAATTTATGAAAAAATTTCACCAGTTTATGGCAAGACCGGTTAAAAGATTTACCGGGGCATTATGTTTGTTTGTTTGTTTGTACGAGAGCTGTGTGCAGTGCTATGTATAGAAAGAAGTGTATTGTATAACTCATAAATTTGAAGTTCGTTAAAAATGTCGAAATAATAAATGCGGCTGCCACATTAAGCCACAACAACAACAACAGCAGCAGCAGCAACAACAACAACAACAACTTGGAACCATCAACAAAACAATGAACAATCGATTAAAAACAAAAAGCAGCAGCAACAGCCGCCAGAACAAAGACAAAAATGCCGACAAAATGCCTCTCAATGCAATTCCAGCAGATACAGATACAACCACAACAACAACGCGAGATACAAAGATAATTCCCGTACTCATCCATACTTAAAGTCCATGTGAGTCGTCTTGCCAACAACAAAAAGCGAGTCTTAAGGAGCAAAACCAGCGAAAATTAAAATTTATTAAAATATTTCCATGCCACATGACGTACTGAGTGGAAGATTTTAGTCGCTCTTTATCTTTCACTCTCTGCGCGTTTACGTCACAAGATCTGCATATTGACAATCATTAGGTGTACCAAAATAGTTTCATACCAGTTTTTGCTTTATGGAAAGAGTGCAGGATGGGGTAACTAGCTTATCTGCAATTAACATTAAAAAAAAGTATTCATTTGAGAGATCCAAGATCCTAGCTGGTTCTCAAAAATGGATGAAGCTATTCTTCAGTTACTACTATATTTTTTTTAAGTCTGCGACTTAGCTCCCATGTAGCATGGTATCGGCGGTTCTAGAAAATGATTTTTTTATACAAAATTTGGATACATTTTTCCCTGCTTTGACTTTTAAATTTCGAAACTATGAAGATTTGGATAATGATGATTTGATTTGATGGTTATAAGACCAAGGAATCTTCATCTTCATTTTCTTCTCCATATTTCCAGTTGAAGCGATGAGATGACGATTCACAAGCTACGAAAATAGCAAAGTTCGATTAAACTCTGAAAAGTCTTCACAGATAATGACAAAATTTGTTAAAGATGACGACATTTATAGGGTTTCGTCTAATGGTTAAAGGATTAAGGCACCTGTGAAAAATTGATATTGTGCCGAGGTCCATTTTCTTCCCATTTCCAGTCGAAACGATGAGATGACGATTCTCAAGCTACGCAAATAGGAAAATTCAATTAAACCCTGAAAAGTCTTTACCCAAGATGCCAAAATTTATTGTAAAATTTTTTCATTATATTAAGCTGACAAAAGTGAAGACTGTAACAGCGAGTTAATACAATTTCTATGAAAAATAGTGTTCTTGTGACGTCACACGCTGCCGACCAATATGACTGCCTGAACGCCTCCTCTTCTTTTTCTTGCTCTTCTGTGCTCTCTGTGGCAGCAATGATATGCAAATCAATGACAAAAAAAGCGCTCTGCAATTTGTAGCACTGCGTCCATTAACATAAATTAAAAAAGCCGCCACCGCCAATGCTGCCGCTGCCTCTGCCACCGACTCTTCCTCTGCCGCTGCCTCCGCCACTGCCTCTGCCATCTCCTCCGCTTCTGTCACTGCCACTTCCAACTGATGAATGCATTTTGAAGTTCGTTTTGTATCTGTGTGTAGCTTTGCGTATGTGTGCGTTCAGCAAGTGGCGCTTGGATGTGGACAATTTTGTGTGGAATTTATTAAAAGTGCTAACAAAACAATTTATGCCTTTTTAATGGCTTATTAGCCATTATTAGTCGTGCTTATCGCGCGCATCCTCTGGGCATGCCTCAGGTAGAACACAGCTCATTCCAATGTATATGGACTCAAATTTCAGCAGCAATGGCATTGGCAACAAAGATGTTGTTAAGTTTTGGTCTACGGTGGTCTACGTGATCTTTGGCAAATATTTCTGTTGTCGTCGTCTTCGTCTTTGGTGTTGTTGTTGTTCTTGACAAAAAGTAAAAAATTATCGTAATAAATTAAATTTGGTATCGCAAGACATTAATTCCGTGCGAAAACAAAAAAATTGGTAAAAACCAAGCAAAAAGAGGTAGATATTAAAAATATTCTTAAGTATTTGCAGCGAGTATATTCGCTGTGGGAAGTAGTAAAGGGAAAACTAGAATAAGGCTTAGCTTAATAAGGATCTGCTACAAGTGTCAAATTGTATATATTTAGAGTAAAGTGCCCTAACTGCACTTGGGTCAGTAGTTTGATCGTTTTTTGGGCTTCCCTAAGAATACCCATTTAAAGTCAAGTTTCTTTTGAAGACCAGAATTGATTCAATCTTTAAGAGATTATATCATCTGTCTGAACTAGTTTCAAAAAGACATCGGTAAGGTAGTTCAGTGTAGTAGATAAAACAGTCAATAAGCCAGAATTGTACTAGGAGATGTAGATCTTCTTCTTCTTAACCGGCCGGGACTGCCCGCTATCGGTTTTCCATCTAACATAAAACGTCTCTTTAGCCGTCTCTTCTTCATTCTGTAAACTGGTCCTTTAAACGAAGGCACAGTGCAACCCTTCGCCGGGTTCTCACAACAACCCAAAACTTGTTCGTTGAAGCTGCTTCATCCATATTGGATAAGTCATAGTATTTAGTTTCGATTGCCTAGAGTCCTTCCGACAGAGGCATAGTCAACTCTTTCACTGGACTCCCAGAACCTTGTTCTCTGGAGCTGCTTCAAAATGCATTCAATAGCTTCAAAGCCTCCAGTCATAAATCGCTTGGTATCACCGTTGATGTAGAAATAGTCAATGATCATTGTATAAGATTCCTTTCAAATATATTCCGGACTTCCCCAAGATATTTTCCATTACAAGGGCGCCCGAGCTGATCTATTACTTATCTCTCGATCTCTTAATGGGTTCGAAAATAATAAGAAGATGCTAACTTGAAAATCAATGAAAGCTTCCAAATGCGTCTTTTAGATCTGAAGTAAAGTAGTTTTAATGAGTTTTTGAGTTTAATTTGAATAAAATTGACCTTCTCTCCACAAAGGCTTGGAGATAGGATTAACTACCACTTAACCCGTAAAGAGGTTGCTGTTTATCGAGTCAGACACCACTTCTACATAACTAGCAAAGTGTTTGCTGTGAGGAACGACAAATCAAATTTCAGAAACTTGGTGACTAGATACATAGTACACAGCTTTTGGATCTAATGGTTAAAACTTTTTATATCATGATCGCGTTCAATGCGTAGAATTCGGCCTTGACTTTGACGCGGGCGTCTTCTGTTGGAGCGTAATATTACACTATGGAGATGTGCCCAGCACAACATCTAAATCCTGGCAGTAATGACTCTATCGGATACAAGGTGCTAGGACACGAGTGTCTGATTATGCCGTTTGGACACAAAGATTCTTACACCTTTTTTTTTTTTTTTTTTGTATAGTTGGGGGAAGCTTGAAAAGCCGAAAAGTATGGGACTTGTGTTACCACACCCACTAAACCTACCACCTACACTCCGTTTCCCTCTCACGGTACCACCGTGGACTAATACTTTGCGTAACCCCGTTCCTACCCCGTGTCTACCTCCTTCATTGTAGCCACTATGTAGCACTAGATTGCTATTTGATGATGTTGTTGCTCCATTTCCACTCCATCTCATCTCAATGATTCCAGCTATCGCCTTTCTGAGTTTGACCATCTCTCCTTCAAACGGTGCCAGTCGGGATGGTTCCATTAGAGACTTTACGTACCATTCACCAATTCGTGTCCATTTGGAAATGCGAATGTTCGTCATCGGGTGAGATCGTTGGTAATACTTGTTGTTTCAGTAAGGTTTTTGCGAATCGGTCGAACCGGCCGGATGCGACCTATCCCAGTGGTGCCACATGTCGCCATCGGGGATTGACGTCTCTAGCCCTTTTTTTCTCTTTTTTTTTCTAAACTCTCGTGTTGTGGGAGTACTCAGGTTGCATTACAGAAGGGCGGACGTTTTGTACTGAACACTGAGTCTGTGAGGTTTTGTTGTTGTCCGCATTTATTTCAACGCCGCCAATAATCATCACCTATTTAATTTATTTTTGCCCTTTCTTTTGTTTTTCTCTTTCATCTTTCAATTCTGAAACTTTTATTTAATGGAGTTCTACATTGACAGAGTATCTGAGCTTTGTCACCCAATAGTTAACATATCCTTATGCTAACATTAACATTCTGTTAAAGTTGTGTTTATTATTGTACGTCATCAATTTAGACGCAGTTGAAAGTGAAGCTTAAAATGCTTCCAAATGTTTCTATACACAGTATTTTTGTTTGCTGTTGATGATGACAAACAAAAGACGTAGACAACGAACTTGAGTGTAGTTTGTCAAAAATCTTAAATTTGTGGCAGTTGCAATAACAGCATTGACCTACAAATGATTTAATGATCATAAATTGCATTATATAAGTGCTACAGCAGGAAAGAGAGGGGCCATTTTTGTGATAATGGCCTCTTACACAATTTGTATGCAACAATTGATGTCTTACTCAGCTCAAGTGATTCTGGAATTCTGCGGCTTAATGCAACCAAATCATTAAGACAGCAATCCAAGATCCAAGGCTCCCCACATGCTTGTAATTATATTCAAATTAGCGGTATCTACCTTCCAGGTAGATCTACCGCTGCAGTTTGAGTCTGACGAAGCGCCTCCTACTTCTTCATGTGGCTGCAACTTGCAGCTCTCCCACTCTCTCTCTGGAGCTGGACCTTAGCTATGGCTAATTAGCAAATGATTTACTGCGCAGGCATTTGCTTTATGCTGCTGCCACAGACACACACATCAAAGGTATGCCAGTCTCTCAAATAGAAACAGTGCTGGTCAGAAGTTTACAGCCACCTAAGAGAGAACTGCATCATCAAATATCGCTGGAGGGTGTTTCTAGTACCTTACAAGCTAGACTTTTTTAGTCTTTAAATAAAATGTTTACTCTCAGAAAAATTTACAAATCTTGAAGTTTAAGATTTTTTGCGATTAAGGATAAAAACATCCCATCTTAATTATCTATCAGATTGGTTGCAAAGAGTTTCGATTAGGCTTATTTTTGGGCACAGCTATGATCACTTCATAACTCCCAACATTCTTTTGGATTACAGACCAGAAGTACTTGGGGTCGATTTCTGCCCTCACTTCAACTACTCAGACCTTAAGTTTCCCCCACATAGTAACTCTCACGTATGGTTCACCCAAGTGTCCGATTACTTTTCATCGAGACTGTTTGACTCACACAGACTGTGGCATTATATAAGTGCAGTCCAGCGCAACAAAATGCTGAGACTCCCAACCAAACCACGGGAGACATGCTGGCCACCATGCAAACGTTAAAACAAAAAGCCAAAAACAAAAAGCCTGCAACAACAAGAGGCAACAATTTTCAAGCATAAAATATTTTGTTTTTTTTCTTCATTTGTGCCGTGATAACGAAGGCTCTCCGCTTAGGGTCTGGAAACAACCCAGCCAGTTATTGGACTCGCCCAAACAGCGGCAGCAACGTCATCATCATCAGCAGCGTGTGTGGTTAGTTGTTGTTGTTGTGGTTGCTCCTGCGGCCCCAAAACCGTTTGGCTGTTTCTAGCCATGCACACACTTATACAGGTACAGGTAACGCTTTTAGCCTGGAGATATACAGCTGCAAGAGGAGGAGGCAGGGGAGAGAGAACCAAATTATTAATTATAGTCACGAAAGGAAATAAAGATTTCATTTCAACGGAAAGTAAAACAGTAAGTCCAGGCAAAAAGGCCACCGCCGTAGACGACGATTTGTATTCACGCAATTGGAATTGGAAACATGGCAAACCTCTGTCGATTGGTGTCGATTATTGAAAGCACACGAGCATTTCTCACAGTGCACAGATCGGAGATGCAGAGACGCTTAAAAGGATTATAAAAAAGTTGTCGAAACAAGACATAGCCACAAAAGCAGGCAATAACAACAAAACAACACACAACATTATTAAGAAATTAAGTAATTTCTTTTTTATTTATGCTCCACGAGTTTTACTTTAGATTATCTCTGGGCTTGCTTGGCTACAGGGTCGATCTTGAGATGACTGGGACTGCGACTGGAACCCGCTCTGTTCCCTTCTACACATCAGTAAGTCTGTGTGTGTCTGTGAAATTTATTAACGATTTTTTATATGATATTTTGTTGTAGTTGTTGTTGTGTCCATTGCTCGATCCCCCAGCCGGTTCGATTTAGCTCAGTTTTGGTTCGCTGGCCCTAGTCAAGGTGTGCGCATAGACACTTTGGGTGTTGCCAGCTTTGTTTTTAAAGCCAAAACAGCATTTGGCTTTTATTTTTTTGAAGCCTGTGCCATATTTGATGAAATAATTTTTGGAGTCGCTCTCATAAAAGGCTTACCGCCTAAGTGGAGCTAATTTGTTTGCTGCTAAAATATTTGAGACGCTAATAAGCTGCATAAATTTGTGGCCTGGCTGATTAGCAATTTTGCGGTCAGGATTCGACCACACACATCACAGCTCCACACAGCTCCAATATTAATTGGTATTTTTTTTTTTTTTTGGGTTCTCGAGTGTCGAAAACTCAAAGGAAGTTGTTAATTTGTTAGCGTAAATTATTTGACCGCAAAATGTCTTGATCGAAACGAAAGACTTAGGCAACGAACTTGCTGGCCTTTGGCTAGCAACTTGGCGGCTATTTTTAGTGACTGCCGCAACAAAATACTTCAAGTTGGCCAATCTGTTGGCATTGCAGCCAGGCCAGTTGCACTTGGCAACAAGTGGCAATAGTTGGTTGGTAGTAATTCTTACACATAGTATATTTTGTTGCTCTGCTAATTTACAACTTGTTTCTGTGGCAATTGGGCTTTTGGCTCCAGTCACCAATGGTCACCCAGTGAGTGTCCGTCCAACAGTGTTGGCCACTGTGCACAACTTGACACCCGTTCCGTCATGCACTCAACCATGGTAATTTGTATGCGCTATGTGACAGTTCAGTCTACTCCGAAATGGGCACAAAAGTGTTTGGGAAAAACAAAAAAAAAATTTTAGCAAACTAAAGTTAGTTGAGATCCTATCTATGGATATGAAATCAACTTTTAAGCTATACTTTTTAATTTCGATTTTATTTATTTCAACTGGATTTGGCAAGCTTAATTCATTTTTGACTCGTCTTGTTGGAGCGTAGTCTTCATAAGTCCATCTTTAAGAGAACGTTTGGCAGTGGCAGGAGACACTTACAGCTGTTCCTTCTGGGTCTTTTTAGAAAGCTTTCTCACAAGTTGCTTTGCTACTGCTTAAAAAAAGGCAGATCCATCTACTGTAGTCAGATGGAAGTCATGGCGCAAGGTCGTACCAGTTAAATCCAGAGATAGCGCAAAGCAAATTATTCTGCTTAGCTAGGAACCTATTGCTGCAACTTCGAAAAGTTTATTTATCAGAGCTCGCAAAAAAAAACAAATAAAAAAATGTTTCCAATTTCTGTGGGGCCTGAGACTTTTGTGGATTCTCCACTGGCTGCAGTTCTCCAGATCTAAATACCATATCTCCAGTCAGGTTCTATGATCCGCTGATTGTTTCCCACAAATGTTGATACGCTTACTTAGAAAACAGTGTAGAGTGTTCCTTTTGCAGTAAAAGTAGAGTTTGATGATGTGCTCGCTAGTTCAGGATAATGACAAGTGATTTGGCTGACTTTCAACTAATTTTAATAAAGATTTGGTTCCATTAATGCTTAACGCTTCGCTTAATTATGAAACTTTTGGGGCGTTCACCCAAAGTTCATCCGGGACTTCAAGCTGAAATGAATCTGGGTACAGCACTATGAAAAAGATTAGATGTAAGCTTAGCTACGTTAATAGATTCCAGCAGCCAATCTGAGGGAGGTAAGATTAAAAGTATTGGGTGGTAGAACAAGGTGAGAATAGTCCAACCTCTTAAAGATATATTATATTTAAAGATCTGAAAAATCTATATAAGTTCGAGATACAGTCGTTATGATTTAGCTATACACTGTATGTCCTTGTTCCCTTCAAGCAGCTAATAATAGAGTTCCCCATGCACCACCTAGGGGCGACTGACAATAGTCAGACGGGGTTATTATTATTATTATTAATTATTGGGCCATAGCCTTCGTAAATAGCCAAGCGAAATATGCAGAAAAGCACTGGACTAGAATCCTCAAGGAAGCAGACGCAGAGGTCGGCCAAAAACAACTTGACGAAGAACTCTGCAAATAGAAGTTGAAGATAGCGAAAAGACCTGGAGTGAACTATAAGCTCTAGCTCCCAACCGGGATCAATGGAAAAAATTCACAATGGCTCTATGCTCGACAAGGAGTAACAGGACAAAATAAGAAAATGAGATCACTTGAATAACGATTTTCGTTTTCATTGTAAAAGGGACTTGTATTGTTTAAAGGGCTACAGATAAGCCCAAACTGCCTTGTATTAGCTTACTCGTTATCAATTTTGCCAAAAAGACACTATCAGATTCGAAGATCTCATAGCGTGACGATCTAGAAAAGAAGAAGAAGATACAAAGTGCACTAAAAGGTAACAGATACCCTTACTAATCTAAACTATTTTTTTTTGGGTTGAAATTACGAATAAACGCAAGTTTCTATTGAAAATCTATCTTAAGTATAATGTGTGACGTCAAAATCTTCTCTTTGACCCAGGAGTAATACATAGATATGCACATAGAAATCTCATTTTTATAGTTACGATATTAAATTAAGGAGCATATTCGAATTTAAAGAATTTTTGCTAGTATTCAAATAATGAATAAAAACTTACCTTGTTTTAAGCCTTCATATTCGATATAGGCAGTGGCTGATCCACGCGGGTGGTTTTCGGGTACAGATTCCCTCATTTGCGAGGTCCGATATACATACTCTTCGAAGTGATGAACCCTCAAGACCAAATCCTAGATCCGCAAATGTATATAGCTAAGTATGAATGAGTATGTGTACAAATATGGTGTTCCAATCAATCTTCATATAAAAACTATATATAGGCTAAAATCTCTTTTTATGAAGGAAGGCCACACATTAAGAAAACGACCCTTTCGGCTCAATTTTGTACCTGATTCGATGCAGCGCTTACCTAGACCATGGTTCATTTGTGATGTGCTCTTTCTGGATTCGAGATAAAGTCTCGAAAGTGACTAATGACCTGTGAACGAAAATTTTGCGATTTCTACAAGTAGCTTCCAGCTTCTTCCGCCAGCTGAGAGAACCACCGAACTGAATTACTGCCTAGAAACGGCTCACGCTCAAGAGCTACTAACCCATTTGGTTTTCAGCTCATTTGAACCATTTCGCAGATCTCAGCAACAGAAATCTAATTTTTTTGTTGAGTAGGAAACGAACTTTTCTTTGAATAAGATCAAAAAGAATACATCAAATGCAATTTTTAAATATATATTTTTTTAGTAATGAATATGGATGGATATGATTATTGAATAATATATTATATACGTTTTTGTTTTATAAAAATAAAGCCAAAATATCAATTTAAATAAATGAGTTAATAAATAAGTGAGCTCGTGCGCAACATTTTTGAGGAAGTATTGCCCTTAATTTGTATCAATCACTGCTCAAAAATTATGGCCACATCTTTACATTGAACTTTAACACCATGACTCTTTATAAGATTTAAAATCCCAGTATTTTTTTTTTTTTTTGGAATGTTTTCAGTACGGGCAAAAACAATGTATGTCATTCATGTCGGTTACTGAAACCAAAGCCCATCATCTGTCGGCATCGGCTTTTGGTCTCGGGGTGCCAAAAAGTAGTCAAGCGTTGGGAGCCGCTCGAGTGAGTTACAAATTAGAAAAGTCAACAAAAGAACTGCTTACAGTTCGCACAGGATTTTATGGGATTTACTTGGTAGATATATAGTATATAGCCAGTCAGACACACACTTAACTCATTTATCATGTTCAATTTGAATGCATTTTACATCCATAACAAATATGTAAGTATTTCAAAAGTTCTGCTTGTTGTCTTTATGACAAGCAAAAATGCCATAAATTTGTAATAAAAAAAATTTACACATATTATATCTAAAATTCGTAATGCTTGTCAGCTTGAAGGTTTTTTCGTACAATTTGTAACACTTTACAGTGCCAATTAAAGTGATTTGATTAATAAACAGAAGTAAATGAATATGGAATGAGCTTCGCTTTGACATGGACATGCCTTGAGGCGGGGACCACCCCAAAAATTTGAAGTTTATGCAGAATCGTGATTGAAACGGGAATTTGGAGTAAGGAGGAATTCAAAATACAACCTAGAATACTTACACATACGTATTTAACTTTTGTTCTTTTTATTATATTGGAAAATTGAACCTTAGGAAGGATTAATGGCATAAAAGTTTGAGGACAGAAAATTTTGAGGAAGTTTATTTTCATATATTTTTATTATTTAATGTTCAGAATCCCTTTTTACGAGAAGGAAATCTGTGATCTTCACGAAATAAATATAAAAGTATGGAATTAATTAAAGTTTATTTGTTCAACCTTAACCTACCGGAACTGGGTAAAATATTGGATGTAGCTTAATATTTTCAAAAATCAAATTTTAACTCTATTTGGACTCTGGGTCTAATGAAAAGGGGAGCACTGTTAATATATTGAGCTTACGTGATGCCAGTACCATCTGTTTAGTATATATGGCGACCAAGGGGAGACATCGCGACGTTTTATAATCTTCACGGTGTTCCAGGTGTTTTTATTCCTGTCAACAATTTAAAGGTCGGATTAACGCGATGCTTTAGAAAAGCTGAAAAAGTTTTCTTTGGACGCTTTCCCATATCCCCTTCCTCAGATAAACCTATAATAAGACCCATCTTGAATTAATCTTCGACAGACTCAGTTCAGACTCAGATTCTTGTAGAGGGAGGCTTGTCTATAAGTCAATTCCTAAGCAGTACCGACCCGACTGAACTCTTGTCCTCTAATGGGATGATATTCTAAAATCATATCAAATTTAATTATGGGATAGGTAGGTAGGGCGACAGTTGGAACTCTTAGTATCCCAACTCACTTACGCCAAGAAAAGGCCCGTTTTGATACCGATAATGGGAGTAAGTGATAAGGATATAGAATGGACAGGAAAAATTAGGGGAATGGGAAAAGTGGAAAAAGCGGGACCATGCTCGAACCCATAACCTCTGGAATGATAGTCTAGTGCACTGAAGCTGGGGGTAAAAAATGGGATAACTATCTGAAAGTAACAAACCAAATTCACTTCGCAACAGTCACAAAGCTTATTTCGTGAGCACTCACGGTCTCAATTTCGTGATTCGCCAACACGTCACGGTGCTCACCTCAAGTTCAATAAAGAACACGTTAAACTTTCTCACACACCAAATTGTACACACTCACCTACTCACACACACACTCACACACTCGTATTGTATTTAGAGAACCCACTTACACGTCGAAAAGTCTAACATCATTTAACTTGAGGCTAATCCGCAATCAACTGGACAAACAGACACAGAGATTTCTATTTTGCGCGATGGAATCGTACTGGACTTGGAAAAGGTGTGTCCCCCATACTCAACTCAACTACTATACAACTAATAAATTTTTAATTAAATTATTTATGCTTTTGTAAACTGACAATCAACTCGCCAACAGGCAGCAGCAGCAGTCAGAGGCGGAGGGGGGGAACACCAGTCCAACCAACACCACCAGTCAGCGGCACAGACAGCATGTCGCTCCCATCAGATTCCATCGATCTAGAGAAGCCAAAAGAAACCCTTGAGCAATTGGTTGGTTGAGGTGCCTCCAATCGACATGTCATCGGGGTACAAAAGCAAACAAAAGGCAAAAAGCCTTAAAATAATTAATAACAATAATTTGCTGCACGATAAGAATTCCATTAAAGACGCAAAATGTATTGAACAGTCGCAGTTTAATCATGTCGAGGGGTGCTGTGTTGGCCAGGAGGGGGGCAGAGGCACAGTGTGATCACAACGCACGATTTCTTGAAACAATTTCGACTTTAAGCTGTGCTTATTTATTTATTTAATTTTTTTTTTACTTATTTTTTATTTTACTCATTTTGAAGTATTTTCGTTGATTTCATTGCTTTTGTTTAAGTCTTTTTGCGGCTGCTGTTGCCGCTCTTGCTGTCTGTTTATCTAGATTAAACCCTTGCGGGCAATTCACATACTCAAATACATAACATGGGCATTGGCAAAGGGGGATTAAGGGTTTTAGGACAACCTAACCTAATACCCATACCCGACTCATAAGTCGACGAACTTCTTATTTTTAACATTGCTCCCATAGGGGAAAGGAACTCCTTTTCGGCGCTGCAGAGTTTTTTCTCCTCTGAGATTGCGACCTTGACGTGGTGACGGGGCCTAATAGGTGTAAAGATCCTAAAGGCGGTGCTGGCGGTAGCATAGCTAGTAGGGCCGGCCATGCCAGAAAGGCCGATAGAGAGCATTTGAAGCCAAGAACAATCCACGACGGCAGGCGACCCATCTGGCTGGTCTTCTACCACCTTGACGTCCCGGGATGTAGGCGATAAAATTACAACAACCGATACTGCTTAGAAATCCACTGTGGTCAGATATCTTTATAATGTTTGGAAGCCAGTCTGGGGGCTAAAGCTGCAAACCCCAATACCAGACTAGGATGTTTAGGCCAATCACGATTACTGAAACTGGAACAAATGATTTTTGTAACAGGCCTATGCTCCTGCCAGGAATTTAAAATGGATTAAATATACATGCAGAGTTTGGTGTGAAGTCTCTAAAACAAAGCCATTGTAGCAGATAGTAACAAAGAACTCCCACAAAAGTCGATCAGATGGGGAGCATGAACATTTGACGGTTGACACAAAAATTGAAGGCGGAAAACAAAAGTCAAAGCCAGTTGGTCAAAGATCCAGGTTTTTTTTTACATACTAGGGGGCTTCGCCCCTCACCAGCCCCGACCCCTTCACCGCCGCAAGCGGCTCAGGGAGGCCTACTTGAAATTAAATTACTTCTTTATTCTTCTCATGTCTCTTCTTTGATGCTTTACGCATCTGTTCTCGCTGGCGCTCTTTCATTTCCTCTTCAGTCAAATTCAACTTCTTACTACCCATTTCGCTTAATTCCTTACTTTATAAAAAGATGAGAAAAAAAACATGAGAAACAAATATCCTCTGGTATACACACAACATGTTCGACACTTTCAAAAAGATGAAATTTTTTATATAATTGAGGGATATACTTTATTTATTGAATCTTCTCGAATGGAGACTAACAATAAATAAGCAAATCTTATTATAATAACTGAACTAACAGTCTGGTGTGACTGTATTTAGTTTGCAGGGCCCTGAGAATTTATTGCTGGGTTGGAAGATCATTTCACCTGAGTCGGGTTCGGCTACTAACTCTGGTTAAGCTTCTTGCCAGATGGCTTGGGTGCGTCGAGAGTTAAATGTTGTAGTTCGGTTTCTGCTGCGCTATTTCATTTTTAACGGATAGAATATTAAGATCTTTGTGGATGTTCTCTTTTCGAATATACCATGGTGCCCCAGTAATATTTCTCAAGATCTAGGATTGAGCTCGCTGTATGATATCTATGTTGCTGCTGCTCGCGTTCCCCCATAGCTGAGAGCCATAGGTCCAGATTGGCTTAAATTATTAAATTATCCAAGGAATCAAAATTGATGCAAAAGCTGTCACACAGAAGATTTGAGTGTCCATTGTTATATATACATACATAGATATTTAAATTTTCGCCTGAAATCAATATTTGCAAGCGGCATCTGGCTGATGTTTTGAACCTAGCTTTTAAATCCAGATATCACGAACATTATTGGATATATGCCGGAACATATTCTCACATATTCACGTACTTTCGTTAACCTGCAATTTTTTTATTTAGTTATAAGAGTCATTTGGTATACAGTTCCGAGAATCGGAATACCGAAAAACTCCATAGATTATATCATAAAAGAAATCTTTAAGCCATTTTCTACCAGATTTATCTACAATAAATGAATCCCACGATAGAAAATCAAACATTCGCAGAGAACTGTATGGCAGTCATGTTTAACTCCTCTTCATCTACGTCACTGTCCCACATGAAAACCACAAAAAAACCGTTCATTATTGAAATCTTTGGCTTTTGTATTGTTTGGATATTTTTTATATATAATTTTTTTCTGTATTTTTTGGTGTGCTTTTCGATTGCGGGTGACCGTGTAGCATTCGCAGCTAGACATTTTGGCATTTCATGACAGTCGTCAACGTTGCGCAGTTGGCGGCGGCAGCGCCGTCGCAGTCGCTGTTGACGTCGGCAGCAGCAAAGCTTAACTTGGCAGACATGTTGGCAACGAAGCAGCAAATTTCTTTGGTATTAGTTTGTGGGGGCCCTCAAGCAAAAGCATAAATAGCGTGTGTGTTGTATGTATATGTATGTGTGTTAGTGTGTGTATGTTGCGGGTGTAACCAACATACATATATACATATACAATAAGTATCTTTAGCTGTATCTGCAGCTTTGCCTAACGGCCGCTTTAACAACCCAGCCAGAGTTAAAACCCACAGAACCAACCATCAGGGTGGTCCATGGTCATAACACACCAATTGTACTTGGACTTGAACGATTGGCCAGCCAGTCAGCCAGCAACCAGCTTCAACAACCAAGCTCACGAATTGCATTAAAATTGCAATTTCGCAGATCGCAGCGCCCCCAAAGTTCATGTCCGACATTATGTGTTTTGCTTGGTAAGAGGGAGAGATCTGAGAGAGTTTTTATTGTTATTGTTCTTGTTGCAGTTGTTGTTGTAGGAGGTACACGTCGGGGCCGCGCTGGCTGGCTGGGCCATAGGACAGACTGGGCGGCCAGTCTGCGCACAAAACAAAAACAACATAAGTTCCAGAACACGCCATTTTAAGCAAACTGTGCGGTAGACAAAACCACGACGATTTCAACGCTTTGTCGTGTTCCTTGAAGATCTGTCCAGTGTGTGTTTGTGTGAGTTAGTTGCTCACACTCACGCCGCCAAGTACAAGAGTTCTTGAGCTTAGACTTGGAGATAGTTGTTGTTGTTGTAGTCGTAGAGTCGTAGTCACTCTGGCTTTGGAAACCCGAAAGTAATTTATTTCTTTATTGTTTAACGAATTTACAATGCAAGAGTGGAAACAACACGGCAACTGGAACCGCGCAGCCATAACAATCACGCCGCAGTGCAAGTTGTTGCTGTAGTTGTTGTTGCTTCTTCAACTGTTGCGTGTTGCATTTGGGGTGACCACCTTGGTTTACAGTCACAGGCAGTTGGAAGTTGGTTGTATCTGCCAGATGCATCCAACATTTGCCTGGGGTACAGCAGCAGCATCGGCGGCAATGATGACGACGCCGACGACGACACTACACAGAAGAGCAAACAACAAACAGCAACAAGGAAGACGGGCTGGCCTCATCAGTGTCAATGCAACAGCAACAACAACAACACGAACAACAACCATCAGACAACAGCAACAATCACAAATACTCCTGTACACTGAAAGAAATTAAGAGGTAGTATGTTAGTGCAGCAGGAGTAGGTTGCGGTTTTGAGCTCAGCGTCAGTGGCTCTGCGACAGGTTTGGGCTGGAGCACCAGGACGTCAAGACCACTGAGGGTTTCAGCGAAGTGCTTGTTTCGCAATGAAGTTCGTAGGCTTTCAAAGTGGGTACCTGATCCAACTCCATTTGCTGCTTAATCTCAACCAGCGTCATTTGTTGACTCGCCCGGTCCCATAGAGCTTCATTACTCCTTTACTTGGGCCATTTAATCTTGAGTTTTCTTAGCAAGCATTAATTTTTTGTGTCGATGCTTCTCGAGCCTTTTCAAGTCTCCCAACCGTTAAAATGTTCGATTTTACATTAAACTCAAATAAGAGAAGTTTGATTCTAATCTTGATAATGCTGAGCTTTCAGGTATTGCTGAAGATGCCAAAGTAGTATTTAGTTTTATTAATTTGGTCAGCTCCACTTTTACTAGTGGCTAATAGCGTCAATCTTCTCCTGGAATGAAATTTGTCGTGGTCTGTTGTAGAGGCTCCTTGCGTAAGTGAATGAGTTAAAAATATCAGTGATTAATAAATATTGGAAGAGTCTAGATTGCTCGGTGCATCATGTTGACTGAAGTTTAACTACATCTCCTGTAGCATATCTCATCATTCTATATCACTTTTACCCATATAAATAGTTTGGAAGATCGGGGCCTTTTTCTCAAAAGAGTTGCCCAGTCTGTGTGACTGCACATATTTTTGCATTTTTGCAATATATCAAGAAATGTTCCATTTAAATTTATCCAATCGAAATTCACTGCAATATAACAGCATTTTTAAAATTAATGTCTTGTAATTCTCAAACGGTTTAAGCATGTCATGAGCTTAACAGAGAAACGGCAGTCGTCAAAACATAAATAGACTTTTCTAATCTTATTATATTTATTTTTCTTGAGATTTGTTATATTTAGCTGGTGTTTATATTCCCAGCTTGTTTTCGCAACGAAGTTTTCAAGGATTTAAGCGGATAGCTTCCTTGTCCTTTCAGTACTCATTTACCATAAAAGGGAGAGACATGGAACGTCCTGCTCGTAGTGTTCGTGACTTCTTTAATACAAGAAATACATTTTTTTTTAAATAACGATATTTATTATATTATATTTATATAAATAGAAAAGCATAAGAAAAAAATGCGAGGCCTGGAAGCTGGCCATGAAAAACTGTCGAGTAGCAACACATAGGGACCCTACCTTCAAGTATTGTTTATCGCTGTTCCGTGGTAGAAAAGGTCCTAAAGAAGGTTTGGAGATTAAGCTCGTGCAAATCGAGCTTCCACTTCCGTGGCGCTGTTAGTGGATTGTAAGAGCATTTGCTCCACCTCGTAAAAAAAAAAAAATTACAAAATTGAATAGAAATTGATGGAGCTCCTAATCCCTAAGGTCGTCGTCGTTTGTCGTTGTTGTTGTATCCGAGGAATTGAAGACGATTCGATAGTAAAAAAAGTTTCGAGATTGTCGGGCGCTACCCCTAATTCTCTAGTTTGGTGATAGGGCTGCTCTATCTTCGCATGCAAACCTACTCGAGGTTAACTGGCCGTCTCTAACCTGAGATCAGGCTCCTTCCAGGGGGCTCCAGG
Organism: Chymomyza amoena; assembly: GCA_037043745.1. Taxonomy (NCBI): domain Eukaryota; kingdom Metazoa; phylum Arthropoda; class Insecta; order Diptera; family Drosophilidae; genus Chymomyza; species Chymomyza amoena. The sequence goes on from JBAMAX010004318.1 coordinate 389,814, forward strand.
ATTTGTATCTTGTGCCATGACGTAAGTCCTTATTCACTGCTTGGTTCACCGAATCTACGCCTTCTTCACTGTTGGGGCCTACAGACACGATTAATTTAGCTTATGACCGTGCACTGCTTTTGAGATTAGCTTGTGGTTACTGCACACCACTGCCCCGCCCTTCACAGAATACAGTATAGTTCGCCGTAGAATTGCCCAGGAAGTGCCCGCACAGAGTGCTACTAGGAGACTGCGTCGGGTTTACCATCCCAAATGCCTTATGCTCCAATAGGAGATAAAAGGAATCATTTATACTAATCTCTAAAAGAACTCTAACCAAGTGTACTTTTTTTTGAGGATAAGAGTTGCAGTTTGTGCTCAGTGTAGTCCTTAGTGTGTGGTACGCATGCGCCCAGCGCCCCAAGGAATGCGTTGCACGAAATGCAAAATGTCAGCAACGGCGGCCCAATCGACTTCAAGTTCGAGTTGGAGACTCGGCTCGGCTCACTTTAAAATTCCACAGCCCATGGAATTTCCTTTGTTTTCTGTGAGAAATTTCGAGCCAACACATAAATTGTAGTAGGCGCGCGTAGCAGTAGCTACGAATACAACTGGACGGGTGAGGACTGGACTGGTGGCTACAGTGCATCCCATCCAGGCAGCTTCCAGCTGCAAGACTCCAACTGATCTTCCAACTACGCTGCGCTTTGTGTTTTTTTTTTCGACAATCGACACCGTGCCACCGAACAGTGTCTGTGTGTTTGTGTAGTCAAAGCAATTGAAAGTTGTTCTTGCAACAACAACTGTGTTGTGGAGTAGCTGCCTCCTGGTGGCAGCACGATCATCAGCGTTGGCATTTAGACAATTAAAATACTTCAAGTGCTTGTCTTTCGCTCAACGTCACATTTTGTTTATTTATGTGCATTATTTGACTTGGGAGCTTATAAATTTCCAGGAGCAAACAATGAGCTAACCCGAAGCACACGCAGAACAGAAAAAAAAGTTAATATGACTTGACTGGCCAAGTTTGTTGCCTAAGTCTTTTGTATTTGCATTGCTTTATTTGCAAAACGAAATAGTTTCGCTATTTTTAGCGATTTCTTCTTATACAATTAACAAGCATTTACATATTAAATACCAAATCATTCCACTTGCTTATTCAACTTAATCAAAATTCCTAGGAAAAAATTCCTCGTTTGTATCATTTACAATTTGTTTGCTCGATCATTCAATAAATTGGCATTATCATCCCACAGACCCCTACCCAGTATACCTAATCCCCCCCAAGTGCGTCCCACTCGGCGTCACTTACATGACAACATTTTAACTAACTGCTTGACAAATACAAACAGTATAATTTTTCAATTAGCAAATGATAAATCAAACTAACACCCAATGGTCGAAAGGGGTCTGCGCAGTGGGCGGGTTGGCCAACTCACTCTCAGCCAGGCTATTTCTCTACTACTTATGGCTTTATAGTTAGTTAGTTAGTTGGTTGCTTTTCAGGCTAAAGTCACTTGTGTCAAATTGAAAATTTAAATGCAGTCTTTAGTTATTAATTGCTCAATTGATGGGAAGAAAAATCTAATCAAATAAAGTTGAATGGCAGCTAACGTTGCGTCGCTGCAGCTGCAAGCTGCGCAGTCGACGTCGGTATTCGTAATTTTTCTTCAATATGGGTAACTAGGTATGTGGCTACACTGTGCAGCAGGCAAATTGGTGGCGAGAGGATGAAATGAGAAAGCTCGGTTAATATATTGATTAATGTATACAAATTTTGCTTTTGAAAGCAAGTCTTCTTAGGAAGCCATTTGAGATTGACATACAGATGTATCGAGGCTACAAACAACACTAACAAAAAAAATTGAGTATGCGTCTGAGGTCCATAGCTTCCCTTTACGAAGTAATCTCTTTATTAAAATGAATTAGTCAGAAGTGGATAACATTTTTCTGGCTTCGAAGAAGGTCAACTAACTAATAGATGGATCTTACAATCCACTAACAGTAACACGAAAGTGAAAGCTCGACTTGTACGAGCTGAATCTCCAACCCTTCTTTTGGACTTTCTCTACCCCGGAACAGCGTTAAACAATGCTTGAAGGTAGGGTCCCTATGTATCGTTCAAGGCATCGCTTTTTATTTTTTTCTTATGCTTTTCTATTTATATAAATATAATATAATAAATATCGTTAATATAACAAAAAAAAATAATTTCTTCCCCTAAGCGTATTGTCTCTTTATAGCGATAAAGTTAGAGAATTCAAAACTTTACGAGCAGGACGTTCAAGGCCACTCCCTCTTGTATCCTTGAAAACTTCGATGCAACATCGCTCATACAATACAAATACCAGCTAAGTAAAATAAATCACAACAAATATAAAAACCATAACTATAGAAAAGTCAATGTTTTCATTACTACTGTTTCTCTGTTAAGCTTATGATATGCTTAAACCGTTTGAGAATTACAAGTCATAAATTTTAAAAATGCTTTTATCTTCCTGTTCAATTGGCTAATTTTAAATGGAACTAATTTTGATATATTGCAAAAATACAAAAATATGTCCAGTCACATAGACGGTGCCAGGGCGATTTTTTTGAGAAAAACACCCCGAAGTTAGCCTTACATATGTCTCACAATAGCCGTCAAGATTTTTAGAATTTCACTTTCTGGCCTTATGTGTTGCGAAAGCTTTTATAATATCATCAAAATCGAGTGTTCTTGCTAACTCAGATTCCAAATACAAAGTTGCCAATCCTGAGACTCGATTCTGAATTGAACAAGAACGATGATAGTTTTTATTCTTGATAATTCACTGAACGATCTTTCGGCGCTGGCAACTGATACTGGACCCCTCCGGTAGCTCCGGGCCCGGGGAAAAAAGCCCTCGTCGGGCCTGCATAAGGCTCATTCTCTTATGGCTTTCCTATACTCACTGAACACTATTCTTCACAATTGGATTCATCCATTCAACAACAAGAAATTTCATATCCATAATTTGCTGCACAGTGTTATTAAAGTGATAGACAATTGTGCGCCTAGTAACGATCAATATACGTTAGCAAGGCGCAAATTGATTATATTTGCAATATATGAGACTTTTGAATACACTTACAAAGCGACTTGGACTAGATTACCCTTCTAAAACAAAAATAGAGTCTGCGACTGAAGTGTATCTTTTCCCATTACGATGTAATCTCTTTATTAAGATGAATTTAGTTAGAAGTGGATAACTCTACATAGAGCTTTAGCTTATTCTGGCTTCGAAAAGGCTCGATAGTTCGGAAAAATAAGGAACAAATGAAGGCTGTAAGCCAGATGATCCATATCTTCGATATCTTGAGCGCCCAAAAACTCTGTTGTGTTACGAAGGATCTTCGGTTTGGTATTCTTCAATTTTTATTTTTGCTAACAAAATAATTGTTTAAGAATTGATAATGATAATGCTTTTATCAGTACAAAATTTTTTTGGATGTGTTTCGATTGGGAATAATTCTCTGTATTGTTTTATAATTTTCTGGAACAAATCGTATAGGCATTGAGATTTTCATACAGTATTGAATATTGGCTGCCAGAGTTATGAGATTAGATATATGTTCGCGTTCGGATGGATGGCTTAATAACAAAGCTTGAAAAAAGAATATTTTTTGACTATATCATAGGCAGCCTTTTGCTCCCCCGCAAAGCAAAAGGATCAGATATATATAATTTTCATAGGAATATTTATCCTCAAGCTGACTTACCCAACAATTGCGAGAGCCTGTTCAGATGAACAAAATTTATGGTAAAAGGGATCATTCTCTTACATTCTCTCTCCAGAACAACAACAAATACAAATTATAACATAAAGGAGATAATACTCGAAAAAAGTAAATTCGAGAAGTCCTTGAGTAGTCCCTTTTAGATCAACCCTTAAACTTTAATTTTAATTAATTAATTTTTTATTGAAAATTGTTATATCATCAGATAAAGTTATAGGAATTGTTAAAATATGTCTATAATAATATTTATATTGAACAAATCGAGGTATGCAATTAAGCTAAGCAGCGCTGTAGATCTTTTCTATTTCAAAATTTCAGTGTTCCGAAGGCCTTTAGATCCGGATTTTCAAAGAAAATAAAGTTACACCCTGTCGAAGATCGTTAACTAAAATGGAAATTTAAAAATTGTAAATCTATACGCTTATATGAGGAAGCCGTTTTTGAAAAGTTCTATATTGGTCGTAAACTTTTTTTTAACTTTGATAATCTATATATATATAATTCTTCTGTGAGTGTGTATGTCACTGAACTTCTCTTAAACGACTGGACCGATTTTGATGAAATTTTTTGTCTGTGTTCAAGGCGATCTGAGAATGGTTTAGATTCACAATTTATGTAAAAATATTACAAAGTTGCGACGAAAATACTAAAAAGGACAATCTGATTTTCCAATACATTTTTTTTTTAATTTAGGTTGGCATATGTACATTGTCAGATTAACCAATATTTTTTAGTTAATTGTTTTTGTCGAAAGGAAACACAAAAATTATAAACGTTATAAATTTTATTTTATTGAGGCACGCAAAATTTCATGAGAATCGGTACAGCCGTTTCGGAGGAGTATGATAACTAACATAGTGAAACTAGAATTTTATAATAAGAAGAAACTTATGTTTTACGTATTATGGGTGTTCTCATGAACGAGTCGATGAATCTGATTTTTGCGTGTTAGAGGTCAATGCGGAAGTTTTAAGCCAATTGCGATGAGTTTGTGTGAATTGGTTCGTGGGATTGTGAATATTGGTTTTTGTGTGAACATACTCCTCCGAAACGGCTAGACCGATTCTCATGAAATTTTGTGTGCTTATTGGGCAGGTCTGAGAATCGGCCAACATCTATTTTTCATACCCCTAAGAGATAAGTGTTGCCACTCCTAACATTTTTTTCATTTATCGACTATACCTTCATGGTGTGTTCACGGGCGCGAAGTTAGCCGCGAAGCCTTCCACACTTCTGTTCGCGGCTTTCGCGGACGGCGCGTTACGCAATATTTTTCAATCTGTGGTTTGTCTTGAGTGAACGTGAAAAAAAAAAGACGTCCTGCCGCCATTATAGGTTAACATTATTAGTGCACGAAAACATTAATATCAGATACTGCTTACAATGCCGAGAAGAAAACTACCAAATCTCCATCAAACATGGTTAAAATGTAAAGTGGTTGAAAATTTTATGATGAAATTAAATCCACTCATCGATCAATCGTACGATGTTTTCCAATCGGAAAGATTCCAGATCTAGACGAGCGAGCGAAGCGAGCGTGCCGGAGCGCAGCGGAGGCCGGCTAGTTTATAGTAAAATAAAAATTCTTGTTTTGAAACTTTGACTTTTTTTTTTGAAAATGTTACTTTTTTAAATATAAAATGAGTTGAGAATTTTCAAAAATATTAAAAAAATATTAGGGATATGAAATTTTTTCCATCCCGAATTTATCCTCTCTGTGTCATAATCGCACATATAATATGTAACAAGGAGTTTAGTTAAAGTTACTAATGCGATTTTCAAAAAAAAAAATATAAATATACATACTATATAAAATAATAATAAAATTAAAATATTAAAAAAATAATTTAATTATTTGAGAATTTTTGAAAATATATCAAAAATATTTAAAATATGAAGGATTTTCACCCCGAATCCATTCTATTTGTAAAGTAATCGCTTATATGCAAAAATTAAGATTGCTTTAAATAATAAATACATAAAACAGTTTCCATGTAATTTCTTGAATTCAAATCCGTTCATCATGCTTGATGTCAAAATAAATCAACAGTAGCAGCTTAAAAATTATATAAGAACAATTATAAACTACAATTGTAAATCGACAAATCCAAATCGGAATTGAAATCTGGAAATAAAATAGCAAAAGCTACAAATCATTAGGAAAAAAAACATATTATTATTATTTAATTCCGCGGTATGGAAAAATACATAACTTAAGAATAAAAAAATTACCCTAAGCTCTTCAATTCTTGATGATAATTAAAAGTACAAGCACGTTTAGAGCTAATGTACTCTATAAAGAATGCAAAAAATGCTAATGTGGACACAGCTTAACCTTTATTTATTATTCTAAGGCTGTGCTGATTAGTTGTACACATTAGTCTAATTAATTGATTTGTTTTTTTGTTATTGTGTTTATGCAAAGTAAACAATTTATTTTTATTCACTTACTTAGGTTTTTTTTTTGCATTATTTGCAATTTATGCGTCACATTTCTGAGGCTGAGGCAACTTCCGTTTGCAGCTTTCCAAACGAAAGACTTAGGCAACGAACTTGCTGCAACAACGCGGCGTTGTAGGAGCTGAGGCAAGGCTACTTCATTAGCTGCTGTCTAAGCTGCCAGCTTGTAGTAGTTGTTGTTGTTGTGGCAACATGGCTTATATGCTAATATGTGGCCAAGTTGGGACTAGTCATGAGGCCATGTGGGGTCCCGGCCCACCTGTCAAGCCTGCCACTAAACTGGCATTTATGTGCAGCACCTGTTGGGCTGTTAGACATTAATCCATGGCATTTAGTTACGCTTTAATAAGATTTTTTGCTGCCTCTGCTGCTGCTGCTGCTGTTGCACTGCCACTGTGGCAGCCACAGACAGAGTCGGCGGCCGCTTGTGGCATAATTTCGCTGCATGCAAGTAAAGAAAAGCAAAGAAAAAGAAAACTTGCTGGCAACCCACGAAGCACTGCAGACAAACCGACGGCAAATGCTTTGCATGGCTGTTTGTGTGGCATGCAACATACATGTGGGGACTTTGCGAATGGCGCCCCACTTTAACACCCAGCAGCAACCGAACCTAGTACCAGCGTGTGTGTCTTCTTAATCTTGGTTATTAAAAATGTTGGCAATGGAATTTCAATAATAAGGAAAAAGTTGCTTTATGCATGCCACAGATGCCTTGCAACACACAGCCGTGCCCCACTCGAAGCGGGCGGACGTATTAAGTTCTACAACGCCCCAGCAGCTGGCAAATGTCAAATGCCTGTGGTTTTTGGAATGTCTGCATCTCATAGGTATAGCTGTTCTATATGAACCAAACAAACTATTTAATAGACGCACTTTTCCTAAGACGCTTGGATGGGCTTATAGGGTTTCCAGCCAACTTGTGGCTTATATGAGGAAGGAATGTCGCTGCTGCTTTTATCGAGCACTTAAAATCTGCCGCTCATCGCGCCATTAACAAATTACGCAGCCATCGATGATCTGAAAAGCAGCTCAATTGATTTTGTAAAACAGTTTAAACAAAGCAATACAGACAACGCACAACAACAACAAGAAGGAAAAAAAGAGGGAAGTGGGACTGTCGGAACATCACGACTTTTGTATACACTGCATGCTTCACTTACTACACTTTAATTCCAATTGCTTTCCTTAGATTCTCAAGAAGCAGTGAAATACCTTAGAGGGGCATGTGTAGCTTTCCTCAAAATGATTGGGATGTTCACTTTGTCGGGAAGATATGAAGGAGAGTCCATCAACAAGTGCCACAAAAAAAATTATGCATTTTTGCCCGACCTAAGTTTTTCACTATGAAAAGTAGGGCACTTCTGCCCAAAACCAAGTTCTAAAAAGCATAAGAGGTGCAGTTGCCGTACCGTAGAAGATATTCTTCTATCAACCCGGACTCCCAGTGGAGCATAGGGCCTCCTGGAGTGCTTATGTCTGCGATGGTATCCTGATATCGGCAGACTCAGCACTCAATTCCTACTCGTAACTACAAGTGGTGCACCCTGGTAACCTGAGCAACCTTGATGAAGATGTGGTAACTAACCCTTCTGGAAGTTTTGGTCAGGGCTAACAATAGAACGAGCTCTCATTTTGGAGGCCATTTCAACATACTTGGTCTAAGGGTTAAAGAGAGCACTCATTGAAAGGCGGATAAATTGCATCGTCAATCAGAGACAATCTTTTTCGTAAATTGTAGCGTCTGCTCGCCAGATTAGGCGCGTCTGCAAGCGGACATCTTTCCCTGATCGAATAGATCGCTCTACAAACGTGTTAAGCGTACCGTCCTTGGCCACATCACCCATCGACTTTGGCACCAATCGATGTTCAAGCATGGAAAGTGACAACAATGGAAACAGTACTCCAAGGGGTTATCGTCTTAATACGAGAAAGGATTTTGGAGGTGCCAAATCCACGCGAAGACATCGCAATAAATGAAATTGTAGAACATCAGCGAATATATATTTTACTGATAAATATTCAAAACATAATTTAGGCAAATTTCTTGTAAATCGATTTGCAGATTCTAATGGCAGACAGAGCTGAAATCCTGAGGAACAAGCGCAGTTGAGTCGAGAACACTCTGCGCAAGGAGGCAGAAGATGTTGTTTCTCATTCATTGTGTGGCCATGACAACCCGTTTTTGCTGTCAATGACAATGGATTGCTGTCTGCGCTCAACCGTTTAACGTCCGGGTGACTCGCTGCACATATAAGCTCACTATTTAGCGGATACTAAGATAGCTACCCAGGAGGCGCTGCGAGAAGGCTGTGTCAATTTGCAATCATTTGAGACAGAGAACGTTCTGGCAGTCGACAGGTTGACCAAATTCAGAATCTTTGCTCTTTACAAATGAAAGCCAGGCTCAGATGTTGTATCTACAGAAAGAAAATTAATATCTTTTAAAATAATCAATTTATCTTCACTGAAATTTGTCATGAAGAACAATTTTAGTCAGTTACATACAAGTTGGAACCCTAATGGGGTAGCTTCTCTTACGCAAATTTCAATCTCACCTTCTCGTGGACTTTATCTCTGCGACGAGACTCTGACGACCGAGTCTGTGTAGTTCAAGCCCGGTTTAACCATAACATCCAGAGCGGAGGAAATGCTGATGTCTGTTTTTGGAGTTCGAATTTTCGGTCTATGTCAAACTGGCCAGTATGTTGCGCTGGGTTAGTACATCGAGCGTAAAATTCGACGTTATCTCAAAACGTAAACACACTCTCGATGCACTACAGAACTCTGTAACGAAAAACGTTGGAGAGACTTTTTTTCCGCTCTGTGCACGACTAGGAGAGATTATATTTTCATAAAGATATCATAATCATCTTATCAAGAAATAAAAAAAAAATCGATTTTGGTCTGAATCGGATGATTATATTATCTATCACATAACCCGACATCGATTTTGGGCAATTCAATTCTTCAATTCTTAGAGGTCCACCCATGTTGGAAAATTTGGTTGCACAAACTCCATATACTCCTTACCCTTCACGTGCAGGGTATAAAAACTGCAACTGTTCTACAGCCGCAAAAAGGGCAAACACTTAAGTTGAACACTCATCACAATACACACCGATGATCCACATGATGTTGCTGATAATGATGGTTATGATGATGATGTTGATGATCCATATACAATGCCGCAGCAAGCGTTTTTCATTCATATTTTTATTTACTTATACTTACTTACTTGTTGGTTGGTTACATGCCCCGCCGCCATGACTTGCAACTTGCACTGCAGCAGCACGCAGAGAAAGATCAAGAGACCAAAAGAGACCTGGTCCAGACGCAGTCAAAGTCTCATATTTTATGGGACGCCCGTTGCCGTGTAAATGGAGTTTCGACAGCCTAATTGGAGATCAACGCAGTATAATTGTCTGGCCCTCTGATGAAGTCGTGGCAGTCGATATGGCTCTGGTACTCCACAGACGACAGCCCGCAACTGACTCTGGAAGTGACTCTCGAATTGAAACTGGGTAGCAGCAGGCCGAGAACAGGTGAATGAATTTGTGACAGCAAGACAAAGGCAAATGATGTATTGATAGCATCTGTTTTGGGAGCAACTGCGGCAGCAGCAACAGTCGGTGAAGAGTCGTCAACAGCAGCAGGACGTCTTTGTAAGTTTCACTGACTTGGTGAACGAGCAGCAAAGGTTGCCGTTCCGCCTTATGAATACATTTGTTCGTCTTTCTTTATTTTTATTTTTACTTTTATTTTTTGTCTTTTAATCATAATTCTGTCAGTCGTTTATTCAAATCCATAAAGCAAGCGCACAAATCCATTTGGTTACATTTTGGTAACATTTGCTTTGTATTGATATATTCATAAAAATTCAATTTGAATGGATTTGTTTTTGGAAATAAAATGTTTACAGGATATTCCAAATGCATGAATAAACTTTATTGTTCCTGGCGTATTTAGAGTATGATTGGTTTCTTTGTATCCAAAGGTATATTAAAAGTTAAGAGCTTTTTGACCAACAGCAACGTTTTATAATGAGAAACGTATAAAGAATTTCGATCGTAAATTATCGGAAGTAGAGCAAAGATTCAGTAAAGTTTATTTTGATCTTCATTTGTGATTTAGTAGATTTAGTAGGAAGCAATAATTTCCAGATTTCTTTTGTTCTGGACCATAGAAAATTACTCAAAGAAGAATTCGATTTGGTTGCAAACAGTAAACATTTAAAAATCAATCAGAAAGTCTTGGAGATTATAAACGTAGACTGGGATTCCATGGAATACGGAATGGGTCATGAAGTGCTTAGTTGAAAAAGTAAGATGGGTCTGAGCTTCGGGAATTATACAGGGAAGGAGCTCAACCCAATGCAACCAATTAGAATAGGTTTTCAAACTTCGTAATGAAGAAAAGACTTTCTAGTTAGGCAAAGAAAAAAATGGATCAAAAGTCAAAATAAGGGAATCTATTAAAATTTAGTTACGACGTTCAAAAAAAGAAGACGCATTTGAATCTATTTAATGCAGGATATACTTGAGATACAGGGTAGAGGTACATTTGGATAGACTAAGAACGTTAGGCTATTTTGTCAAGGCCCTAATCTTCAATTGGAGGGATATAAGTTATACAGGAAGTTTGAAGAAGATCTTGGCATACTTGAATGGGCTAAGTGGTAAACGTTATCTTATTCGCGTTAATTTATCTAAACACCTTATAAAACTTTTCGATTAAAAGCCATAAGGTCTATCTAATGGGAGATTTGATACATAACTATTGCTTCAAAAGTCTTAACCAGGGATGGATGCCTTTTCCAAGAAGTGCAGGAAAGTCACATAGCTCGGAGAACAACTAAGATGCAGCATAATAGCGGTATGCCTGCAAAAATCCTCTGGCTAAAACCTCCAATAGGGTGCCGGCTGAGCAATGGACTCGGCAATGGCTCAAGCACCAGAGTCAGGCACTTGTCCTCCCTCGACGTTTGGGCCAGTGCACGGTCTAGCTGAGGTAACAGCGCAGCAGTTTTCGGATTTCCAAGTGTGGTACTGCTACGTGGGAGCCATGGCCAGAGGTGCCTGGCAGCAGGCATACAATGGTATGGGGTTGTTCCCAAGAACAAAATGCAACCAAACCCCCCGCGCGCTGGAGTCCTCTAAGGAAACAACTCGGGCTGGGATCTTACCACAAACGACGGCGGAAAGCGTGACTGCTACCACCTCAAAGAGAGTGCCGGCTGAGCAATGGACTGGCTCAAGCATCAGAGTCAGGCAATTGTCCTCCCTCGACGCTTGGTCCAGCGCCCGGTCAAGTTAAAGCAACAGCGCAGAAGATTCCGGATTTCCAAGTCTGGTTCTGCTAAGTTGGAGCCATGGCCAGAGGTGCCTGGCAGCAGCATCGTGACTGCTACCACTGGCAGGCATGGAGGTAATAATATTTCTCTGCGTATCACCAATGATCATACCTCTGCACTGGTTGAAGCAGGCCAGGACAGTGTACATCTACTGCCAGAACAAAAACCGTGGAACGCGATGCCAAATTGTGGCTCGGCTCTGCAGTCCTTAGAGACTCAGACTGCGAACTTCAAGGCTAATGCAGGAAGACCGAAGAGACTTTGGAGCACCTTATCTTCCGCTGCTCCACGTATCAAGACTGAAACATCTAGGAAAACCCTAGCTTACCTCGCTGGGAGAGGCAGCCGATAGGACACCTCAAAAGCTATTGGAGTTCGCCAAACATACGTGCATACTCGACGACTAACGTACTTGTACACAAGCCGCATCCTTCGGTTTCACTAGGCAGTACGCAGTCTATTTGTGACTGCCCCTGGGGGTCAACCGGTATAACGTAACCTACACTATAACCCTGGTAACAAGCTGTATGAATATGACAAAACTTGGAACAACCAGGTGACTTCCATAGATTTTGTTAGTGGGGGCACCAATGCTCCTTCATAGGGAAATTAGTCCCGGAAATTAAAATGAGTCGAATGCTTTCAGAGGTATATAAATAATATTATTATTTCAGTAAAAATGTTATTTTAATAGGGTTAAGGATCTACGATTTAGTAACGATAAGCATTTCGCTAGGAACACTTAATCTTGCAATTGTAAACTGACAATTATTCACTATATTTGTTAGTAATAATATAGTTAAAAACTCGACTACTTTCATTGCTATTTACTTTAAAAAACTGATCGAGCAGATCTTTTGGGCATCATCAAGCTTTTATGATAATTACTTGCGATCGATGGTGTAGCATAAGACCTTTAATAAAAAAAAATATTTTATAATAATTAATAAAATAAAAAAAAATTATAATTCCTTCGAGCCGGATTTGAACCAGCGACCTATGGATGTCTACACCAGACGCAGCTTTTAAGCTAGTTTTTCACTACTACAGTCCACCGCTCTACCAACTGAGCTATCGAAGGTCTATATTTGTCGTGCTCCAAAACGAGCTTATAAAGCTGGTTTTATAAAGTACTGCAATAAAACTTAGCTTATCAGCTGGCGCTCTCGCTGCGCTGCACAAGCTTAAGCTTTATGAACGCTTTGTGGATTACCTTAGCGCTCCGACTCTCTAGTTTCCAGCGTTAATGGCAGCAGCTGCTCCGACGGCGGCTTCTTCAAACGACGCTCACCTGGCGCTAGTGTAAATAACAACAATGCTACGGAGCGCGGTATCAGAGCGGCAATTAACAGACTAGGGCCACCTACCCAAGGCGTGAGTCATGTGTCCCATCAGCAGCATCCGAGAGGCAGCATCCGTGAATCATGCCATAAAAATGCGTAAGACAAATTTCCTTGGCTTATCAGCAACTGCAAGACATTTGTTGTTTTTTTTTGGCTAGAATGTTCTAGAATCTCTTGGCCAATGGCCAACGGCGGCTGCCGCAAAGTGTTGCCGATAAGCGCCACACACACAGATGACAAATACACACGCAGACACACACACACACAAATCTGGCGAGAAAAAGGAAATTTTTGACGGTTAGTTGGGTAATAAAACGAAAACGGAGAAAAGATACTTAACAAACCAATTAGGATGCCAAAAAATGCATTGGTAAAAAAATGAACAACCTCACAATATCACGTTGATCTATATACTTATGTATTTGTAATGCACAAACAAAATACACTGGAAGAAAAAGTAGCAACAGAATGCACAACATTTATTATTTGAATTATTTGGATTACTAAATGAAACCTGGATCCAATATTACACACCAGAGAACAGAATGAGTGCCCGGGAATGAACTGAAGCCGGCACGAGTGCTCCGAAGCGGCCGAGGAAGGCTCGATGGTTATGGCGTCGGTTTTTTGAGATTGTTATGGCATACTCTTCGTGGACTACCTCGAAGAAGGAAAAAGCATCAACACCGAGTATTACTGTACATTATTGGAGGTCGAAATCGAGCATCGCAACCACGGCCAAAATGAATGACATACGGTTTCAATTGCTGTCGGATCCACCGTTTTCGCCCGATTTGGCTCCATCGGACTATCTTCCCAAACCTCAAAAGATGGCTTATCAATTCAAAATTGAGCTAACGCGAGGAAATCATCAAAGCCGTGGAGGAGTATTTTGCAGACCTTCCGGAAAATTACTTTTCGGACGGGATCAAGGAGTTGGAAAATCGCTGGAATGTATCGAACTAAAAGCTGACTATATTGATTAAAATAAAAAAAAAATTTTTCTTTCCCAAGGAGGTTACTTTTCACCCCATCTAGTATGATAAAAAAATTAAAAATTACTTTTGTGGATTTTAGAAAATCCATATTATTCCTAAAAGTATTAGCAAAAAATATAAAGAAACTAGCCGGCCTTCGGCACGCTCGCTTCGCTCGCTCGTCTAGATCTTTATTTTCTTCCAATGATTTATTTTTGTGGCGAATTCACGAAATTGCATAATGTGCAAATATTGATCTGATCATATGTATTTTATACAGAAATCAAAACATGAATTGTAAGCAAAAATCGCAGAATTCCTTTCTTCTTAAGAAAATTTTCTTGGAAAGGAATAACTAAATCAATATTAATTTCTAAAATTGATGAAATTGTAAATTATCCTACCGAGTTTTTAAATTCACATGATTTGCCAGGAATGTAAGGAGTGGCAACCCTTATCGCTTAGGGGTATGAAAAATAGATGTAGACCGATTCTCAGACCTGCCCAATAAACACATAAAATTTCATGAGGATCGGTCTAGCCGCTTCGGAGGAGTATGTTCACACAAAAACCAATATTCACAAAAATGCGTATATCTCACGAACCAATTCACACAAACACATCCCAATAGGCTTAAAACCTCCGCATTGACCTCTAACACACGCAAAAAACAGATTTGAAATTCATCGACTCGTTCATGAGAACACCGATAGCACGTAAAACATAAGTTTCTTCTTATATATAAAATTCTAGTTTCAAAATGTTAGTTACCATACTCCTCCGAAACGGCTGGACCGATTTTCATGAAATTTTGTGTGCTTCAATAAAATAAAATTTATAACGTTTATAATTTTTGTGATTCCTTTCGACAAAAACAATTAACTAAAAAATATTAGTTAATCTGACAATGTACACAATGCCAACCTATAAAAAAAAAAATTGTATTGGTAAATCAAATTGTCCTTTTTAGTATTTCCGTCGCAATTTTGTTATATTTTCTCAACCCTAAACAATCCTTGGACTTCCACGAACATTTCAAGACCAAAACTAGCCAAATCGGTTCAGCCGTTCGTGAGTCCATAAGCTTAGAAGAAACATAACATTGTGACACGAGAATTTTATATATATATCGTTTAAGGTAGATGCACCTATTTTTAATGGAAAACGATTCTTGGCTTGTTGCTCTTTTTTTACAAATATTTTAAGGTATTACACCTACGGCAATAATTATTGGCACAGTTTCGGAATAAATTTAGTGCTTCCAAAAGTTGTACAAATATACAAAAAAAAAAATGTCGTTACAAATATATGCATTATTTAAGAACAATTGAGACATTTCATATAGAGAAGATCTCTGTGATCTATCCCTATAATTTAAAACCATTTAAAAACTTTTTTCTTTATTTAAATTAATTTAAAAAAAAAATCAGATCGGTCCACACATCAAAATTATCTCAGCTGGGTTCCTAATTACAAAGGATCTAGCAATAAAAAGAGTATTTTTACTCCACTCCGTCAACTGATACTGAATTTACATTTTAAGAGACGAGGATAAATCCAGATGACCATTATAAAAAAATATTTATTTGTTGCATTTTCTATTGTTTTTATATTATTATCAATATATTGTATATTTCCTATAATTTTGCATTTGTTACACTTGTTACATGCGACCGGGCTCCTAAAGACAAATTCGAACATTTTATCAGAATTCGTTTTGAAACCGAATGATTGGTTCTCCCAATTTCGCCACAACAAATTTTTTATGCGATTTGAAATCGAATTTTTATGCAAGAGGAATCAAAATGAATCGAGAAAATAAGATTCGAATAAAAATTTATCGTTTTTAATAACTTGGTCTAGAATTTTTTCGAAATAGGCTTGCTTGCTGAACATTGTAGGATCAATGTTAGATCTATTTCGGCAAAAAAAACTAGCTCAGAAGCTTAACCTTAACGTGATCATATTGTAAAGATATACGAAATTCCGGATAGCATTTACTATCGAACAGGTGATACTTCTTAATTAAAAGCAGTTAAGGAGGTCCTGTCATCCATAAAATTTTCGTTGAGGAAGAATCTGATATCTCGGATAATAGCTTTTCTTCTCTTTATTTGCTCACAAAATACATGTTGTTAAAGTGTGCAGCATATGCCTGTATAGGATGGGCCATCTTTTAATTTGCTTATTAAACAATCGTATCTCGGAACCTACCCATAACCTACTGTAATTTTTCTCCCAGTGTATGATCCGAGTTTCGAGAGTCCAAAAGAAAAGTGCTATAGGAAGCAGAGCGAAAAAACTGACAGCTTACGGATAATTACCGACAAAACACACAGATACGCACTCACACATAGATCGCTGTATCTGTGTGTGTATTTGTGTGCTGTGGCAGCAGCTGAAGCGCCGTGCGGCAATTTGTGTGATCCATTGAGTAAGGTTAGATGGATGGATTGCGGTACGGCTGGCGGCTGGCCGCTGCTTGACCACTTCGCTGCATCTCTCCAGCCACTGAGCACACTAGAGTGAGTGGATCGATTGCCCAAAATGTCTTGTTAGATAAGAAAATTATTGGTCTTTGGAAGCGCCCCGTAGTGCTGCGGGTTGTGCTGCTGCAGCATCCCATCCCATCCCAGCCATATTGGTGTTTGTAATTTGCTCAGGTATGTTACAACAAATGTTCATAATTTTTAAGAATGACTCAAATAGTTTTGTTAGACGCCTTCACTTGGTGCGCCTTATCAGAGCTGTTAGATCTCGAAAGCGGGCTAAACCGAAATGGGCTGGGCTGTAACGTTGGGACAGCAATTGGTTTTCTTCTCTCTGTTTTTTTTTCTCTCGATGTTTTTCCAGCGGCCTGGTATGGTATCGATTTCCTTAGATGATGATTTAGTGTGCAGCGGCTGCAAGTGAATGAATTTTAGAGTTTTGAAGCCAGTATGTGGGTCGTTGCGCTTATCAAAGGTTTAGCATCTCGAGAATTGCATTAGGTCTTGCCAAGTTCTATGGAAATTGTAGTAATTTTTGACAATTTTTTAGCAATCACTTGAGCTGCATGCTGTGTGTGTGCGAGTGTGTGTGTGGCTGAGCAGCATCTTCCTGTCCGGAATGCCACCTGATGAGTCATTTAATTGAGCCGAAAATTGACTCGAATCTTTGGGTAAATTAATTTACTTGCCGATAAAAACTTGCATGACTCAGGCTGCCTGCCTGGGTGTTCGAACTAGAGATACCGCCATTCCCATTCCACTTCCCATTCCCATCACCTTTGCCCTTTCCCATGCGCATCTCAACAATATTTGTTGTATGGTTCCCATCAAGCTGCAGTATATTGCATGCCATTTCGTCATGATTATCTCCTATAAATAACATAGGGTCATTTTAAGGTGCAAAAGCGTCACGGCGTCTGTGACAGCTTTAGGGTCTTATCAATTAATTTTTTCCCGGCTGTTTCACAATTTGTTGACATTATTCTATTTATTGTTTCTGCCAAATGTAGCAATTGCGTAGAAAGCACTGATAAGCCCCAAGATTGTTATCAATATTTACTACTAATTTTTATTCAGAAAAATATATTTTAATTCTCGCAAAACAAATGGCGCGCTTAGAGTTCAGAAGTATTTCCCATTTAAGTGACTATTTAAAAAAATACTCTGCAGCTTATTGTTAATAAGGAATTACTCTATTTTTAAATAGAAATGCTTAAGTCTAAAAGCAAATTTGTTTTTAATTTTATATTTTACCAAATATTCTACAATCAGGCTCTTTTTAAGGAATATTATTACACGAAGCTAAAGGTGGGATCTAACAAACTTTTTCGTACTTCGACAAGTCCATAAAGATCTAGAGATCTGCTAACAGAATCTAACAAACTTTTTCGTACTTCGACTTGCTAATAAAGATCTAGAGATCTGCTGTTCTATTTAAGACTGGGATTATGTGAAAGACAAACCTTTTTACGTTAAAATACTTTTTAAAAATTTTTCGTAAATCATAAATATCGTAGTTTATACTTTATTCGATTTTTTCAGTGTCTTTCTTAAACTCTTTTCAAAATCTCAGAAATCTTTATGAGTCCAGCACATTTTTTTATTTTATTATATTGCCTAGAGCTAGATGGCCCAGCTTGTGTAGTATTTGAAGAATTAGTCCGAATGTCTAGATGCTGGTTCGACTATGGATATCAATCACAGTGCGATATAAGGATAGATTAAAGCAATTTTTGTAAAAAAATATATTTTTGCTTATTTTCAAATTATTCATTTGATGTCCAAGTCTAGCCGTTCATCTTTATATCAATGGCAATCACAAGCTCCTAAAATTCGAGCTTCTATCTAAATTAATTCTCAAGAATTTAAAATTTGGTTCCCATTTTATATCGCAGTCCATATCCTAGCATTTTCAGAAGGAACATTGCACTTTTTTCTATACAAAATTTTACATTTCGAGAAGTTTGAAAACTTATGTGCATTTTTTTAAATTATTATTTCTGATAATATAAGCTCCCTTTACCATTTCTTGATATTTACGATATTTCCAACTTCTCAGATTTCGAAGAAATTAAAATAAGAATTCCTAAAAATATATGCATGTATATTTATTTTTTCTAATATCATACAAAAAAAATGTAAGCTCCAATCCAAATAGTTTTTTTTTTCGTTTACCAAAAGGGGATATCTATCAGACAAAGTAAGGAGTCGGTCCAGAACAATGAAGCAAAGGTGTTCAATATAAAGTTTAAAAAAATCGATCTGTTGCTAATTGCTTTCAAAATCCATTTCTAATATTTATTATACCATAAAATTGTGATAAAGATATTGCATAGAAAATGGAAGTTCTAGCTAGGAGTTTCCTTATCAAAAAAACTTCGTACGGGTAAAGTGGATTCTCAATTTTTCTTTTGATTTAGAAAGATTTGGCATTTAATATCCCAAATCGTGATTTAAGGAATTTCGATTCTCATACGCCTAACTTAGTGATTTCAGATTAATATATGAATATATTAATCATTCGACAAAAAAGTTTCTTACATTTCCCTAGAAAAGGTTACATATCACTAAATTTGTAATATTCTTTTCCAGATTTTAATCCCACTCTAATATTTTTTTAATCAACCTTAAAACTAGTTATATCTCACGCGTATTTAATTCAAGCAGAGAATTCAAGATTCGGTTACTGCCATTAAATTTTCCTGAGCGAATTATTGCTGGCATTGCTTATCATCAAAATATTATGCAATATCAATGTAGTACAAAGTTAAGCGCACCTCTCACGTAGTGCCATCGAAATTTACTTTATGCTGCGATAAGCATTTGTTTTGAGGTTTGGCTCGACTCGTGCTCTATTTTTTGTGATAAGAGTGCAAAATTTCGTTTTGACACCTGAGCTGACAAGACCTTCGATAGCTCAGTTGGTAGAGCGGTGGACTGTAGTTGGAGTACGGAACGATGGTATCGGAAAGCAGGCATCCATAGGTCGCTGGTTCAAATCCGGCTCGAAGGATATCGAATTTTTTTGAGGAATTAAAATTTTTTGTCTTCAACTCGATTTTTGGAATTCCAATTTCCTAATTTTCCACCATCGCAAGAAGAGTAGGCGATGAAAAATTATATATCAACATTTTTTTAGACTGCATTTTTTTAATTAATCGGAATCTAAATGTTAATTAAAAAAATTGTCATAAATATTGTGTTTGGGTCCAAACTTAATGTTTTCGAAAATGAGCTTACTTTGTCTTACTATATATGAATATATATATATAAATACACTCCCCGAAATTCAATTAAGAACACCTGCTTTTTTAAAAAAATATTAAGATTTTAGTTATTAAAAAAGCTTTTTTGACTCAAATAATATTTTTAGCGTTAATTTATTCCAAATGAACTAAAAACTTATCCTAAAGAAGCAATAAAAAGGTAACAACTTCAAATATCATTAAAAAATTCAATTTATACTGCGAAAGTCATTAATCAACACTATCTAAAAAGGATCAAAAAATAAATAACATATTTTGTAAAAATATATAGGAAAAATACAAAGTTAATAGTTAGTACGGACTCCCAACTTATTTTTTACCTATAACATTTGGACTCGAATCGAAAGAAATCGGAATGTGGAATTTGAGTCCATTCTTCGGTAAATATCTTTCGAAGCTACTGCACTGTCTGAAATTAGCCTCCGCCAGCGTAGACGTGACGGGATTGGTTGCCCCTATGTTCTCAAGTCCGGGGATCGTGTTGGTCACTGTAAAAGCGGTATGTTTTGTCCTGAAACCAAGCAAGTGTGGCCATTTGTACTTGGATCGCAGCATTATTTTGCTAAAAAATTGAATTTTGTCAGGCTGGTGCTCCAGAAAGTCAATATGATCGTCATCCAATAATTCTTTAGATCATACGGGTGGAAACTTTGCAATTCTCTTGCCCATAATTTTGCAAGCTAAAGTAATTTCTCATGGTTTTTTTTCTTTATTCCTACCTTTTTGTAATGAAGGATTTTGTAATAATAAAAAATGTAAGCTTGCAATAAAATCCGGTTCCTTCATAAAAAACCAAAAACAGAAGAATTTTTATGCAAAAAAATTTTTTTTTACCGATCATTCCTATTGGAGCTATACGATATAGTCTAC
Organism: Chymomyza amoena; assembly: GCA_037043745.1. Taxonomy (NCBI): domain Eukaryota; kingdom Metazoa; phylum Arthropoda; class Insecta; order Diptera; family Drosophilidae; genus Chymomyza; species Chymomyza amoena. The sequence continues at coordinate 410,307 of JBAMAX010004318.1, forward strand.
CGATTTTAATATAATTTGGTGCAATTCTTAAGACCTATAAAAAACTGTGCCAAATTGAATTCCAAAATCTTCACAAACAAACGAAACACAACAAATTTTTGTTCAAAAATTGATTTTTTTGGAAGATCGGCCCTATGGGAGCTACATGATAAAGTCAACCGATTTTGTTCAAATTTGGTACAATGCTTAGGTACTCTAAAAACTTTTGAATGCCAAATCTGGTTACGATATCTTAATTAAAAATTTAAATATAGTGAATTTTGTATAAAAAAAAATTTCGGCCGATCGGTCCGAAATAAGCTCAAATGTGTAGCAATAATGTCGTCACTTATTTATATTGTGAATTTAAAAGAAAGGCTCTTTGAATAAAAATTGAAAAATAACCATAAAAAGACTTTTCTTTTTAATTTATGATGATGCAGTATCTATGTTCTAGGGACTTAGGATGTTTTTCACTAATGACCTTCTTCAACGGTAAAAGTAATGTTTTATAGGACAACTTTTAGTTTTGGCCAATCTTTTCGAATATGAAAATCGAACAAAAAGACAGCAAATACAATAAAAGCCATAAATATGGACTGGGCCTAATCGATGTTTCATAACATAATAAGATCTACATAAATATTTAAGAGTGTATGTAAGAGCGATTGCACGAAATAGCCATAAACTAATAAAACAGTTTTGATAATATACAGCTTCCAAAATAGAATTCTAAAATTAATAAAAACAAATTTTGATTAATTTTTTGCTGAGATTTCTTATCAGTTTTTTCTAAATTTTGTAAATAACAGTGTCAAAGTACTTTCATAGTTTCATCGATTGGGTGACGTCACAGTTAAAGAATCCAAAAATTTTAACGTAGATCGAACCAAGGCATATTCATTGTTTTCTACTTACCTTATAAAGGGAACCCTAAAATCTCCTGGAAAAATTAAGTAAACTCCATTTTTGTATTTTTTTAATAGAATTTTTTCTTTTATATTTTTTCTTTCACTTCACTCATTTTACGCTCATTAGCATCTTCACATCATGATCATCATCATCGTCATCCTCATCAACATCGTCAAAAAAGTATTTTAAAATAAATAAAATAATAAAATTTATGAAAATTACATACAAGCCGTGCTACAACTTAATGCACAATTCGATTTTGTTTTTAGTATAGTTTTTTTTTGTAGTGTTTTTTTTTAACATGCTGAGCTTAAACAATTTTTTTTTTATATTTGTTTTGTTAACCTTAAAAAACTAAATAGCTACTAAATTAATTTAGTTATATTTTACGATATGATTACATACATAATATATATACTTGTTTAGCTTAAAACGCATAACGATATTTTTTTTTAAATTTTTACAATTAAATTTAGTTCGGAACGAAGTTGAATACCGTTGCGTCTTATATATGTACAAAAAACACACACATAAAAAGTAACTACAGAAGCTACAATACACATACAAACTATCAATATATATATATACTACATATATATATGTACTAGCATGTAGGATCGTTGTATGTAAGTAATTTCAGGTCTAGTTCAAGCAAAAATAAATACAACAACAGCGCGAAGGTATTTTTTTTTAATATTTTATTTGTTGCATTTTTTTAGTTTTTTTGGGCGCATTTATTTTTTTGTTTTTTAAATTAGTTTGCCTAGTTAATTTACAAATTTAATAAAATATTAACAAAAACATATATTCGTTTTAGCAACTTTAATTTAGTTGATAGTGCGGGGGGGGGAACTACAAGAATTATTTTATACAGTTTGTTCAATTGCAGCGCAGACTAAAAGATACAAAAGTATCTCTTGCTTGACAACGTTGACTTGGGAGCTGCAGCTGCTGGCTGGGGTGGCTTATGGCTGGCTGGCGGGCGGGAGGGCGTTGCTGTGGCTTGCTGTAGGCGTGGCTATGGCGGGGGCTATGGCTGCGCGGGGGAGGCTCTGCTTCTTCTTCTTCTTCTTGGCTATTTACACTTAACGCTGCGCTTTCTCTCCACAACTGTCAATCATTTCGACAGCCTTGCTGCTGAAAGTGACAATCCCAACGCTTTTGTGGCGGCGGAGCGCAACGTCATCATCATCTGCTCCATCATCATGATCTGCTCGATTGTTGTTGTAGTTTTCATTGTTGTTGTTGCTGGGCGTTGTCATCTCTAGCCGGCTGCGGCTCAGAACCATTTTTTACGTTTTGCTCTAAATACAATTAAAGTCTACGATTTACACTTAAAATTCAAATATTCAGTCCATTTTGTTTGCGTTGCGTTTAATAAAATTTAAACTTGTTTAAAGCATTGACGACGGCTTGGAACCCAAACAGCATTTGATGCTCTCGCTCTCGCTCTAGCTCCTCTGGCTGGCGCGCTGTGCTCTGCATCTTGCTCTTGCTCACGCATATTGCAGCGTGGCGGCCATTTTGTCTACCGACAACCACAGCCCACAACTGTCATATCCAGATAGTTCTTGAGCACAACTGTACTTTGGTCATTGAGATAGAGCATCGAGATGCCCTCCAGCTGGGTGGGCACACAGCATGCCTTTGGTACCTTGCCTGGATTGAGATTATTGACTAAGGTTTGCACGACCGCATGATTTGTCGAGTTCAAGTGATCCGCCAATGGAAACGGACACTTGCCATGACAATAGTATGCATCATAGCCCGGCGGCGCCACAATCCAATCGCTCCAGCCCACATCGTTAAAGTCCACATACAACGAATGCCGCCGGCAGATTTCCTCATGATTCTTGCGCCGCGTTGGCCTGCGCTGATGTCGCCTATTGCGCCCGCTGACGTCACGTATCGAGCGTGACTTGTGGCGTCCATCATCTGTGTAGGTGAAAAGCAGCGGCTGCTTATGCTGCCACTGTTCATGTGCCTCGTCCGCGCTGCGGCGCAAGCGTACATGATGATGTGGCGCGGGCTTCAGGGAGCGCATGGTGCGCACCTCCACCAGCAGGCCGTAGTTCTTTTGCGGTGTAGCCAGCCACCGATCTACTGCCGGTTGCACGTCCAGACTGAGCGTCTCAGTGCTGTTCAGACGTACCGTCTTCGAGTCCAGCAGCAAGTAGCTGGGCTCACGTTTGCCGCGCACTCCCACACGTGTGATGTCATAGACCAGCACCTGGTAGCGCGTGCGATTCGCCTGGCGGGGATGTAGTGCGGCCAGGCTGAGACCCTCACGCGTCAGCTGCAGCTCGGCCGCCTTCAGCTTCTCCTCGGCGGGTATGCTCTTCACATCGAAGTGCAGTCGAAACCGATGATGATGTGGAAATCTATCGTCGATTTTACTATCTGTAACGGCAGTGAAGGATAAAGATTTTTTATGAGTATGGTTGTATGTATAGAGCAGGCACTTAGACTACTGCAACACCTTGTTGCAACAAAAGAGAGGGAGAGGCGAGAGACTGAGGAGCGACGCGTCGGCGGCTGCTTTACAATAAAACTGTTAGTTTCGCTTTTGTGCCGCTTTTACGACTGGCGCCTGTGCTAAGGACCTTACCCAGCAAGGGTCTCTAAATTCGCCATAACAAAACAAGGCACACACACACACTGCCACACACAGCTACACAGCCGGCGGCGGCAGACGGTGCAACTGTGCGGCACTTCACTTGTTGCTAGTTCCGCACAACGCAAAAGGTGCAATCCGCTCTACGAAATCTTAATTTGAATCACCAATACCACCACCAAGACTCAAGTACCTTGAACAAAAGGATCTTGTAGCTACTCTGATTTGCGTAGCCCAGGCAACTTGCTCAACGCTCGGCTTAGTTGGCTTTAGACACATTGCACCAGCAGCCGCACTCCTTAGTTAGAGTACCTGCTTGTCTTGGATAGCTTGCATCCTTGCCACTAAAAACCTAACTGCTTTATTGTTCATCCCTCTAATCCTGTGGAAAATAATGCGAAATACGCTTTAATAATTGTTATTTTTACAAATACAATATAAAAGCCATTTAGCGCATGCGCTAAACAATCTTGGTGTAATTCCGATGAAAAATTTCAAGGTCACATTTGGGTTAACATTTTTGACCAGGTAAAAGGACACGCCGGGTCAGCACAAGTGTACTTTGGCAATATGTGTGTGTGTCCTTTTAGCCTGTATTTTTATTAGCGATGTGCATCATGCGTGAGGTGTCTTTCATTTGAATCGGCGGTATTTCCCTGGGATTTTTCATACAAGATATGCAAATAGATATGATGAAATATAAAATCAGCGGAATTTCCTGAGAGCTCTTCAATTGCGGCTGGAAAATGGAAAGCACGCATGTGGACGGAAAGAGTGTGAAAGATCACGTGTGGGAAAAGGGTCTGATGAAATTGAAGCAATATTTTTTGTCAACTTCAATTTAGTTGGAATGCGGAATTTTTATAAGGATTAGAAGGGAATTTATTTAGAAGTGGTATGGAAAGGTTCCAAAATCTAAGATTTCTCATAGAAGAAATATTTTTGGCTGACACTTCTAGTAATTATACCTTAACTGGTCTGGAATGATATCAGCCGTGAATCCCGTAATGAAGCTCGTTACAAGAGGATGGTCGAGCCCCTTTAGTTTACTAGGAGTCGAGGATGATAGAAGAAGAAGTTATCTGAGCGCTAATCGATGAGTCCCAAAAAGATTTTAACTGAGGACTTTTATTAGAGACCTCATGCATAAAACAAAAACTTTTCTTCCTCTTTTTTATGTATAATATAAATCTTTTTTTATACAAAAATAAGAGTAATTAATTAAAAAATCTTAGTTTAAAAAAAACAAGAATAATTCCAATTGTTACCTAAATTACTCCTACATATTAATTTTTTAACTTTTACTCATCATAGTCAATTATTAGACGCAGAAAAATTACGTATAGGAATTATTAGAAAAAATTAAAAAAAACCTCTTTACAGAACCGGGTTCGATGGAAAAGTCATGTTGAGGGCCTTCACTCCATAGAGGAGTGAACAGGAAAAAAACCTCTATAAAAAATTGGTTTCTTCTTCTTTTTTGTAGACAATAGAAATCTGTTATATAAAAAAATAATACCATTAATTTTAAAAATATTTGCTTTAAAAAATCTAGATTTATTCCTTGTATGATCTAAAAGACTCCTGCTTACTATTTTTTACGTCTCCCGACAAATGAAAGAAATACTCCCTAATCTCCGCAAGATCACATTCGTTTTTTATAGGTTATTTTTTCAAAGAAATTTTTTAATTTATTAAAGGTTTTGTTGATAATTTTTACAAATTGTTCTCTTCTAAAGAGGAGAAAGTCTATAAATTAATCTCAATCCGGAAGACTAACTAAATGATTTCGTAATTGTTGGTTTTGTAAAAAGGATTTAGTCTGTTAGATCTACCAGGACATGTTTACATAAATTCAAAATTAGATTATATGCTATAGATATTAATAGGCCCTAAATATGGCCTATTGAATAAATTTGGAGAATCTGAATCCAAACTCCTGTTTCTAGTACGTTTTTCGAGGCATTAAGTAAAACCTACAAATTAGTCCGATAGGGAATTCAATTATTTTATCTGAAGCTCTTTCGTTTTATTGCGAGATATCTATGCAGAGTAGGACAATAAAATGAAAATGTTTTGAAATTTTCCAGATAGTTTAAGTTCTGAGTACTTGAAATAAATTTTGTTTTCTTATACAAAAGATTAATTTTTCTTTAGCGTCCCCAAATTAGCTGATATATATTAAGGAAACAAATCCGATGCTATAGATGAATATAAAATTATATTGGAGATACAGCAGAATTTGTACTCAATCGAATTGAAATTTAAATGTATTCTAAACGTACTTCCTGCTGTTATATTTTAAGCCGGAAGGAATCCTTAAAGATACTGGAAAAATCTTTAAGAGCTTTATAAATTTATCAAGAGAATTATTCTAGCTTGAAAGAATTATTCCAGCCTGAAGGAATCCCTTAAGATACTGGAATCATCTTTAAGAGCATTATAAATTGATCAAGAGACGTATTCCAGCTATTTTATATTGAGCCTGAAGGAATCCTTTATGAAACTGGAAACAACTTTGAGAACATTATAAACTTATGAAGAGAATTATTCCAGCTATAATATTTCGATCCTGAAGGAATCCTTGAAGATAGTGGAAACATCTTTAAGAGCATTACAAATTGATCAAGAGAATTGTTACAACTATTATATTTTGAGCCTGAAGGAATCCTTAAGATACTGGAAACATCTTTATGAGCACTATAAACTTATTATAAAAAATTGTTCCAGCTGGTATTTTTGAGCCTGAAGGAATCCTTGAATATACTGGAAACACCCTTAAGAGCATTATAAATTTATCAAGTGAATTGTTCTAGCTATTATATTTTGAGACCGAAGGAATCCTTTAAGATACTGGAAACTTCTTAAGGAGCATTATAAATTGATCTAGAGAATTATTCCCCCTTTACATTTTGAGCTTGAAGGAATTCATTAAAATACTAGAAACATCTCTAGGATCATTATAAATTTATCAAAAGAATTGTTAACGTCCCAGTTACCGAAAAATGTTAATTTAAAATTATGATGATATAGTCTGAAATTTCTATTAACTTTCTTTACGAAATCTAAAATTATTTTATTGGCACCTGTATTCTGTATTGGTACTCAACCTTCAAACTCCTGCTTTATGGATTATAGTAACGCCATTTTTTAAAATAATTAATTTTAGAATTTTTTACCCTGTCTAACTCATACCTTAACATGTTTTATTGCCGACCCCTGTGCTACAAGAAGATTAATTTAAGGGCTCTATCTACCAATTCTAAACTAAATAATTACTTCCCCGATGGGAGTTGATGCTAGTCTTTATTCTCTAGCTGTTTCTTTACTTAAGGACATGGTGGATATCCTTCTTATAAATCGTTATACTTTTTTGCAACTTATCTGAAATCTATACCTTAGAACCCATATCCCTTTAATCTACTCCCTCGCCTCTCCATCATCTTCTCGTTTTATCTTAGAATTTAGACTTAATAAAGTTTTTCAAGTAAAATTTCAACTCACGTTTATGTGTAAAACTTCTGACTGTGTTCGCTGATTTGGTTAGAAGTCCCGGTTTTGGTATATTCACCGAATCAATTTCACGTCCCATCATTTGTGCGTAGAGCGCCTTCATTGCCTCCGGTATAATGATTTTGGATCTATCGATTTTTGGTGGCCTCTTCATATTGAACAGCGACAGCAGACTTTTCTCGATCTCGACTAGAGTTGTTGGATCTGGATTAACTTTGTCCTTAATTATTTCATTATTGCTATATGTGGCGGGTTCATCCTCCTCAATGACAGCATCAACATTTTCGGGCAAATTGAAGGAGCCCAAAATTTGGCCAGACTCAGAGTCGGCAACGGAGTCTGAGTCGGAGCTGTCAATGTGCATGGTAGGAGGATGCGCATGGCTGTCGCTGCCATCTACAAAGTAGGCAACCACATCGGAGGTGGCGCTATGCTGAGATTCTTTGTGCGTTGGATGTTGGTGTAGCTCCTGGACAGCCATTTTATTGATTTGATTATGATTATTATTATTATTGTAATTGTAATGATTATTATTGCTATTGTTATTGTTATTAGCTAATTTATGTTTATTATGTTTATTTTTGGAATTTTCTAATTGGTCTGTTCTTGTTTTTGTTGTTTTATGCACTTCGTTTATGTGTTTGATTTCAACTATTTCGGCACTTTTGTTTTTTCTTTTATCACTATCACTGCTTTTATAGCGTAAGTTACTTGTTACTGTTGTTGGTAGCAACTCTTTAAAGGGCTTAAATGCTCTGGCTAATGCTGTTGTTGTAGTTGTTATTGCTGTAGTGTTATTGTTGTTGCTGCTGCTTTTAGTCGTTGTTCTAATAGGCGGCGTTATCGCTGTGATAAATCTCACTGATATATCCTCGGTGCTAGCAACTTGAACGATCGTTTGAAAAGTCGCCAGCACTGCGAGGAGTAGTAGCCATGCGCGCATGGTCGCTTGCAACTCTGAAACGATACAAAAACATTGGAAATGGTTAAGCATTAGCCAAAGGGTTAAAGCGTCAATGGCTCTGGCCAATGGTGGTATTTGTCTGTGAGAGAACTCACTCAATGCGCGCGAGTTTAACTCAACACACTCACTCAATCAAGTTGGCATGTGTCAAAGCGAGACAACTAGTGCGCTGCGCTGCTATGCTGCCTATGCTGTTGCGAGCTGCTTATGTATATGTGTGCGCACTCGTCAACGTTCGGCGCTCAACTGCGCAGCGCACTTCATGTGAGCCAGGGAAAATCCCGTGCGGCGCTCAATCGACAAGAGAGAGCGAACGCGCGTGTGTGTGTGTAAGTGTGTGTGTGCTTGTGCGTGGGAGCGCCAGGATATGTGTGCGTGCGTGCGCGTGCTCTCTCTCGCTCTCTGTTAATCTGCAGCTTCCTTATGCTCGAGCCCATTTTTTTTACAACAGCCGCACGCGCATTTGAGCCATTTTTATGAGTGAGCCATAAAAATGGCTCTTTGCGCTGCCGCTGCGTCTGCTAAGCCCTTGGCAAAAAAAAAAGAAAAAGAAAAATGGCCGTTGCACTTTCTTTTGCTATTGCAAAATTTTTAGTATTACTTTTTTTTTTAGCTTTTGGCTCGGACATTGCACCTCGCCGGGCCGTCTTGACATACGATACGATCTGTTGCATACCAAAGTCTTGGATTTGTGTCTACGTTTAGAAATTCAATATGGGGTTCAATATAATATCATATAGACAGTCTTAGCCGCCTGGTTATTAGAGACATTCATATCGTCGTTATCGTTGTTGAGTGGCTTTGATTTATATAAGGCGGCCTTATGAAACGTTTTTGGCTTTCCCTCCAAATTATAAGAACTATGACTATGCCCAGATAAAAACGACAAATTTATGAAAATTATTAAAAGTATTCTATATATTTTGGTTATAGGTAATAAATTTGATTTGCGCCCTGCTAGATGCTATCTCAAGATGAGCCCAAAAACAAAAAAACTGAGACCCAAAATGCGTTACGTGCTGCATGGAGGGAATCATGGCCAGAGTGAGTTCTACAACAAATTACATGTTGTTTTTCACATAAAGATTAACATCTTATCTTGTACTAAAAAATTTGTAGTTTTGTTTTATGATGGGCGCAAAGCGCAAAGGAATCAAAATCGGGTTTGAAGCTACTCCACCTTTGGCACACGCTGGGGGGTGCAGCTGCGTTTGCCCCGTCCCCGGCCCCGGCCTTAAGTGAGCGTAGATTTTGTGGCACGATAAGCACTCAGATTCAGTAAGGGTGAATGAAATTTTCATAAATACATATGCATGTAGCTTGGAATTTTCTTTTTCTACACATTATAATATTTCATAATTTGTTGTTTGTTTTTAATATGTTCCCAGAATTTTCCCAGTGCGTGACCCTAAACGTTACCTGCGCCTGTGCGGGGGTTTCCCCTTAAAAATCCATCTATCTATGAATGCCTTGGCGAGCAGGAATTTCCAAAACGCTGCCATTGAGCTGAGGCTTCGATTCTAACTTGTGAAATTCCGCAAGCTGTTGCTAAAGTTCAAATATCATATTTTTATTTTTTATTTTGTCAACGCAAATGTTTCGCAAATTGACACATTTTTGTTTTTTTTTTTGCGTTTTAATTCCGGTTGCTCAACTTTACGGCCGTTAAAGTCCAAATAGACACTTGGCAAATAAAAAAATCAACTACGTCAGCAATTAAGGGTGCACGTTGTACTGCTTCTGACTCTAACTATGTCACAAACAATAAAAATACTCTCACACACACACACACGTGGGCACACACAGATACATATATTGTTATTTATGTTCCAGGACATATTTTGTGGCTTTGTACAAGTGCCGCCGCCTTGGAGCAGCCACAACAATATTGTAGGCTCAAAAACGGTACTCTCTTTATGGCCAACATTATTTCTTTTGTAGCTAACAATAAGTTAAGAGGCTCTAGCCGGTTCTAGGAAAAACAACGCCAGCATTATGTATAAGCGTGGAAATATTTTGATCAATAGATATCTAATATTTTTTATTGTTTGGTAAAGGAACAAAGGAAAAACTATTCGATCATAAAACGAAACGATGTATTTATTACAATTTAATATATCGTTAAATTTGGTTCAAGAGATCAGTCAATTTTCCTAGATACTTTTGTGTAAATTTTTTCTGATTAGAATGTATATATATAAAATTATGTTGTTAAATCAAATTTATAGTTCTAATTAAGTGTGTGCTTAAAAGAACTTTTTAATTTTGACCAATAGATACATTTTTAACAATAATTTGTAATGAAAGATGCAAAAGTATCTTTTCTGAATTCTATTCATTCCATTTAATTCTAGTTAAAAAGTATCATATAAAAAATTAATTTTTGTTGTAGCAATAATTACACATGTCAACATGGTTCAGTTGTTGGAAAGCTAAGAGTCATTTCCGAAGTAATTTGGTGGGTAGAATCCGAATCCGGCGTCAGAACTGGCCCATCACTTCAGGATTTTGAGATATTTATTATATATATTTATTTTATATAATGGGTACATAACCTCAAATAATTAATTAATTGATCTCTTGAACCCTTAAATTAAAGGGTAAGAGTTGTACTAAATGATGTAACTGGAAAGAAAGACCGCAAAAATTTTTGCGCCCTGTACATAACCTCAAAAGTAGGAAAAACAACAACTCACATGACTACCTGTGTTAACAATAGGCTTAATAGAACTTTATTTTTATCAATAGATACATCTTTTACGACAATTTGTTAAAAAAGATACAAAAGTATCTTTTGATATAAGTTTCAAAATTACGATCAAATTTGCACCGATTACGATTAAATGTGCTGCTGAATAAAATGATTCCACTAGTCCAATAAATTATTTTTAAAAAAATTTCAGTAAAAATAATTAATAAATAAATTCAAGTTATAGTTCTAATTTAGTGTGCTTGATAGAACTTTTCAATTTTTATCATTAGATACATATTTCACAATAATTTGTAATAAAAGATACAAAAGTATCTTTTCGTATAAGTTTCAACATTACGATGAAGTTTGTTGCTATTACGATTTAATGCGATGCTGCATAAAATGATTTCAGTGGTCAGTAAAAAATTGTTCATTAATTTTAATTTAATTGAAATAATTTCTGAAGAAAATTAAAAAAAATTGATTCCTATAGATCTAAGCTGCTATAACTAAATATATCTATAGGCTTTTTTCAGCCTTAAGGCCTTTTGCTCTGCCATACTTTATATTGTATTTTAAATTAAATTCTAATTTATAAATAAATAAATAAAACAAAAAAATGGCGGACGTAAAGTCGGGCGCGGACGACTTTGGATGCACGTACCACTAGCTTGTAATAAAGTCGATTTCTTCACAAAAAACCAAAAACAGAATTTTTAAGCAAAATTTTTTTGACCGATCGTTCCTATGGGAGCTATATGATATAGTCAACCGATTTCAATAAAATTTGACACGGTGCAAATACCTTAAAAAAGATATGAACGCCAAAGTTATTTCAAATATCTTTACAAACAAACAAAACACATCGAATTTTGTATAAAAAACGTGTTTTTGGACCGATTGATCCTATGGGAGCTATGATCTAGTCAAACGATTTGGGTAATTTGGTACAGTGCTTAGGAACTATGAAATACTGTGTCATTAATGGTCCAATATCTTAACAAACAAACGAAACACAGCAAATTTTGTTAAAAAATCGATTTTTGGAAGATCGGACCTATGGGAGCTATATGATATAGTCACCGATTTGTTCAAATTTGGCAATGCGGAGTGGTCTAAAAAATTTCCAAACGCCAAATCTAGTTAGGATATCTTTATTAAAAAACGAAATATAGCCAATTTTTCTTTAAAAAAGTTATTTTGGCCGATCGTCTATAGGAGCTATATGATATAGTCAACCGATTTGATCAAATTTGGTACAGTATTGGAACTATAAAAAACTTTCGATTGCCAAATTTCGTTCGATATCTTCATAAACAAACGAATTATTCATCTAAAACGCTTTTTTTTTCGAGTCGTCTCAAACACCCCATGAGCTATATAATTTATCCCCGATATCAAAAAAATAAAATAAACTTGCCTCCTATGGAATAATATGGGATCTAATGTCCAAGTTTGGTATCTTACCATCTCTGAGATCTAGGCGTTCACACGGACGGACGGACGGACAGACGGACAGACGGACGGACAGACGACAGACGGACAGACGGACAGACGGACATGGGTATATCGACTTCTCTATTCACCTGATCATATTTTAGAACTTTGGGGTGTCTCCGACTCTCCTTCTATATGTTACATACATTTCGCTGCACAAACTTAATATCCTTGGACCATACAGTACAGGGTATAAAAATCTATAGGCTTTATAGGATTATCTTTAAGGTTTTCAGACATATATTATATTCGCTACCTCCAAAATCAAGTAACATATATATTTTATTTATATAAGTCAATGATCTTTATTTTTAGTTAATTCGGTTTAATTTTTATATCTTTTCAGCATTATAACAATGATATACGTTGGAAAATTTATCCAATTCCAATTTGGAAATCAAAAGCGCAATTGAAACCGGAGCCGTGAGTAAATATAATAATTGTTTATATTAAAGATGACGTAATTAAAAATGATATGATGATATGATTTGATAGATTCAAAGTGTTTTTATTAATATAAGCTATCAAGTGCTCGGAAAAGGAAAACGCCAAACCGAAAATTTTCAGATTCAGATTTCAGAATCGTTTTAAACCCGAATGTTTATTTATTAAGTATGCGATAAATATTCGGAATCGTTTTCGGGCGCATCATTCAGTAGCAAAATGAGGAATGATCTTGAAATTTATATATTTAATATATTTTTATTTAGAGATACAAAGTATCTATCCGCTTTGTACTTAGGTATGCTTTTAAAAATTCGTTCAGCTCATTTAAGGCGATAAGTATTCTGGTTAATAAGATTATATGAAAGAATAAATAATTGTATTTATAATTGAATGCCATTTCTTTTTAATAGACTAAGGGTCTCTGCCCCCTGCTCGCTGCGATCGCCAACCCCAATCCATCCCTACGATCGCTTCGAGATCTGTACAATATATATCCTTATATATAAATGTAAACGACGAACATTTTATGTATTAGAAAGATTTAAAGTATCTATGCAGCAATTCAACTTAGAAATACGATGAAAACTTTATAGAGCAGCATAAAAAGGCAAAAAATGTAATTTATCAAAAAAAAGATACTTCGAAAAATAAATTTTTTTGCATTTTTAGAAACCTTAAACAAGTTAGAGGGAAGGCAGAGCAAAATATACAATTTTTTTTTTTAAATCAACAAATTAGTCAACAGAAATTACGGAATAGATTTATTTAAATTTCAATGATTTGAGACAATAGTTGTAGAACCATTTGGCAGATACAAAGTATCTTCTCAGAATTTCGATTTTGATAAGCACTGTAATAATTTTTCAAATAGTGATTATAATAAGTTAAGTCATATATCATGAACTTTAACATAGATTGAGCAAAATTTCGAAGAATAGATACATTTAGATTCAATAAATACAATGTATCTTAACAGAGTTCTACTTAAAATATAGTGCGAAATTCGATAAAGTTTGTAAAAATAATGAAAATAAAAAATAAACATAACCACAAAAAGCTGTTTGAAATAATTTTTTATGTATTTTGATCAATATATACTTATTAGAGCCTATATCAATTGAAGATACAATGTATCTTTATAGTCTCAAAACTTCAAAATGTACGACAAAAGTCTCTTGGTTGAATTTTATTGTTGAAACCTAATGTTATTTGAAAGAAGTGCTATAGATACATTACATTTTTTCGAAATACTTATTGAAAGATACAATGTATCTGTAGGCCTAAAATATTCAGTATTTACCAGAAGATTTTCTTAATTTTATTTTATCGTTATATAATATATAAATATAATATAATATATAATCATTTATAATATATAAAAAAAATGCAATAGATACATTAAAACAGCACATTTCAGATACATGTATAAAAAATACTTATTGAAAGATACTATATATCTGTATAGTCTTAAGATCTCTTAGTTGTATTTTATCAGTCAAGCCGAATGTTATCTGAGAGAAGTTCTTTCAGATAAATGAATTAAAATTTCTACTGAAAGATACCATGTGTTATTCAAAACTTCAAAATGCACAATAAAACTTTCATAATTGCATTTTATCGTTAAAAAATGTTGATACTAGAAAGAAGAGCTATAGATACATTTATGTATTAAAAATACTTATTGAAAGATACAATGTATCTGTAAAGTCCAAAATTCGCTTAGTTTTATCGTATCTATCTGAGAGATGTTCTTCCAGATAAATTTATTAAAAATTTTTACTAAAAGATACAATGTATCTGTATACTTCAAAACTTCAAAATGCACGATAAAACTTTCATAGTTGTATTTTATCGTTCAAAAATGTTGATACTTGAAGGAAGTGCTATAGATACATTTACATATATGTATATGTATATGTATTAAAAATACTTATTGAAAGATACAATGTATCTGTATAGTCTAAAACTCTCTTAGTTGTATTTCACCAGTCAAATCTAATGTTATCTGAGAGAAGTTCCTTCAGCGTAATTTATTGAAAATCCTACTGAAAGATACACTGTATCTGTATACTTGAAAATGTACGATAAAACTTTCATAGTTGAATTTTTTTTTCGTTAAAAAATGTTGATACTTGAAAGAAGTGCTATAGATACATTTATACTTTTATGTATTAAAAATACTTATTGAAAGATGCAATGTATCTGTAGAGTACAAAACTCGCTTAGGTCTATCGGTCTAACCTAAAATAATCTGAGAGAAGTTCTTTCAACTAAATTTATTAAAAATACTTATTGAAAGATACAATGTATCTGTATAGTCTAAAAACTCACATAGTTGTATCTGTAAAACTTAATGCTATCTGAGAGAAGTTCTTCCAAATAAAATTAATAAAAATTCCTACTGAAAGATACAATGTAACTGTATAGTCTCAATAAGCCAAAATGCACGAAAAATTTTGTTCTTGCATTTTATCGTTCAAACTATTTCACATTTAAAAGAAGTATTAAAAAATAAATTTATAAATACATGTATTAAAAATACTTATTGATAGATGCAATGTATCTGTATTGTCTAAAAATCGCTTAGTTGTATCGGTCTAACCTAATATTATCTGAGAGAAGTTCTTTCAGCTAAATTTATTAAAAATACTTATTGAAAGATTAATTTTAGTAGTAGTATAGATAGTTGTATCTTTAAAACATAATGCTTCTTGGAGATAAATTAATTAAATAAACCTACTAAAAGATACAATGTATCTCTACACCCCATATAAGATACAAATCGCTTTTATTATTTATCGTTAAAAATTAAAGATACAATAAGTTTGTAAGTATCTTGTTCAATTATCAATTTGGGTTTCACACGCATTTATATAAGCTACAGTATGTAGGCCTTAATTTTAATATGACAACTTAAGTCCGAGTGCTGCTCACGCACACGAGATACAACTATCGAGTGGTATCTATAACTATCTATATGTTTGTTATGCCCATATAGACAGTTGTATCTGACAACAGAACTCACCTCAGTCTTATAAAGTTTCCTATGTTGTCGTGGTTTGTATATATGTATATATATCTCTGTTATATATCTCACTTAGTTATGTGCACGAGCTGATATATATGCTTGTTTATGTGCTATATATCGAGCATACAATGTGTTTAGTTATTAATTTGAAAGCCGCGTATTTTGATGGATTGGAAAGTATCTTTTGCCTTTGCTTTTGACACTTTGTCGCTTTAATTTATGACGGTTTTAAGTTATAGTTTGTTATCGTTGCCGGCTCTCAGGTTACTTTTTAGATATTTGCACAATTTACAGCTGTTTGCCGCGCTTCCGTTTTTAGAAAAAGGGATTTTTGTTGATCTTCAAAATAAATCACGTTTGTGTAAATATCTGATAATCGTTGAATGTCTCTGGTCGCTCGTTTTTTCGCTTACGATTATTGTAAATAAAGTAGATATAATTTTTGTTGAAAATATTATTGCCGCACTCCAGGCGCAGGCTCATAGATGTTGTTGTTGTTGTTGTTAAAGCGGCAGAAATAAAAATCTGCTGCCGCAGATAAAGCTGCAGCTGCTGCTGACTGAGCTGACTGAGTCTGCTGCAGCTTTTTGTGCTGTCTGCTGCAGTTGTTGCTGCCACTTGTTGCATCTAGCAGCAGCAGGAATGTTTGCAAAAAAAGCTTTAAGCCGGCGCTAAATATGTTGCACATGACCATCAAAATAAAGTGTGTGTGTGTGTGCAAAGTGTTTAAGCTCTGGTCACACTTGACACAGCTGTATGGACAGCTGTCTGGCAATTGTTGCTTGTATATCTGTCAGATACATTTGTATCTTTTTTTTTGTTTTAAGCTTAGCACAGCAGCTTAAATTACAATTTGATTTGAGTTTTGTATTTTGTATTTGATTACAACTTAAAATTTGTTCACGCGCGTGGTAGTTGTTGTAATTTTTTTGCTGACACAGTAATCCACATAATTTCCAAGTGACAAGATACAAAAAAAAAAACTAAAGCCAAAGTTTAATTGTCTTGTTTGAGGCACGAAGTTTGACACTTTGTAGTTTAGTTGCGGCTGTTGTTATGCAGATGTTTCACACACTTTATAAATAGTTGGTTGTTGTTGGTTTTTGTATCTTGTATCTGCTTAAATATGCACAGTGTTTGATTTGCTTTGAATTTTTGTTGTTGTTGTTGCTGTTGTTGTTTTATGCAGATTATGCGGCCGCTACAACTTTTTTTTATTTTTTTTTTGTTGCTCTGGCTGTTCGAATTTCAGGGTTTCCCTTTACAACTTGTCAGTTGACATTCCATTCGTTTTTTTTTTAATTTTCTTGCACACACTCACAATACAGCTATAATGCATTCCATGTAATAAAAATAATTTTTATTAAAATTAATTTTATTTTTATTAATTTTTATGATTTTAACACGTCACTTTTGATTTTGTTTGCAAAACGTTTTGCTTAGTTTTCGCTTTGTATCTTTCAGCTACTTGTTCACTTTTGTTTCCACTTGGCCTTTTGCCGCAGCGCCGTTTTACTCGCTCGCTCGCTCGTTCAGCAAATAGATTTAAACTCGATCAGCGCTGTAGAACGACTAACGCCTTCATGTCTACCTGATTCAGTAACAGTAACACGAACGCCAGCGTCGGAGTCGCAGTCGTCGTCGTCGTCGTAGTTGCTTCGTCTCAATCTTCGTTAGCGTTCGTTGGAGAGACCAAAGCATGACCCGCGCTCAGTAAAGTCTTTGCAACGGTCAGTCGTTGTCGTCGTCTTGGTCTCTCTGAAAACTTTGGCATAATGTGCTTATGTATCTGACAGATACATCTCTTGGCTGGCTCTTCAGCTGCAGCGCCACCGCCGCCGCCAACGACAGCGCGACACGCACATTGCCTTTTGGCTAGAAACTTTAGCAGACCTCCAGTCCATGGTATAATAAGTAAAGGTAAAGTACTCTGAAATTTCACTCGCACGACAATTCTTAATTTCATTTTCGTTGCGAATGTTCATGAGGAAGGTTGTGTCTGCGCATTGTTTTTAAGCATATGCAGTTATTTTGTGCAGCGTATATTGCAAGCATTAGCAACAAAAAATAATTTTGTATGCATATGTGCATATGTATGTTGGTTTGCTTATGCACGACAACAGCAACGAGGGTGGTTTTTTTTTCGCTTTCTCGCTTTTTTGTCCACACAAAAAATAAGATTTCGGTAGGTTCGGAGTACTTTACCTTTACTTATTATACCATGCTCCAGTCAGTCAGTCCAGCAGCGCAAGCAGCCAGCGCGTCGTCGTCGTCTTTTGGGCCTCGATCTCGTGTATCTTCTACTAGTGCGCTCTTTTACTCAAATTGAGTGAAATACGCGACGTCAACTGCGCTGCCGCACTCATACACATGTAGTTAATTGGTTGACTATGTGCTGCAGCTGCGACGTTGACTGCGCTGCGTTAAGTGAGCGTTTTTTGAGTGACTGCAGTTTTTTATCGTAAGCGGAGTCTTTAGAAAGCTCTATGTTGCAGTATTGGTTAGGGATTAAGGGTGGCTTATAAGAATAGAACACTTTTTTTTGGTTGCACTTAAAATTAAAATTTTTGGAAGAAAAGCTGAAGGTTTTAGTTGATGTAAGAGTTTTTGGCAAACGTATTGGACTTATTCGAAAGTTTTCTGCAAATAGTATTTCCCTACAACAAGCTCGAAAGACTAAACTTTTCTTTCAAGCTTCTTTTTTTGATTCTAATCTAGTTAAAAAGGACTATAAAATTAATTTTGAATTTTATATTCCAAGAACTATTGAATTTTTTTGCGCACAGATTTTAAATTTCTTTGCAACGTTTAATTATCCTATGATTAAAAAATTAAAAATAATCGAAAATGTTCTAAGAACCTAAAAGTTATTAAATTAAAGATTTTAAATCTTTCTTCAAACTAAAGTTTTTGCGAAATCTGCCCAAAAAGCTAAAAGTTACTATTTTGCTCAGATCCGGCCATTTTTAAGCGTATCTTTTTTTTTTATTATTTTCTATCTTTATTTTATCAACAAGTAAAAAATTTGCATTCAAATTATTAATATTGAAAATAATTAAAGTTTCTCTTTATTTTAAAAGTTAAAAAAATTTAAACAAATGAAAATTAGGAATATTTATTTATTTATTTAATAAAGATTAAGATAGTTTATAAAAATAACTTAACTAATCAGAAGCACTGGCAGCAAAAGGTCTTCGACTCAAAATTAGGAATAAATATTTGAGTTCTAAGGCGAATAAAAAAAAATAACCGACAAAGAAGTAAAGTGAAAAATCTCTAAAATTAAACATTATTTTAATCATACTATAAAAGCTTTCTACCGAGAGACTTCCACAATTTGTCGAAATTTGCGATAATATTATCCAAGCCAAACCCTATTTGTATTTTGTGTAACGTAACGCCAAATGTAGCTTTAAGCTCAGTATAGTAATCAATAATACTATTGCTGTAATTTTTTTTAATAAGTATAGTAGTGCTACTAAATTTATACTTTAGTACACCAACAAAACATTTTTCTTTAATTTTGCATTTTGCGTATCTTTTATTCATTTTGTTTTTATGTTCATACAAATTCACGAACATTAATATTATAATCCTATCGTTGTAAATTTTTTTGGGTCGCATAATATTATAATTAAGTAGAAAAGGTAATAAAAACTTTTAAAATTACTATATTAGAATTCCCATAAACTGTGAAAACCGTAAAATAAACTGAATTAAAAAACAATTTTTTTTTAACTTAACGTCACGCCAAAAAGTTAGCAAATTCTGCTTTCCAACATACATATTTTTAATTATTATACGAAATAAAAAAAAAATTGTTTGATTTTGGAACGTAACCCTTTTATATCGATGCGCTCCAATGTAGAGTCTGCCTAAAGTAGTAATGCATCGAAAGATAGAGTATCATTAAACTTTAAGAACTATATTCAATATCCCTTTTAACAAAACTTATAGTCTACAGTCCTTCGAACAAATTTTAAACCCAAAAGAAATTCTAGCAATTTACTGGAAAAAGACTTTTAGTTTTAAACGGACGCGATTTTTTAGATTTAGTCAATATTTAGTTCTTTTCCTACCCCTGACCGTATCGAAGTTCCAAAAGTTCCAGTATACCTTACATTTTGACATAACCCCAAAAACTTTGAAAGATTTTTTCGGGCTATGATTTTCGCATAAATAATAAAAAAAAAATATTTTTAGCCTCGCTGAATCTGAATCCAGGGTTAAGATTACTTTTTTTGAAAAACTAAGTAAATTAAAATTTTGCACACTACAGTTACTAGTAGAAGAAGAAATGAAATAAAAATAAAATAAATAAAAATATTTATTTTAACCCATCATGGAAGCCATTTAGAAGTTCTATACCAAATTGCAAACGACCTCAAATAATTCAATTCTTTTTTGTTCCTTGTTGTTTTCAAATATCTACTAAAACATCAATTCAAAGAGCTTTTTTTATAACATAAAAAGCTACAAAACCTTTTATTATATTCAGATAGTGTATTATATATCCATAAAGCTACGTTGTACCCAATTTTATAGCTACTTACTTGTTGCCTTGACTCGTAAACTCAATCAAATCGCTCAACTCGTTCTTCTTTTTTAGTACCTCGAAGCTCAGATCAACTCTAGGTTCTGTTTCTCAAGCGTAATGAGCCAAGTATAAAACCAAACTGTCTCGTCTTGCATGGCGCACGCATTCCTATTCCTGGGCCTGGCCAAGATCTCAGACATTTCGCGATCTTCAACTCGCACATAAGCCCAGCACGAGAGCGAGCAAGAGGCAGCAACTGCGTTTTTTAGTATCTGTGTGTTTCTGTCTATGTGTGCGTGTTTAGGTACCAACGAAATCCTTAAGTTCTTAAGGTATTCCAACAAAAAACAAACAACAACAACAAAAGCCAGATCATTGTACAAACAGAAAATGAAATCAAAAATTCAAGAATTAGTATAATTTTATTGGTTGAGGCAAGAGGCAAGAACGACTTCACTGTTGCAGTTGTATGAGTGAGGTTACATAGGAATGACACTCGCTGACTCTTTCACACTAACAACACATGCCCAACACACACACACTCACATACAGACCTATACAAATAGCCCCGTGCATTTTAACTACCTTTTGGGCTGAGACTCTCGAGTTGTTTGTGGAGATGACTTGCCACACCCGCGCAGCAAAATAAAAAAAAGGCAGCCAACTTGACTGCGCTTTGAGGCACACACATACACTTACACACACACATGCACAACGTGCCACAAAGGTCTTAGTTTTGTTGCCAAGCGCACCTGCTTGCAACACAGAGTCAGTCGGCCAGCCAAGACCCAGTGACGACAAAGTTGAGACGTTGCATGAGGTAGGTGGAGCTGTATTCGCCTTGAACTACGCTCTATGTTATGTGGCGGTGGCGGCGGCAACACGGAGCCAAACGTGCCACAACAAGCCGCCAGATGAAGAAAAAAAGCGCACACAATGCAACTTGTATCTTGTAGTTTGGCTTGTACACAATTTTTATTATTATTATTACTTTTTGTCTTGTTGCCTCTTGTTGCATGTTTGTTTCGTGTATTTGATCTGTTGTATTCTCAACTAAGCGCAACAGCGAATGCAGCGATTGAAGAGGGCAGGTCTGAGAAGTATTTGGAAAAGCTAACGAAAATCCCCTCTAGACTTGAAACCCCTTCAATTATTGTGTCTTCAAGCTTCGAAAAACATTCTGAACTCTGGTTCTACGAGTCCAAATCCGGAAGGGATGGCTATTGAGCAACCGATTTGACAGGCGAAAATCTCTTGCGAGTTCGGATGTCCGATACTGCTGAATCCGAAGCGGTGCGATTCCATCGAAAAGTCATTTTTGTCTGGAGATCTGCGGCATAAAGTCCGATTTTTCTTTTTTGTTGAAAAAGCCACTGACATAACCCGGGCGCTGATCCTTCCGGGTTCTGCCCATCGCTTCTTTAGATTGCTATTCTCCTGTGCGGATGGCCGTGGTCAGAAAGCTTTCTTTCCATTGTCCCATGCTTCTAGATTAGCTCTCTTGGCTGATCGAAGTTGATTAAAGTATCTTTTCATTTAGAAAATGTCTTCACGTATCGAAAAAGATACGATCCCAAATCCAGAAGGTATTGCTATTGAGAAACCAATTCAAAGAGCAATTCATATTATTTAGAGCAGACTTGAGGTCCAGTCACTTAAATCTTTTTCGAGTTAGGATATCCGTCTTGGCCGAATAGGTTCCTCTTTCCTTTGAGTCAGCTTTCAATCAATAACAACTATTCTGATTTGATGAGTGTAATCGATGGCATCTATGAGATTAGACCCTCCTTGGTCCGTCCTCAGCACGGATGGACCCCATATCTCCTCCCTCTCTCCAATACTTTGTTGCATGGTGCTCCGACATTGGATGGTCCCTCAATATTCGCATTTACTTACTTCTGAAAATATGCGAAAGTCTTACTCCCCAAACTTATATAGCGAGACATGGATGACTATCGGCTTCTAGATTCCAATGAGCTCTCTTTTCTGATCGAATTGCTTTTCAGCCCGGCTTCTAGATTCCAATGAGCTCTCTTGACTGTTCGGTTTACTTTTCAGCCCACCCTCGCACTGGCTACATGTGGCGCACGTTCGTTTGGCTGGCTGGCGACGTCAATGGTCGCGACGTCTGCAACTTAAGCGTTGCCAGACATTGTGGCTTTGGTCCTGGCCTCATAAGAGCGAACCCACACACAAAACAATACTCTCTCACACACACAAACACACTTACTAGCTGGTGTCATGTGCCTATATAGCACACACACACATACACAGTCCTGGCGCCAAGGCTGCTTAAGTAGCACTGTTTGCTTTGTTATCCTGTCAGCGCACTTGACGCCGTCTCCTTGCGCCTACCAGCCGTGTATGCGTGATCTATAGTTTCGAGCATCATATTTCTGACTAATTTGGCGTCTTAGCTATGCCACATTTTACGCCGAATTAGCATGGCCACACGGACTTAAGCCGGAAGAGCGTGCATGTATCTTTAAGATACAAATACACGCACACACATGCGCCTGCTGCTGACTCACTGTAAGCTCATGCGTATAACAATATCTTAACATTGTCGTCTCAATGGCTGCTGCTGCTGTTGCTGCGCCAACGGCAGCTGCCCCAAGCCAAAGCCAATAACAACAACAACAGCCCCAGGGCAGCGACAGCGGCAGCGTCATGATTCATGCCCATTGGCTGCATGCTCGCATGACGTCAGACGGCGGACAGCGCGAGAGGCGGCTCCAAAAAAACGCGAGATCCTTTTGTATGTTAATCTGCGTCGGGGCCAGCCAACACGTAGCCGCCGTAAATGCTGCGCTTTTGTTTGTGTATCTGTGTGTATTTGTGTCTTTGTATCTGTGTTTACTGCTCCTCCTCGTTTCATTCTCTGCTGCTGCTGCTGTTGTTGCTGCTTCTTATTCTTTTCAACTTGTTATAGTTGTGTGTGCTGCTTGCATTCATTCTTTTTTTTGTTGTACATTTTGTCTGCCACGCTACTCTCACTTCGACTCCAGCAACAGCTACAACAACAGCTACACCGCTAAAGATACAAAGATACAGATACTTTGCTGCTGCACTCTTTACCTTCTGATTTCTAGCTATGGCCAACTTGCCATGATGGCGCAACCTGAACTCAATTTTAATGGCTTTTAATTACCTTTCCAGGGCTTATCTTTATTTGGCATTGGACCACCAAAATTATTTTAAACTATCTGCATAGCTCATCAAAATTTGCCACACAGAGTAGTGACCACCAACTGCCGTTGCACTCCTTTGCAGTTCCAGGTCGGCACTACTTTCACTATCCAAAAAAAAGTCATTATCAGTTCTTGCAGCATTCATTTATCAAGTGAGCGGGAGTGAGCATGTCATTTATTAAAAAAAAAAACCTGAGCAAAGGCTTTGCGAAAATTGGGCTGGCCACATACCAGGCCTTTCGATCTCTGAGTGCACAGCAGGATAATGATCCTTTCTGGCGTTCTATGTTTTCCTGAGCACGCGACGGGGGCGTTTGTAATTGCCGATAGACGTAGCAGCAGAGATAAAGTGCAAAGTCATTGGACAGGAAATTCAGATAGAGGCAAGTGCAGATATTTAAGGACTTTACTGACTTGGCAATTTTAATCAGGGCAAAGGAAAATAATGTTTTAGGAATATAAAACAGAGTGGCAAGCCTATTAGACAGGGTAGAATAATTATTTATTTTCAGAAATTTGTCAAATTTATTTCCTATCGTGATAGAAGGTTTAGGAACAAAGGTTTGTCTTCTACAGTTCCCAGTCTGTAACGTTAGCCAATTTAAGCTATAAGGCTCTATGAGATTCTGCAAGAATATTTCTCTCGAATATTGGGTTAATGAACGCAGAGATTTCCGCTGAATTCTAAATGAGACGGCCACCAATTATATGGAGAGCCTCCGAGTAAAAAATATGAGATAGGTGATGATATTAAGATCTATGAATTGAGGATAAGCACCAGAAGAATAGGAAGGGTGATGAGTTTTTAAGAATGAGTTAAAATCTATAAAACTCTTTTTTTTAACAAGAATAGGAGCATCTCGAATCCTTCTTAAGTCTGTTGATTGAATTGTTGCTCAAGTAATTATGAAGCTTTTGATCCTAATTCCGTGGCTTTTTCCGCGAAGTATTCTTATAATGCTGCACTCGAGTATTGTCGAAAACCTTATGCTCCACAGGGACTTCGGAGTTGTCTTTAGTAGTCGCCTATGGAAGGTCGTCTATGGCGAGTCGAGTATTCCAGTAGAAGAAGACGGAAAGTCGTTTATAGGATCCACTTTCGCCGAAAGTCAAACTTTTGGAAAATAGTGTAGCTAAGCAGCTATGAATCTCAGGATCATGATTGAGTTTTTGCTACACAAAGTCCTGATAAGTGCGCTGGACCCTGGGGACATAATTTCGACTCATTGCGAAAGTGTCTAAATTTTTGAGTCCTGTTTCAATCGCTTAGAAGGTCCTATCGAGCGTGTTGTATAGGAAATTAAAGTCATTTGGGGTTACTTTGAAATGATATCTGCTGTGAATTCCTGGAATAGAGTTCGCTACAAGAGAATTGTCGAGGCCCAATTCTCCACTGGGAGTCGAGAATGACAGAAAAAGAAGAAGGAATGTCACTTACGGGACCCACTATTGCACAGACTCAAAATCCCGGAATAAAGCACTAACACCAAACCGGAAGGAATAACGCAAAAGAATGACATATAAATTGCAAATACCCGAAGCTCCTTTAGAAAAGGACCGCTCCGAACAATTTGATACTGTCGAAAAAAGTAGCGACTCTTTGGCCCACGACTCCTAAAAGCATTTATTTTTTCCAAAGAATTTAAGTGCTTCCTGTTCAAGAGTTCACCTTCAGAGCTATATCCTTATCCGAATTTTAGACTGCGGATCAATCAAAGAGCCACCTGGAGGGACAGTTGAATCAGGCCGTAAGCCATTAAAGAATAATGATAAAACACACTTAAGATTCCTTTAAGACTTCTATCTTCAGAACTATCCAATAACCTTTTCCAACTTTTCAGCTGGGGATCATCCAAAGAGTCACCAAAAATCATTAACTATAGGAGGCCTAATCATCTTTTCTCTTAGACCGATTACTCTATCATTAGAATGCTGGAGTTTCCCGTCAAAGTTCTTCTTCAGAACTATCATATAACCTTATCCAACTTTTCAGCTGCAGATCAACCAAAGAGTCACCAAAAATCATTAACTATAGGGGCCTAATCATGTTCTCTCTTAACCGATTATTCTTTCATTATATCACTCCCAACCATACTGTTTATAACAGAGTACGTCTAATCAATTACGTTAGACAAAAGCTGGCAAACAATGTGGCTAAAAGTATGGCACGTGGTGGGCACCTTTCCCTGTCAGCACAATCCTCATCGCTTGATGGAAAGGTGACAGTCATTTCAAAATAAGAACCAGGCACAGCACAAAAGAACAACAAACGCAATTGTTGTTGCTTAAATGCAGTCAAACCAACTGAAACAACCAAGAAAACCAACAAACCAGCCCAAGATACAAACCCAGACATGGCCAATTGTTAGTGGGCAATGAAGAACAAGCTGAAAACTGAGCAATTGTTGCTTGACTTGTTGTTGTTGTTGGTGTTGTTGTTGTCTTTTGTTCAATTAAAACGTTATTATTGTGTTTTGCCAGCGGCAAAGATTGACTGACTGACAATCGCACCAACATCGACAGACGCAACGTCTCGATGTCGTTTGCCATCTCTCCGTTCGCCGCCCCAGCTCTCGAGCGAGATCAGTTAAAGTATCTGTATCTTTGTATCTGCAACTGGGGACTCAAAGTCTATGTTGCATTTTGTGAAAGCTGATCCTTGCTGCTGCCGGCTCAAACGTTTTGTAAGCGCCTCACCCGGCTTTGGCTGGGCTTGGTCTGGTTTTGGCTTTGCTGTTGTATCTGTGTGTGTGTGCTGTGTGTATCTTTTGTGGTAATTTGATGCTCCATGTCTCTGGTACGTAGCTATAGCCAGTATCTGTATCTGTTTGCAGCGTTCTTTGTCAACGTTGTCGGCTTTTTAAGACAAAACAGTTTGGTTTGTTTATATAGCTGGTAACAAACCCAGGCATTAGGCATTGTTAAGGAGCTGGACGGAGTGCGTCCATAGAACTCTCCACTTGGTTTAATACAGTCCACGGAGCAATTGATTTATGTACGTTGTTGTAACCCGATAACTCGCACACAAATTTTGTCGTTTTTATTAACTATCTCTATTGTTAATTGTTGTCATTGTTGTTGTGCATTGCATTAAGCGCCGTCAGCGGGGCGCAAAACGAGGGGTGGCTGAAAAGTTTCGCGTCTGGAGTTGCCTGTTGAGAAAAAGATTTCGGAGTTGATGGAGAAGCTCTTTCGGGAGCTGACAGTGGCTGCTTTCGGTAGTTGATAGAGATAGATAAAATTTGATATATATACGATCATTCTACTAAGGCCTTTTGAACCGAAAATAAATGATGGACCAAAGTGGAATTGGTATCTAAGGAGTATTTTTGGGGAATCTATTCTGTCAATAATATCCATTGAATATAGTGTAACTATTTTTGATTAGGGGAGGAACTCAAAACGGTCAAGGAACTTCACCATTCCAGAAAATGATGATACAATACAAGGAAAGACATAAACGATAGACACGTGAAGATACACAAGTTAGTAGAAGTCGAACATATTTGATTAGGAGGAAGCTGTCTTGTAGATGGTCGAAGGAGTATCTTATTCGGGTGGGGATAGATATGTTAAGATACTGCAAATCGTAGGTCTCTCATACGAATGAGTGAATCTATTTGGGTAATATGAAGCTGTCTTGTAGATGGTTGAAGGTGTATCTTTTTCAGGTTCCCCACCCGGGTGAAGTTAATAGACGTCGTAGACCTGTCATTCGAATGAGTGAAAATATTTGGATAAGAGGTCTGGCTGAAAGTTGAAGTTGTATCTTTTTCTGTTGGAGATACACAAATAGAAGTCAGAGACCTCTGATAGGAATGAATGAACCTATTTGAAGCTGACTTGCAGATGGTCGAAGGTGTATCTTTTTCGGGTTCTCCACACGGGTGAAGATACACAAGTTAGTAGACGATAGACAGAGGGAGCTGTCTGGCAGAAGGTAGTTTCGGGTTCTTCATACGGGAAAAGAAATACAAGTATGCAGAAGTCGTAGGCCTCTCATAGATGGAGGAAGCTGTCTGGTAGAAGTTGTATCTTTTCTGGGCTCTTCACCCGTGTGAAAATACACAAGTTAGTAGACGTTAGATAGAGGAAGCAGTCTGATAGAATGTGTTTTCGGGTTCTTCACCCGGGAGAAGAAACACAAGCAAGTAGAAGTCGTAGGCCTTGAATAAGTGAATATATTTGGATAAGAGGAAGCTCGCTGGCAGGTGATGGTATTTTTGTCAAAGAAGTTTTGTGATAATGGTTTCGTAAGTATGGGTCTATCAAAATACGCCAGAGACTAAAGAGTGGATTTCTCTCCAGAAATCGACATCAAGGGACACCAAAACGAGTCTATCCATGAAAAGGGCACAATTCATAGTGTTTCTTTTTTTCCTCTTTGTTACTCTACTTGGGAGCTCAAGGCCTTTTATCTAACTCTTATTGGAGCAGTTCTTCGGCAGTGTCCCATCTGATGCGAGGCCAGGTTTATTTTGGTCAGCTTACTTGCCTACTTCCTTGGGGATTCAATTCCGAGGCTCTGACAATGCTGTGGTGTTCCTTACTTATTATATGGCCAATTCACATCCATTTTCGTCTTCTAATAAGAGAGAGGTCTGCGTTTGAAATTCTGTTTGGCCTCAATATCCCGCATATAATCCTCAGGAATGCCTGAAGTTTTTTCGTCATTCTTTATGAAGTCAGCCAAGTCTCACTGTCCTACCTTACATCCTCAGCTTATATTGATTGCTCCAAGTTTTTTGGCGCCTTCCAATGCCCTAATAATAATTTAGGAAATTAAATTTTTGGAGTCGCTTACTTGTCAGCCCGCCCTCGTTGACTAATATGATAAAGATATTGGCTGCCACATGGCTCTGGGCACTTATGAAACAGTTTGAATTCAAATTAACCCAGCAGGCAGCCTGGGCATTATGAAGCATTAAAAGTCAATTGCAATTAAGTTTAGTGGCAGGCTGTGAAAATATCAAAGACAGCCATGGGTTAAGCTCGACATATAGTACATAATAATGCATATAGTATAGTATATATATACCTATTATGTATAGGCGCTCAAGTACTCTACAAATCAGAGTCGAAAGCACTTGCTGGCGCTTGGTAACGAGTGGCATCAATAAAATTTAATGGCCAACAAAGCTGTTAATAGTTAGGACCTGGTCGATGGAATAGAAATTGCAGCATGCATTAAAATTTATTACTAATTGGGTGTGAATTGCAACGAAAAAAGGGCAGCGCAGTGCAACTCAAGTGCACAACATGCAACATAATCGTCGAGGTGCTAATTGATAAGCCTTTGATCTCGGCCAGCAGCCCAGCAACAACAATGGCAACAACAACAACAACAACTGGAACAACTACAACTTGGTATTTATTTACAGCAATTGGAAAACAAATCGTATGTGGCATGAAATTTGTAAAACAAACAAATACATGGATGGCTATATGTGTATCCCAATCGTTTGCTACTTCAACTAAACGATCTCTAGGGGCATTAAGCCAAGTTGCACGTAGTGCAGAGCGTTGAGTAGCTGCAGCAAATCAGATCGCTGCACATCAAAATCATCATTAGCACTGGGGGGCAAACTTCAGTACTTCAGCACTTGTGAATGGAGTTTGTTGCTTGGCGGGATTCGGCGGGATTCGACGGGTTTCGGGAATGGGCGCATTAGTGTCAATGTTGCATGCGCCAGGCGACAGAGGAAACATCAAATTTTATGATTTCATAAATATTTGGCAGTTACATTTCAATTAGCGTATTGCCACATTTGTATCTGTAAGATACTAGCTACAAAAAAAATCTTTTTTTGTTTGTTTAAACTTTTTTTATAAGCAGACATGCAGCACATTAATTCACTTTTTTGCTTCCAGGTACATATAAATATATCTGTGGCTAAAGTATCTAAAGGTCTGTAGCTGTATCTGTATCTGTGTATCTGTGTAGCTGTTTGTACAATGTAAACACTTTTTGATTGTGTTTGTTGTTGTTGTTGCTATTGTTACTTCATAAAATAATGGCGCAATAATTACCGCTTCAGGGTACTTATGTACAATACATAAATGTTTCTTAATATTTATTACCAATTTTATATATCTTTTTGTAGTTTATTAATTTTATTGGTTTTGTTTTTTTTTGTTTGTTAATAATGCGCATTTGCATTGCCATAACGCAATGGCCCATAAATTGGTTGGTTATACATTATGGCCATGTCATTAAAAGTTTACAACTCTTTTGGCGCTTAGAAGTTAATGGAGTGAGACAGACATTTGCGCCATAAGCGGCGAGTTAATTTGAATATGATCTTGTAATTTTTGCTGAAGAACCATTTGAGGTCAAGATTTTAATGCGGAATTAGAAATATGGGCCTTAAGTTATAGGCTGGGTGTAAAATTAGAAATAGTACAGTTTCTTTTATAAAGAATTGGGGAAAAATAGCTGGGAACACATCGATTCCAGGAGAGCTTGGGAGCTAGTCTAATGGTAAATATATATAAGGGTTACGTAACTTCATTGAAGTATGCTCAACACGAAATATTGGAAGTGGCTTCAGGAATTTAGAAGTTAAATTAAGTACAAAGCTCATTGGGTATCTAAGCTGATCTTGAGGAGTAAACTGATTGAGGAAATGCCTAGATGATGGAGTTCTGAGTCTTTTGTGGTCGAAGCACGTTTGATTGTGAGCCTTTTTTTACCGTGCACACAAAGGTACGAAGGTATACCCTAGATTTGTATAATGTATGCAACGTAGAAAAGATCTCTAGTTCTTCCTATCAAAATGCTTATCATAACCACGGGTAGCGATTGAGCCATGTCCGTTTGCCTGTACGGACATCTAAACTTCAAAGACTATAAGAGCTAGAGACACGAAACTTTCCCAGTTTGTGTTCATATTTCCTCATAAGATGAAGTTCAATGAATTATGCTATTATCCCACTCCGTTCCCCCAAAGTAGAGTTTCGTCGTTTTTAGCTATACTTCATGGAAACTTGCATCTGTGTGTTTAAAATAAGCAAATCGGACAAATACAACGAAATTATGTATTCATTTCACTTCAAACCCGTCGAGACGGGTCCGGAGTTTTATCAGGGTCACGGAGTACGGAATTGTCGTACTGCAATTATGGGCCAGTAAAGTTTCTCTCCGTTCGGGGATTTTCTTTATATGGCCTTGAAGTTGCCTCTCCGTAATTATGTATGGTAAAAAATCACCAATTTCGGTAAGAATATGAAGGAATGAGGTATAGGGTATCACACTGTCTGGATCCGTTTCGACTGTATTTATAATAATTTATGGCTTTTGTTTATTTCTTTGAGGTCAAACCTGGAAACTTGCAAAAATCAGCAGCTCTATTAATATAATTGTGTTCATTACTTATATGAACATATATCTGTATTGAAGTCCCAAGAGGTTGGTTGGCCTTCTTGGATCTCTAATTATCTCCTAAAAATTGCTGAATGTTCTCTCTACAAAAACAATGGGGTTGAGTTCCAATCAGAAAATTTGCAGCACCATCTCCTCCAGCTTCTCTGTGATTTCGTTGGTTCAATAGCCCATTCCAGCCCAGATAATTAACATCCATACTTTACTGCCTTTTCCTCAACACCAATAAGAGTGGTTACGCATATTATCCATCATCACACTAGCAGGATTGCTGAGTTCAGAGAGATCAGAGTATGTGGCCCACATAGTCCAAGCATAAACTCTTCAAAATCAATTCCCTGATCTGTTTTGTATATATAGAGAGCAAAAAGATGTGTGCCCATTTTGAACCGACTATGAATTTTCAAGCGAGATAATAAAATCATTTGAGAATCTGTCACCTTGTAATCATAAATTGTATATGAAAAGCTTCCAAAACCAAATATGCACAAAACCACAACATCTGCTGTGGGAAACACCAGCACAACAACAAGACGAGGAATGATTACAGAAGAAACATAGCGAATTGAAAATACTCTTCAAGTTGTCTAATTTTCAGCGTCTATGTCACAAAAACCATTTGGCGAACGTCAATCTACGTCACACGAACATATTGGCGAACGTCAATCGCACTAGAAGTTTCAATGGGTAATTGCTGCCAGAGACCTTTTGTGGGGTTACTCCCAAATAGAAATAGATACGCCATAGAGATCTGGGGTAAAGCTGCTCGGCCTAAACGAATACGTATACAGATGCTTCAATATAGGATCTTAGGACTTATTACTGGATGTGGTTGGTTTTGTAAGGTACTCTAACAAACGTCATCTAGATCACTGAAACAGATTGACAAGGGATCTCCCTCCTTCCATAAGAATGTTAGGATAAGTTGAATAAACTGCTTAGCTTAAAGGATTGTGAAAAAAGAGGAATGGAGTAAGAGAAGCGGGAGGTGTTGTTAAGGGGTCTTAGATTGAGCAAACCGCTTAGGTTAAAGGATTGTAAAAAAGGAGGGATGGAGTAAGAGAAACGAAGTAATGGAGTAAGAGAAGTAGGAGAGTGGTCGACAAGGAGAATCTTAGGAACTTTAATATAAAGTCCCTCACAAAACCTACTGGAGGTAGTAACTCATATACCTCTTACCCGCTTGGATGCAGTGTATCAAATTATGCAGATACTCGGAGCGGTAAAGTTTACACACTCGTAGTCCGTAAAAGTGTAAACAAAATTATTGCAAACGATTGCCAAATTAAGTGCAACCGCAACTGGAATTCAATTTTGCACAGTGCACTTTGTTTGTTTGTTTAGGCTGTGCGTGTGTGTGTGTGTGTGTGTTTGTGTGCACGCAAAAAGATACAAATGTATCTCATCCCATGCGGTAGCTATTAATAGTTGTTATGGTTTGGACGCTCAAAAGTGTAACTTGTTTATTTATAAGCGCTTGTTTGACATTGAAAATAATTTATAAACTTTGCGGCAAAATTTATAAACTGACCAATAGTTAGATACAGATGCAGTTGCAGTTGCAGATAGTTGCAACTTGGAGTGGCAGTTGGCAATTGGAAGCCGTATTAAACCGGCCTGCTTGCCTGCCTGCATGCCACATTCATTCATAGCTAGCAGAAATGCCTCAGCCTTATGGAATGCACTGAAGCTGTGGCACACAGAAGGAAGCACTCGGCTGCGCCTCATTATGAATGCAATTGCGGCGCACAGATGTTGCTTGCCCCAGCAGCAGCATTTAACTAGACACCAAAAATGGTTAAAGTCATTCATGTCAACTGTGCTGGCCAGCGCAAAAGATGCCGCACCAAGCTGCAGCCTGATGGCTGATGATTGATCAGTATGCAACATGGCGCAGCAACATGTTGAGCAGCCGCAATGTTGCAACAACTATGCGCCTCTGTTCTAGCAATTGGCCAGCGCATAGTATTCCGCATACGAAATGTGTTGTTGCAACTGCTGCTGGGGATGCTGCTGCTGCCAGCTGGCATGTTGTAATGCAACGCATGACAATGAACGCGCCTCGCCCGTTTTGGGCAGAACAAGATGCGGTCCTGCCACCGTTTGTTGCAGCTTCAAAGCGCATAGCTGGCATGGCAATATTGAATGACCACAGTGCGTATGAATGAAGACAGTCGTCATCATCAGCATCATCAGAAACACAATCATCATCATCCACATCCACAACGTTGTAGTCATCTAATTTCGCATGCAGCGCAAGCATTGGATGCTCTGACTGGAGTACATATAGAGTGCCTGGATGGATGCAGTGCAACCGAATTGCCAGATCGCGTGCATTGCTCATATATGGCAGCAGGCGCGCTTGGCGCACGTTTTAATTAGGATAATGAGTTGTTTCCGGGCAGTCAACGTAGCGTTAAGCTTCATTCAAGCTCAAACTTGGCCAACTGGCGGCCAGTATGGCTGGCCATAAATGGACAAGGCGCTGGACTGCCCAAGTCTAGCCATAGTCCACTTACACTGAGCGAGTAAGTTGGTTAAGTTTTGAAGCTTATGGTGGTCACAACAATATATCAGTTAAGTTTCTTACTTTTCGTGGAGACTACTTCTGGCGCTTTTTAGAAGATGAACCCAGTTTCGGTGTAAACCATTCTTTGAGGATCTGGGCGACAAGCCTATGTGCCCAGGGCGGATCTGGCTGCTTTTTTGAATCCTCAAAATGGATCTGCAACATGAGTGACTTAAGCGATTAAGGATGTCTTTTAGTTTTTGATCCTCCTCCACAATTCCTCCCTTTCTCAAGGGAAGTCCTCCCTTAACATTATGGACCTCAAGGTCGTCTCTGGTCTTAGTCACTATATGAGCTGCCTACACAACCTAACCTAACCTATCCTTGGAGACTACTTAATACAGGGAAGTGCTGTGTGAGATGTTGAGTCTGGTGTGGCTTGTTGTCAGGATTAGCCGTCTTTTGCAATCTGGTATCATCAACCATGTTAGCTGTCAAAAGGGATTTATCACATCGAATAAATAAAGCGGTTATAATAATTTGGTTTGATTCCGCCTCCTGCTCGCTTGACCATGTGTGGGTAGTTTCTGATTCGATTTCATCAAAAGTTTAACTTTAGCGAAGATTTGACTTGATTTAGTTTGATTCCGCCCCCTGCTCGCTTGACCATGTGAGAGTAAAGGCTCATTTGATGTCACCAAGAGGATATCACTAGAGATGATTTGACCTTATGAAAAGCATACAAATAAAAGTGAGCTTATTTTTATGAATTTTAAGAAGCTTATTTCGAACCCAATATGTTCCATTAAATTCTATTTGGAGCATAGAGCGACAACAACTCCGTCTTCGCCAGCGGACTCAGGTTTTGTGCAAAAACTCTGACTTCACTCTATGATAGATTTAGAGATTTAACTTCGGACTCTTCTGAGAGTCGCCACGTGATATGCTGTCTACCAATGCTCCGAACCCAAGAACTCCCATTAAATGATGTATTTTGGAGGACATCTCAGAACTCCCACGTGAAGGGACTTTCGGATCTGCAGACTCAGCGGCTCAAAATTCAAAAGCGAATCGATGTGGCAAATGGGTGTGCATCAGAAATGAGTTATGGTTTTGGGGTGGTTCTATTGTTGTTCGGAGGTACTGAGAATAAAACACGACTTTCTACGACTTTTTATGTCGTGGCTCAGGATTCATTCTAGGGAATAAAATTAGACAATAAGTATAGATAAACTGCATTTTTCATAAGACCCCAAAAGAACCAAATCTTCTGACGAGAAAACTTTGGATATGGAAAGTGACTTTTATCCAACAAAACTTGGATGAGACTCTTCAGAAAAGTTTCAGAGCAGTTTTTTTTTGAACGTTAGTCTTTAAAGAGCTTGTGAGTAACTTTTGTTTAAATGTTAGTCTTCAGAAGAGCTTCAGAGGAGCTTTTTTTCAATTAAGTGCTTAGAAGAGCTTCTGATTAGCTTTTTTTGGGTGCTAGCCCCAACAAGAGCTTCTGAGAAACTCTTTTATGAGAACAACAAAAGCTGCAGATAACGAATTCAGTTCTGAGGATTGCATGCTTAATTTCAGTATCTAAAGATTTTTGGCATTTTGTGTAAGTAAAGATCTGCAAATAAAGAGGGAGGCTAAAGACCTAATCAGAAGAAATAGGTGCCTCAGAACAAGAGCAATTCGATCTCAAGATTCTTGGAACCGAATTGTGTGGAACCGAGCGCCAAGACAGCTACGTAACCTCTTAAGGGAAGTTAGAAGTGATTTCTTCGAACAAAAACTGACTTCCATAGACTACACCGTCGATCTGCAATCCAAAACCTGAGTTCTTGACTGCTTGACCATTTTCTACTCTTTTTAGAGTTTATTGGTAAGAAAAATAATCATGTGCTCATAAATCCAGAGTCTTGAAGAACATGCCATATTTTTACTTCCTATCCTACGATACATTTCCCATTTTTGAATTACCAAAAGCTTACGCTCGTCCATTTCTCTCAGTGTACATTCCTTAGCTATAGTTCGCATTGGAATTACAATTCATTGTACGTTTAATTAAAAAATAATAAATTTATGACTAGCCATTGCATTAGCCATGTCAATTGAGTGGCCAACAACTGCAGCACTGCCAATGATTTATGGCTGTCAAGTTGGCACACAGAACTCCGCAGAAGAGAACGTGTACAACTGTCGCTGAGGCTGAGACTGGCAGGCGTCTAAGGCCCAGAGATCCGATCCAACGATCCTTGGTTGGCCAGAACTTCAAGACGCACCGCTGCCGAGCGCTGACTGATGTGCCCTTTGGCCACTTCAGTTGACTAATTACATGCGCACAGTGGCACAAAATGCTGTAAACTGATGCAATCTTGTGCTGCTTATGCTGCGCACTCGATGGCCAAATGATTGACATTTTCAGTTGTCTAACATGGTGGGCTTTGGAACACAAACAAATACCAAATATTAGCGCAAAGTATTTCAACGCCGAAACTCTTTGCTTTGGATCGGATTGGATTGGGTTGGATGTTGTTTAATTGCCATACTGACAGACGCTTGCACGTCAAGGCACTTCAAGGCGCTAGCCTTTGAATTCGCCTTTGGCTTTTGGTTAGAAATCAAATCAAAGCAAAAATCACAAGCGGCTTAGATACTCTCGGATACTCGGATACAGTGTACAAGTGTATGTAACTTGTAGATACATTTTTATTTTGGTTTTTTGTGGCCATGGCTGGGCGCAGTTGTTTTAACGTTAATTTTTTGTTTATTAGGCGGTAAATATCAAAGTTGAGCATAAATCAAATGTTAGCTTGTTGTATGTACTAGTTGTGTGTAGTATTTTTTTTTTAAATACAGATATATTTTTTTTACTTTTTGAGCTAACAAAAAGTTTTATTTTTCGGTTGCGTTAATTTGTACATTCTACAAAATGCAACTTGTATCTTTTGCTCTCTTGTTGTATCTCACGCTCTGCTTGTTTGTTGTTCGTTGTTGTTGTTGGTGGTGTGTGTGTGTGTGTGTGTTTGTTTGTGCAGCTTACACTGTATCTATATCTTTAGCTGTATCTGTTTAGTTTCAATAACCATTTTCCAATTAACACTAAATGCGTGTTTTTCACCTTAATTAATACAAAACTTTTTATCAATATTTGCAATAAAAATCAATCAACAGCTTTTGCAATTAATCAACATCAAAAGCGTACAGCACGCGTACTACACAGATACGAAGATACTCAGATACACAGATACACGGATACACTATTCCAGCGATAGATAGATTCGATATGCTTAAATAGACGCAACTCGTTCGCTTGACCAATCAACCGGCCAACAACTACAACAACAATACAAATACAACATTAAAAACAACACTTTACGCTTTTCAATTTTTGGCAATTTCCAGCTAAAACTCTTGTAGTGCCACCTTGACCTTTGATTGCCATTCCGCGTACTGCCATTATTATATAAGCAAATACGAAGAGCAGAGTTGGCTAATCAAAATAAGTTTGGAGGGGTTACAAATTGTAAGGAGCTAGAACATTTTCACCTATATGGAGGTAAATACTTTTGAACTTTTCTATTTATTTATTTATATTATTTTTCTAACTTGCATCAGCTCCTCCTCAAGCTGTCTTTGTAACATTAAAATGAGTTTAACAGAGGATTGGTTAACTGAAGAGCTCATAAACACCTCCAAACGTTGAAGATCTTAAAAAAACTTTCCTGCCATTAAATACGCCCCTGTACATTCTTTTCAACTCCCTCTAACAAATTTGACAAAGCGAGATTCACAACGACAGTACCCAACTCCCCCAGGTGGCACCACTGTCGCACACCAAACTACTCGAACAGAGAGCAGAGTTGGCTAATGAAAATAAGCATTGGGGGGCTTTCAAATTTTACAGAGCTTCTATATATTCAATGAGCACCAATGTTACGGAGCTCTGATCAAGTTCCAAATGTTCAAGATAGTAGGAAAGCTTCCCTCCCGTTAAATGCAGAGTTGTACTTTCTTTTCAACTCCCTCTAAAAAATATGCCCAAGCGGTCTTCACGCCGACAATACCCAACTCCCCCAGGTGGCGCCACTGTCACACACCAAACTACTCAAACTTGCCGTGTTCGATTCAATTCGCTGAATCGAAGAAAAAAAATTGCTAGCCAGATGGTGCCAAAGGCGTGTGCCATGGCCGTATGTATGTATTTTCCAAAAACATCAATTGTTTTTAGGAAAACCGAAACTTTTCACAAGTCTTCTAAACGCAGACGTTGAAATGTAGACAAGTGCATTAATTTATAACAAAACAAGCAGATTGCGGCGCAAATCAATGATATTTACTGCATTCATAGACAGATAGTTTTGCCAGCAACAAGATACAGATACACAAACTCAATGCAAACATTGCAAATTATGCGTTACGCCTGGGATCTGTTCAAACATTTTCACAAATCAGACATTTAGGCAGCCAGCTTGGTGTACTTGGTATATCTATGTGGATATACATGGCAACATGTCTGGGACCCGACTGATAGTGCATGCCGCCCACCCACAATGGGCCAAACAGCATAAACTGATACATTTAATTGCGCGCCCGAATCCCAGAGACTGTGGCCACTTCTGAGAACTTTGCGCCCGGCGTGTAGCGCACTTAATATTTATTGTTTATTTACACAAGCGCATTAATCGCAAAAACCAAACGCGCCAAAAACGAGCAGCGTAGTTGCCACAGTGCCCCCGGAGCACGCCACCAGCCGTCCCACAGCTCCACGAACACCATGAGGCATCTCTAGTTGAGTCGTCCCTACTCGTGCGCAAAGCTCACTAGCTACAGTGTTTTCCATTCCAAGTTTTCCTTGATATAAGCGACGCACCTCTATTCAATAGATTTCTTTTTTATGTTGTTGGGGTTTTTTTTTGCGTGTATGTATTGTGTTTGTTGGACTAAAGCAGTGCACAGTGGGACAAAATTTAGTATGGAGTAAAGAAACGCATTTCTCGAAAATGCAAATCAATTTCAGAAATTATTTCCGAGAAATTCAAAAATTGTACTTCAGCGCGATAACTTACTCAATTGGAAATAGAAGGGATCGAAATGTACCGACTTATTCTATCCCAGTCCTTACTGAATCTGACTCGATAAAAGGCTACCCTTATAAAATGCGAGTATCCAAGAGATATCTCTTGTAACTAATATATTCACATCACTGAAGAGCGAGTCCAAATATGTTTGAACAGGAATTAAAGCTACCTCTAACTATGTGCAGAATTTCACAATAAGGATCATTCAGAATCCCCTCAATCCAATTAGAGGTCTCTCTCCCCATATTTCGTCAACCACTCGACAGTATTGGGCAACGTGAGTTTCAGAGGTCTACCCACTGTAACGATAGATAAATACTAATTATCAATTGTCCCCTCTGAGGTCAGGTCCAACACGTATATGGTGGGGTGAGAAGGTTTTATTCAAGAATGGCTTCTAGGCAAAAGAGAGAGAGTTCATCAGCTATCGAATTACTCACCACTCCTGTGTCTCCAGGGACTCAAAACGTGTTACAACTTAAACTTCAATAATTTTATTACGTCCGTAATTACACCGGGCCCCTGAAAAAACAGCGGGCTTTCCCCCTCTCCCGTCTGGCCTGTTCGTCGGCCACTCTGACAAAATGTTTTTAAGAAGAGGAGAATTCAAGCGGCAGTGCCAACAGCTCTTCAACTCCTGTAACTTGCATAGGATCAAGAAAACTTCCCAAACTTGGCAGGAATTCCCTGCACACATGAGGCTCATTGGCTTTTGAGTTGAAGCAGTGAGATTTATCAAAATCAAGGAGAAAACCTGCCAACACATGCTTTCAGAGTGTTACGATATTGGTGCAAGGAGGTTGTTCCTCTTTGCCGAAAGCTTTAGTAGGGAGCACTATAGATCCAGAGTGGCTCTTAGTAACCATCAGGACTAATGGATCAACACGCACATACTGTTCTAGGGCATACCAAGCAGCTCTTCGATTCCTGTAACTTGGATAGGCTCAAAAAAATATCCAAAATTTGTCTAAAATTTTGATTAAAACTATAGAAAATTAATCAAAAACCCCATACTGATCTTGAACCTTAACCACTCTCTTCTAATAACTTTTATTCCTTTAACTCCTCTAGGAGCATAAGGCTCTAGCTCTATCCAAGCTTCGAAGAACACCATCAAACATTAATCTCACTCTTCTTATCTCTTTTATTCCTTTAACTCCACGGGGAGCATAGGGCCCCAAATGTATTCAACCTTCGAAAAATACCGTTCCTGGATTAAAACTACAGAAAATTGAGGAAAAACCCCATCCTGAACTTAAACCTTAACATCTCTCTTCTCTTCTTTTCTATTTTCAAACCTTAACTCCTCGAAGAGCAAAGGAGCCCAAGGTGAATCCAAACTCCTTTAAACGCTTCAAACCAGTTACCAAATTCAGAAATCCCCGAAAATAATTTTTGGATTTTGTCATCTTCCCAAAAAAGGTTCCTATAAATTATTTCACATATTTACTTTCGCTTTTTTTAATTAATTGTTACCATTTACTCAATGTCCGGTTAACTTGTTTTAAAGCTTTAGCAGAATTAGAAATTTAAAATTTTGTCTGCAGAACAGGTTATGCCAATAATTTGCTTATCTTCTTAAAGCGCTCCCGCATTAGAAGGAATGTTTATAAATTTTGGTAAAAAAAAATGTGTCAGACACTTGATAATTTGTTGGTGACATTTATTTATTGGTAGATTTTAGCAGAACATTAATCATGCTTGTTCTTATTAAGAACTTCTAAATTCCGATATCGATTTGTCGAAATGACGGCATAGAGCGAATATAGAATAAATTAGACAACAAATTTTTGTGTGGATATAGACAAATAATGAAAGTGTATCCCTTAAGGAGAGGGCTGAACCTTCAACAGAATTCAGTGCAACATGTTCAAGCGATTTCCGAACTTTTTTTCGAAAGTGAAGTTTTCACTGCCAAATTTGCGAATTTAATTCACTTGACGATAGGCCCGTAATGCAAAAAAAAAATTTACTTACATAGAATAACAAATAAATTTTAATAAGATATTTTTGTTTATTGGTTTTTCATTTAAAAATTTGTTTAATTCACAAAACATGTATCATCATTGTCTTCTTTATCTCACACTGGAGCGTAGGTCCAAAATTTGTATGCTTTACAAAAACTCTGAGAAGGACTTAAAAAAGAAGGACATTTAACAAGACACTCTCACATTATTAGATATTATCAAATTACTTCTTATCAAAAGTTGCACATTGAATTTTCCACCCAAACATATCGACCTTGTACCACTGTACATAGCTTATTTTATTGTATTGTACGATATAGCATGCCTTTTTGCGTTTCAATATTTAGTTTGAAAATGTGTTTTTTCGCACAAGCTAATTTAATTGCTAATTTATGGTTAAAACTGCGTTGGGGCAACACCTGGCCATGCCGTGCCGTGCCCGGCCAGGAAGACCCAGCTCCCAGGTAGTCGTATTAGTATGTGCAAGAAAATTCGCGTTAAACAAGTCAATTTTTTTTTTTAGATTTTTTCTGATAATTGAGTTGATGTTGATTATCTGCCCTAATGTTGGCACACAACAAATTTTTTGGCAAATCAATTTTTGCAACAAAGCTGCAGGCAGCGCATACATTTTGGAAAAACACAAATAAACAAAATGTATCTTTTAGTTATAAATATTGTAGATAGAGAAAACAGCAGGCAGTTTGCGCCAAGTAGATGCTACGTGGCCCGAACAGACTTTTCCCACACTTGGCTAGTACTACCAAATGTTACAAGCACGTCATTAATTATGCAATCAGAAGTATCTGATAGAGCGATTTATGGGCATAAATCACACGCTCATCAACGAACATTACAATGTTGAAAATTTGCATAATTCCAGGAAACTTTTCCTAACCGAAACAAAACGAAAATATGCACTGAAGTGGCTTAATAGCTCGAGAAAACAAGTGAAGTTCACAACAGTTTAGAGAGCACTTAAATCCGCGCCGAGTGCATATAGAGAAAACACTCCAGCTGCAGCCAGGAGGAGCTAAACCAGGCTCTTGGTCGGTCTCTAACTCTGGCTTTTGGACTGTGGACTTCGACATGGCCTATTGAAAATGAAAATAACTTAATGCAAAGTTAGTAAGCCGCTGCCGCTGCAGTGGTGATCCCACTGTTCAACTGTTTTTAAGTAAATAAACCAACTCTTTGGCTTCGTTGGCTCTTAACGAGGCCGACATCAAACAACACAAATGTTGACCAGGCCAAGCGCCTGCCCTTTACAGTTTTTTCCCTTAAGACCAAAAACCCGACTCAAAGCTATGCAAACAATGCAAAGATAGCGATGTACGTGTGTGTTTGAGAGTATCTGTGTGTACGTGAGTGTGTATGTGTGTATGTATCTGTGTGTGTGTGTGTATTTGTATCTTGGTTACATTTCACTCAACATGCGCCGGGCCCAGACTAGAGTTCTACTAGAGATTCTACTGCAGCGGTGCTATATACCAGCCCAGTCCACTGCAGCCACTGCACAATGGGCGAATTCTGTCATCTGACGCAGATAAAGTAAAATTATTAAATTTGAAACTCTGTTGATATTTTGTAATTTGGCATTGATCAAGCTCAATTTGGGTGATATTACTTTAGTATTTCTATCCATTCTGTTTTTATATACTAAGCATAATTTGGGGATATCTCTATTGTTTCAAGACGGCGGTGTCTTCGATTTGGATTCGACTATAAACTGTAGATTCCTGTTCTCTTCGAAAAGTTAATATTATAAAGATTCCTTTGCTCTGCTTATGGCGACTCACAAAATAGTTTGTCCGGAAATTATTATCATATTTTGGACGTAAAATAGATCCATTCAAGTTAGCTATAGAAAAACTGCCCAAGGCTCGTGAGGCATGAGTTCTTTTGTTCAACAAAGTAAAATTGAATCTTTTTGAGTCTTCGTATCCTCAATTAAAAAATAGCTGAGGTTGATTGATCTCAATTTTGCGTGTTCGTAGGTAAAGTAGAATCTTAATGGAATTCTAAGATAGTGACTGAGAACACCCAGATACTATGAGGTCCATTCTGTTGCCTAATTAAAAAGAAGGGGAGGAAAGGAGGGATTGTGGAGGAGGATAAAAAGCTGAACATCCCTAATCGCCTAAGTATCTCATGTTGCAGAACCATTTTGAGGATTCCACGAAAGCAGCCAGATCCGCTTTGGGTCTGAGGTTACGACCTCGATCTTAGCATTTGGCTAGGGGTGAATTCTCAGCATCCTGATCAGTACCATTCAGCCATCTCAACTTTGGTCGACCTCTTCTTCGGCTACCTACACAATGTCCAAGCATTATTTATTATATTGCAAACATTCTGTGTCGATAGTCTTAAATCATTGTCCTAGTAGCATTTCCTGGGTCGTCTTCATAAGATGTCGAGTGATATCCGATGCTCTTCTATAACTTCCATGATCTTCTTTTTCTTAACAGTGCCATGTCGTCGGCCTATCGCCAAACTCCCTTCAGGAGGCGAGGCGTTGCCCGACAGTGTAAAACCCTTTACCATTATCTCGAAGAAAATTGCATATTAATCCTTCTAATTTTCAAATAGGATTTTTTAGTTTTATTTTTGGATGATATTTATACTTTTAAGCTTCGCAAATTTCTACCAAATTTATGAAAATGAAGTGATATCGGAATCACAAAACCTCGTAATCAATTTTTCACCGCTTTTTCCACTATTTCGACCACTGTGCACAGGGCTTGATGCACTCTTAACAAGATGCTCGCCTGCTGGTAATGTGAAAAATTTCTTAGGCAAATATTGACAGGCACCCAGAACGTTTAGAGCTGACACCAAAGCAGCTGACTATAAGAACAACAAAAACAACAACAGCAACGACTATGATGATTTTTCAATTTGGGTTTTGTAGTTTTCCGCTGAGATTGAGTTGGCTCTGAACAGCAGAAGCTGCAGCTCCAGTACGGGAGCACTTTAAAACAGTTCATTTCTTTTGTCAAGGTTTCTTTCAGTTGTCAACGTCTTTTCATTTCTACCGCCACAAACAACCAACAACAACAACCATCAGCAACCAACTAATGTCACAAGCAAACACAAACAGGCTTAAACGAGCTACTGGCCAAGTTGGTTGTTTGCACAGTGTGACCAACTCATAAGAAGCACAGTAAAACGAAAATATTTAAACATGTTTAGTGATTTGCTGTTAAGTAGTTGGTAATGCCCTCAGCATTTGGCCAAGACGCAAGCAGGCAAATTGATTGTTTGTCCAACAGCAGCCAGTAGTACTACCAAAGCAAATTTTTAGTGGCATCAGCAGCAGCAGATTGCCCCCAAGCCAATGCCAGGGTTGCATCTGAAAGTGGCAGTCCAAACGTCTGGCAGGTACATATAAATGATGACAGCTTTAGCGTTGGCGATGATCAACGATCGTTTTGGGAAGCTTCTGCTCAATGCTCCAATGTTTGTTTGTTTATTTGCTTTTAGCTGTTAATA
Source organism: Chymomyza amoena (assembly GCA_037043745.1). Classification (NCBI taxonomy): domain Eukaryota; kingdom Metazoa; phylum Arthropoda; class Insecta; order Diptera; family Drosophilidae; genus Chymomyza; species Chymomyza amoena. Next base: position 454,102 of record JBAMAX010004318.1, read on the forward strand.
ATTTATGTATGAAGCACTGCAGCGAACGTGTGGGCACTTGGCTAATAACAAACATTGACCAGCGGACACATTGGCCACCATTCCACCATTAGCCACTTCAGGCACTCGAGCGATTAGCGTTAGTGAAAATTATGATTTTGAACTTGATGCAGTTGGTTTTTCAATTTTAAACCACATTTCGCATTAATTAGCATAGTAATGAGCTTTTAAATGCAGCATTTCGAGCATTATTTGTGGAAAGTGTGCGGCATATGCGGCGTATACGTGATGTTTGTAAAGATTTTTGTTTGACTAAGCACATAAGCTGGGAAAGTGGAAATTAACGAAAATCGCTTTAATTTTTAGTATATAGTTATAATTTTTTGTATAAATTATGAATTTATTAGGTTGTAGAAGCTGGGGTTGGATAGGTTAGTCAGCTATGGAGAATGGATCAAAAATTAGTTTCATTGGAAATAATTATTTAAATCATTTCTATAAAGACTTTTGCAGTATTCTAAGAAATGCAGAAAATTTAAATTTCAAGTCAGGCATGCAGAGTCCACTGCGTATCCAGATCAGATCTGGACTCTTAGCAAGTGACACTGGTCATGCCGCACTTATATATTTCCTTCCTGAGGTATCGATCTGCTCTAGATCACATCTCATGATCACGGAATTATTTCATAACAAGAAACTTGGACTGATAGCAGCCCCTGTGGAAACCTCCGGTGGCAACAATGGTTCACGGATGGGTCCAGAACTGAGCATGGTGCAGGTGTTGGAGTCGTTGGACCCAACACCAGAAACTCTACCGCAATGGGCATCTAGCCCAGCGTCTATCAAGCGGAGATTCATCCTAAATATCCTTCCCAAGGAAACTAGGGGAGCAAGCATCTATATTTACTCAGATAGACATGCTGCTATTAGGGCATTATCATCTAAGAGCATCTCCTCCAGAGTGGTTAAAGAATGCCATAGTTACTTCCAAACCCTGTCCTCCCGGAACAAAGCCATGCTAATTTGGGTACCTAGACACTCTGGAGTGGATGGTAGAATGAGCGCTGACGATCAAGCACAACAAGTGTCTCCACCCTGACCACAGCTTCTGCGCCTTTCTGTGGTATCGGTTGGTCCACAATCAAGACCATGATAAACAAATGAGCTGCAGGAGAACATAGGAGATACTGGCTCTCCTTACCTGGGCTACGTCAAGCAAATTGCTTATCAAGCCTCTGGATATGATCAAGACAAAAGGTTTGGCAGAGCGGACTTAAAACTCCTGGTAGCAGAGTTATCTGGCCACCACACTGTTAGATACCATCTACAGAAAATTGGCCTATCGGACTCTTTAGAGTGCAGGCTCTGTCTCGAGGAAGATGAAACCACCAGACATATTCTCTGCGACTGCCCAGATCTGGTATGGGACAGAGCCTGTCACATGGGAAAGGAACGGATTAGTCCCTTCCATCTTAGGTTAATACCAACAAAAGAGCTACGGCTATTCATACGGAAAGCGAAAAGTCTCTTGCCGTAATTTATGGGTAAGGTACAAAAGATCTTTTGATCGCAGTACCTCACCCCTTTGTGAGGAACCCTTACGGGATTGAATGGAGCAATTTCTAAGAGTCATCTATTCGTTAGCGAACTTCAATATCGATAACGAAATTTGTGACTTCATTCATTGTGTGACCATGACAGCCCGTTCTCGGGTTACGGCCGACCTCAGCAGCTCTCGCCAGGCGCCTCTGCTTTGCGTGAGCCTTCTCCAATTAGAAATACCAAGGGATGATAGGTTCTCCTCCACTTGATCTTTCCAACGCAATCATGCTCGTCCACTTCGTCTTCCTTCGTCGGCTTTCGCTTCGAATACCTTTTTCGCTGGAGCAACGTTATCCTTACGTACAACATGCCCGAGCCAGCGCAGACGTTATATTTTGATGCGCTGGACAACATCTATGTCGTCGTAGAGCTTGTATAGCTCGTGGTTCATCCGTATGCGATAGTCGTCCTCAAAACGAACGGGACCGAAAATTTTACAAAGAATTTTCCTCTCAAACACCCCAAGAGCAGATGCATCTGTCCGTGATTTGTATCTACATTAATCAAAAGTCCAAAATCAAAGAATTTGCAGAACTAAACAAATCTGTCTATCTACTCAGATAGTTTTCCCAGAACTAAGAAAGATATCGCTTTAAGATTAATTAAAATTGTGAAATTCTAAGTCTATTCAGATAATTTTTCCCAGAACTAAGAAAGATATCGCTTTAAGATTAATTTAAATTGTAAAAAAAAAAAACTTTTTAACTTATCATTTGAAATATTTAGAGCACTGTAGAATGCCTTTTTGTTTAGGATCAAAATAAATAAAATATGATATAATAATTTTTCGAAATTCTTACAAACACTCAGCTCCTTTATATACAACTACACCGCTTATAGAGGTATTATATTATTCTGTTTTTTTTTTTTTTTTTTTATAATCCCTCTGTTTATATTAAGCTATTATGAGGAAAACAACTTGTTTACACATATTTGATTGGGTCACTCAAATTCCACAAATAGATTCCCTGAATACTTTTGTCTTCCTCTATATCTAAATATACTATACCTAAAATATACTAGCCAAATATCCAAAACACTTTCATAAAATTAAATTCTGCGAAATTTACTTCGAGATTACCTTTCGCGTTAAACATAGACAAAGAATTTGTGTTTGAAAGGAAGGAAAAAAAGTACCGCAGCATTTTTGCAATGATTACGTGATCTCAATATAATAGATCTATATACAATGTATCTACATATATAAAATGTATACAAATACAAAACCAGAAGCAACGCTCGAAGTAAATAAGCCAAATGCAACCCATATATAAATACATTTATATATTTATATTATGTATACATTATATACACACTTAAGATCAAAACACAAAAAAAAGTGGAAACAAGTGGCATATAGATACATATCTGGAGCATATGTAGCTGGAGCTTTTTAATAAACAAATCGACTGCGAAACAATTGCACATAGTCGTATTATGTTTAAACAAAATCTGGAAAAAGTGTGTACCAAAATCAAAAAAAAGTTGGGCTTCAACGACTTTGAGGTACCCATTTTTTATTTTTTTGGCTTCCTAAAATCTTCGAATTTTAAAACAAAACTTTTTTTACTACACCACTCCTATACCTAACAAATATGACTAAAAATGTATAAATTTAATTTTCATATACTCTCATATCAATAGAACAACACTGACGCTCTCTTTTTAAATACTAAAAAAATACTAATAATATCCAAAACCTCGACTTCCTCATTAAACACGAACGTGCCTTCATTTTGGCATTCAAAGACTTGGTCACTCCTGCTCCACCCTGTTACCAACCCTTTGACCTACCTAATATACCCTTCTCCACGATCCAATAACTGCTATGGAAATGTTGCCATGGGAAAACATAAAAATTTCAGTGCCAAATGCGGCGGCAAGTTGCTTTTTTGGTCTCTTCTGGCCACTACTAGATAAAATGATTGCAAACATTATTTGTTTGCTGAGGCTTCAACATCAACAACTTGCCATCAAATCCCGCCCCCGGAACCCGCTTGTCCACGGCCTGGCCACAGTTTTTGTTGCTTTTGGTGTATTTGTGGCATTGACAACACGCTGTGATTTTTATGCACAACATGCCGCAGCCCGAGTACAGAGTTAAGAGCAGCCAAGAGATGGGCAAAAAACAATTTTTAATCGAAACGAATTAATGAGCAGCGCAAAAACGAAATATTTTTGTTGAAATCGTTAAAAGTGCGCGCGCCTGCTAAGTTTTGCTGATGTCCTGCAGTGCCGACAGTCTCAGGCAACTCTGGCTGGGCTCTGATGGCTACTATGCCACTTGCCAAAGATAGAGACTACAGATACAGATGCAGATATAGTAGCACAGCGATATCAGTATGACGCAGCTTTAATCAGTCTAGGGTTGAGCTCGTGAGTGTGGCACGAACCACACGATCATCTGAAGCAAAAAAATTTTAGGGGAGCTCTAGATAGACCCACACTTGTGTTATAACTAGACCGACAGCTTCAATCAGTCTAGACTTAGAGTTGAGCTCGTGACTAAGACACGAATCTTATTCATCTTCTAAGATCCACAGTCCGGGGTGGATCATAGCTTCATTAACAATCGTCCTCCAATTACTTTCTCTCCCGCTGCATCTTTCTAATTGCGATTGCCAATCTTCAAGTCTGCTTCGATGTCATCAAGCCATTTCCTTCTTGGAAAACCACACGATTACCAAAATCAAAAAGATTTTAGAGGAACTCAACGTCGAAACTGCTTTACGACTCCCAAATTACTACAGTGTCTTTTAGGCTGAGGTCATTGCAGTCCAGGAGGCTTTGACAACAATAAGAAACCTATAAGTACGGAATAAGAACATCTAAATTTGCTCGGACAGCCAGCCGGTTATTAAGTCCCTAGCTTCGATGACTTCCTGAATGAAGTCAGTGGATAACTGCCGCATGTCTCTGAAGGCTGAGAAGTTTTCAATTCACATCATATGAGTCCTAGGACATAGAGGCATCGAGGGCAACTGTATTGCGGATGAACGAGCTAGACATGGAACTACCAGCATCCTCCTTCAGGACAAGGAGTGCATGGGTCTCCCCATGGCTAGCTGCAAACTGAGAATCCGAAATTACTTCGCTCTTAGTGCAAACCAAACGACATCAAACACCTGATCTCGCGACAAACCTGGCCGACATACTGCAGTAAAAGAACTTAGGAACTTTGCTGTCTGAATAGAGCCCACTGCTCGACTGTCATCCGTGCTATCACAGGACGCTGGCTGGTGGCGAATCATGCATCCAGGCTGAATGCTCTTCACCATGACTTCTGTAGAAGCCGTGTCGATGAGGAGAAGCTGAACACGGGGCACTTTTAAAGTCTCTGCCCCTGGCAGGAAAAGATTCTGTTTTCTAAAGTCACACTTTCTTGATGATTTATCTCAGCTCTCGCAACATAGTCCAAAATGCCTCTTAAGGTTCATTCTGGCACGACTGATGGCTGTCTCATCTCATATAGGGAACCTCTTGGGTGGGGAAAAGTAGTGAATGGTCCACCGTAGCGGGCCTATTCTTGGCCGTTCTAACCTAACCTAACGTAGAGTTGAGCTCGTGACTGATATGAGGCACTCACGAACATCAAAATAGGAAGATAACCTATAAGACAGCTCTAGCTAGTGGTTCACAAGTATTGTAATAACACCTACGCCTCAGTACAGATCAGCTTGGATCAGTGTGAAATAAGGTGGAGAGGTGGAGGTGGTCTTTTACTTCCTACTCCCTCTCGTGAATATTTTTTTCCGCACACAATTTATTTAATTTCTCTCTTATTTCAGGAGCGTTGGCGAAGGGAACAAGGGCCAGAACCAAAGTTCTTAAACAAGCCATATACGATACATCAGGTTGTACCATGTTGTTTAAAAAAATTACGAAATTTCATACGATAATTCCACATAATATTCAATCGGATGTTTAAGTTGGATTAAAAAATATATATTTTTTTTTAAGCATTAGTAATTAAATATAAAAACACGATTAGTGATTGTTATTACACTAAATTTCGTGTTGGATGGTTGTCATGTTGTGATATTATTAATAAATATCCAATCACCTTAAGTGTTTTCATTGCTTTATGAATTATTATCAAGAAATATAAAATAAGAAAAGATTATCATGTCTTAATTTTAATAAAAATCGGCTACAAATATAGAAATTCGGCGATAACTCGATATTCGAAAAATATTGATCTACTTTTCCTAAAATCAATCACGATTTTTTAAAAAATTTAGACTTTAAAAGTGATGTCAAAATCTTGTGCTTCTTTCGTGATTAGCCTAAAATCACGCACGATTCACGAATTAGCTTGAACCTATTTAATAATCATGTTATCATAATCACAAAAGATTGTCATGTCGTGATTTTTATGCGATATGGGATTTAATTCTAGAAAAAAAAGAGTATATGAGCTAAAAGCTAGATAAACGTTATACATTTTGCGATACCTTGATATGTTGTGGAGCTTAAAAAATATTTGAGTAATACAGAAGCTATAAACAGGCACGATATTGTAGAAAATTTGACACCTTTAAAACGAATCTTGTGCTTCGCAAGTGATTCACCGAACATCACGCACGACTCACGAATCAGCTCGAACCTATTTAATAGGCAACTAGTTCGAGAGTATCTGTTAATGTGTTCGTGTTCGTGTTCGTGATTTTTGGCGTCGCAGTTATTGGACTTGATTTTTATTTATATATTTATTTAACCTTGACCACACTAAAACCACAAAAACAATAACAACAAGAACTACAACAACAACAAGAACTACAACTACCAAATGGGCAACTGGGGTCTTTCTCTGGCGTTTCCCAAGTATTCCAACAGATGGATTAGTTGCGAGGGCGTGTGTTTAGTGTACTCGATTTCGCAAATTTGCACAATCATTTGCTATCCGGGAAAACTAGGCGTATACGTAATTAAATGTTGTTAATTTTCACTTATTGATTATTGTTGCAAGTCATCCACCTGTAAATTTATTTCAATCGTTTGTGAAACTGTCGAAATATTGTATTTTGAAGCGCATATTTTGATTTGTGGCAGTGTTGAAATGCGTTTTTCATGGGAAATCTGTATAGATTGCCCCCCAGCAACCTTGGAACTCATTTCGCCGGTATTCGGATTTCGTATTTCGCCAAAACAAAAACATATTGCATACATATGCGCGCGTCTTGCCGGCCGGCAAACTGCCGATGTATATAGAAAGAGCTAGTTATATAGTATATATGCAGTATATAATAGATATGTACTTTTAATATTTAGTAGCAAAATTTATGTTTGGCCATTAACATCAACACAGGCGCGTTTGTATAACGCAATTAACATTTCAAAGTATTTCAATTGTTTTAATTTATCCATGATTTGGCCTGAACATAAGTTTTAATGGCTCCATGGTTTGTTATAAGGCCATAAATGATTTTAATTTTCCAATTTTTTTTTTTTAGTTTTATTTATTTATATGTATAGTTTGTTTGAGTTTTTAATTTTCGCCCATGGCGAATGCTAGGAGCATTTATTAGAGCATTTTTAGATTCTTTGTATGGCATTCAATTGACTTTTATGGTTTATTTATTTACATTTCCAAAGTGGCATGAAAATTCCAAGGTGAACTAAACGCCTCTGATGAAGTCGCTGCTTTTTGATATATGAGCATAAGAATGTACGACGAGTATATTTGTAGTCTTATATAGTATAAATATGGTATAATGTTTTGTTTACAATAGTTGGGTATAAGTTCAACTACCCCAAGAGCCGAAGGCTGACAATGAATATGAAAATTCATATATTTAGGCTCAAATATCATACCAAATGGGATCTATAGAATCTCAAAAAAAAATATTAATTTGGTTCGAATATCTCTCCCATATCTCCAGCCAGTGAAAAGTTTTTAGATTATATTTCTACATATACGAGGTGTGTTCAAAAAGTATTGCAAATATTGTGTTTATTTCAAAAATTATTTATTTATTCATGAATATCTATTTTGTCCCCTTCAAAGTAATCCCCATGAGATATTATACACTTGTGCCAACGGTTCTTCCAATCTTCGAAGTACTTCAAAAAATCTTATTTTTAAAACCTGTTCAGCTCCTCCTTCGATGTCGTCTTTATCTCATTGGCCTCTCCAGTTTAGGGAACAAGAAAAAGTCACAGGGGGCCAGATCTGGGGAATACTGTGGCTGCGGTGCAACGATGTGTGAGCTGGGGCGTTATCGTGGTGCAAAAGATAATTTTTGTTTTTCCACAAATCCGGGCGTTTCTGGCGGATTGCTTCGCGCAAATTGCGCATAACTTGCAGGTAATATTCCTTATTGACCGTTCTACCCTGTGGCAAAAACTCATGATTCACCACGCCCCTGCAATCGAAGAAAACTGTAAGCAAAACTTTCACATTCGACCGAACTTGGCGCGTTTTTTTCGGTCTTGGCTCGTGCGGCAGATGATTGAGCTTTGGTTTCCACGTCAAAGTCATAAACCCACGATTCATCACCAGATATGTATGACTCTCTGGAGCAAATTTGGGTCGTCGAGGACAGAGTCCAACATCTCTACTTTTTGAACACACCTCGTAAGCCCAATGCATAAATTATTCCTTCAAAAAATTATAGCCACTTTTGCAATGACCTGAATTTTGCTGTTCGAAAACTAATTTAATGCCTTATGAATAGGAAAATTTCGCCATTGCTGCTTTATAAATCGCAGCTCGTTAAATTCCCGCAATTTTGGGCTATGGCCATTTCCTGGAAAAGAAAGAGTTCTTTCAAACTGCCCATAATATAATACTTATTAAATAAATAATCCAAGCGCGCTTTTCATCAGAATTCTAAATGCGAATTTATGCGTTATACGAGATAGATATAACCATACCATAAACTGATTGGCATTATAATTTAAGACAAGAAAAGCGTGTTAAAATTGGCGTAAAAAATGTGGCCAGAAATAACATACCAATGCGGATCAGTTTGAGATGTGCGGTTTTTTAGGGCTTATATCTTTTTTTTTAGGGCGTAGCTTGAGTAGTGCACAGCAGTGGCTGCTGCAGTCGATTTGAAACCGCATTAGTATCTTAATCATGCATGTCACGGTCACAAATTGAAACGATCCATCAAGCAAGCTCAAGAGCATGAGAACAGCGGCAAGTTTATACCCAGTGGAAAATTTTGGTCCATTGACCGAGCGAGCGAGCCGTTTTGTACAAGTGACATATAAAAGCGTCGCTGCTTTCCGGTAGTTGATACGAATAACAAACGAGATTACATTTTGAGATTTAAATTTTTCAGAGAAAATATATATTTAATCAAAACATATTTTTATGAAAAAAAAATCGCTGTAAGCTATTAAAAAAAAAACTAGAATTCTCAGCTTTAATAAAGACCTCTAGTACTGCGTGTATAACATTTGGGATTATATACTTTATGTCATAGAGCTTTGTAGAAAAACTTTGGATTTCATTTGATAGGTTCGTCAAACTCTAAAAGACTCAACTGCCAATATTTCAAAAACGAGAAACTTTTTGAGTATAATAAAAATGCATACTCGTATTCTTAGGCTGTATTTTTTTGCTCCATATTGGAAGAATTCAGTTAAGTTAATTTATATAAAAAGTAAAACTATACATTAAATAAATAAGCCCTTCCGAATTATATGTATATCTATCAATCGTAGATCAAATCTTTCAACTAATATACTATCTATAAAAAAAAATCCTGGTTTTCATTGCATGTGATTCGAAAGTATGGGGAGCCAGTATTAAAATTTTTTTAAAAAAAAATTGGTAATCGACTAAAATTAAATTTTTTAAATATTATTGTAACGATCTTTAATCTTTCGTACACTCAGAAAAAAAAGACGATCTTATTTGAATTTGCTCAAAAAAAATTGGTTTAAGTCAAGAATTTAATAAATTTAAATTTTTGTTTCGTTCTCGATTATTTTTAGCTAGGGAACAATATACTGTCAATATCAATATTTTGTTTTTACTTCATATTTATTTTACAATCTGTCTGTTGGACAACATGGCAAAATTACTAAAAATAATTTTTTTGAATTATTTCAACATACAACATTTTTTAAATAAGTGCAAAATGGTATTATTAATAGGTTATTCTTTCATTGAGAGTAATTACTTGTTCTTAAAATCATAGTAAAGAGTCAGACCTTGATATTTTCTGTCTGGACAACGCTCTTAACTCAACTGCACTCGTTCTTAAAATTACTAAGCATTTCCAAATTAATTTGCTTCCATACAAAATTATCTTAAGGAAAAGAATTTTGGCATAGTTTTAATACCGTAAATTCTTATTTTCAATTGCTGAATTTTTCTTAGTGTGGACTTGTAAAGGGTCCAGTTGGATAAGTTACTGGAAACTGCCCCGACAAGTTTTTTAAAAACTAATTCGATGTATAATGCAAAAAACTAAATATTTGCAAAATTTCAGTTTTTAAACGTAACGCGTTACTGCTTAATTTAAAAAAAAGTATTTATCCTTTTTATTTATTGTGACTAATCTACTGAATATTACTGAACGATATTTTTTTTAACATTAGCAACAAGGCTATTTAAAATATTTTTTTTAAACAACTAATTTTCTTAAAAAAAAATATAAAATTTTCTTAATGTATGTTCCTTAAATAGGTCAATCACCTTTTTTTCTAGTCGTGTTTTTATACGTTTTTTATGTGGTGTAAATATGAATCAAATCGATTTGGTGGAACAATGTTAAAAAAATAAAACAAAAAATTTTTTATGTTTTTTTTTAATGTATGAAAAAAATGTTTTTTTTTGTCAAAAGATGGCAAAAATTATAAAAAATTTATATAATATTTATTGGAATGAAACTTCATGGTTTAATTTAAGGTTTCGATGATGAAAAAATTTGATTTATATTGTAAGTAAATATTAAAATTTTAAAATTGCTTTACAATCGATTTTTCAATCATTTTAATTAAATGGTGCAATTTCAATAAAAATGTGTGGGTCAAAAAAATCAGATTTTCACATGTGCATGCTGGGTAATAACTGCATAGAATCTTCAGAAAATCTTTTTAAGCTTAATTGGTAGACAAGTATGTTAGAAATAATGTTCCGAAGTGAAATAAAAAATAAATAAAGTTTCCCCAACTATGCTAAATTCCTATGTTATCCCCTAAAAACACAAGAAATAGCTTTAAGAATTTCCTTTGCCGCCTGAAGGCCTACGTAGCTCTGATTGCAAGCCTTTATAGCTTAGAATTAGCTTTTACTTTATAATTATATAAATAAATAAATAAAATAAATTTCCTTTTACACTGATTGCATACTTGGACCTAGCATAGCATTAAACTTTGAAGGTACTTATGAAGTTTTGTTTATGTACTAGGGGGATTGGCCCCCGGCTCGCTTCGGGGGCTCAGGAGCTCTCTCATTTTCTCTTCAGTCAAATTCAACTTCTTTCAAAATTCCTTACTTTATAAAAACATGAGAAAAATATCATGAGAAACAAATATCTTCCGCTATACACACAACATGTTCTACACTTTCAAAAAGATGACAAAAAAAACTTTTTTATGTGATAGAGGGATGTATAAATATGAAGTTTCTAATTTTGATTTAATTTTTACGTAAAAATTTTTATTTAGTTTTCTTTATGATACCAAATTGAAAATAGTGGTTTTCAACCAATTTGATGTAAATATTTTGTAAAAATAACCCTTGAGCATATACTAAAAAAAAAGGATAAAATCTAATCAAAAGTAAGAAAAACACAAAAAAATAAAAATATTTGTTTTTTATTTCTATTTTTCAATATTAAAAATAATATTTTGAACTATCTCAATTTTTTGTTTTTTTTAAATTAGTTTTGATTTCCACTTTTCAAGCGAATAATAAAAACGCATCAAAATAGGAAATAAGCGGTTAAGACTATTTTTTTATTTCTTTATTTTTATTTTCCAATATTAGAAATAATATTATTAGAAATATATATTTTATTTACAATTTCCCATTGCTGCAATCGCTCAAAGTACGACGCACGTCAAAGTTTTTTCTAAGCACTAAATTTCCAACTGGGGTGTGTGTATAGTTCAGAGTGTAAAATAAAAAGAGAACGTGATAAAGTGGGAGAGAGAGAGAGAGAGCGCGCTGCAGCGTAACAGCAACAACAACGACAACAACTTGGCTAACATATATGGGCTTAGTAGTAGTTAAAGGGTTACTTGGCATAGTATCTGTATTTGTTAGTGGGCCGCATTTAAAAATAGAACGCTAGTTGAGCTAAAATTAACTTTTTGCGGTTAAACAAATGCCAGCCAGTGCCTTATATAGTCCATAGAGAGATATAACTATGGTATGATAAAATATCATTACGATGATATATTTAAATAAAAGCTGGTTATAACTGGCGCAGCTTTTGATTGATTTCAATGCAAATTTCAGCTAGTTGCAGGCGCATTTGCGAATAACTTTGTATTTAGATTGTAAGCTAGGCATTTCTTTCGAGCTCTAGGCAACTGCAGCTGCTAACTTGGCTAATAGCCTACATATATGACGAACTAACTAACTGACTAGCTGACTGAGCCAAGCTGGCCTCCTAGCCAACAGTGGAGTGGATTCTGTTGTTGTTGTTGTTGTTGCTGCCACATGCTGCGTTTGGTTTTCACTTTCAAATTCGCGCACTTTGATTGACATTTTTGGTGCCTGGCTGTTTGACTCTGTCACAGACTGTCACATAAATAAAACTTAATTAAATTAGTTTATTATGCAGCTAAATAATATTAGTCACGTGTGTTTGTATGTGTGACTTGATCTTGACAGACAATCATATGTCATGTAAATGATGGTAGGTTCACACTGCCTCACGTAGTGACAATGTGATGTGTGAAAACTGTTTGCATTGGTGGCACAGAAATAAATCGCTATTAACGCGAGATGAGATAGATTAAACCCTAATATTCAGGCAAAATATGAGCACTACAAAACTGTACTTGAGATACTGTTTGCATAGACCTCTAAAAAGTTTTAGACTTCATAATGGCAAAAAATCGAATATTTGTGACAGACGAAATTCTGGTTATGAATATATCACAATGACCAAACTCTAACTACTGTGACAGTAGAACTTCTTATCAAAAACTGTGTCGTCTATTGTCATAATGTTTATAAATCATAAATCTTTAGCCGACTAAGTTCCACCGAAGCTTTTGCAAGAATTGCTAATTTCACTTAAAGAAACAAATTTTACACAAACTGCAGCGCACGTCAATTCGACAACGTCTGTTGCCCCTTCGCAACCAAATATGCATAAAATATGAACGATAAGTTAAGACTCGTCGTTTCGACGACGGCTGATGCTACAAGGCTTAAACATTTAAACAACTTTTTATTTACAAATTCAAACAGCTGCAAGTATGGGAACTAGAGCTAAGAGTCAAGTTGCCTGATATAACTAAATGGGGAACTAGCTCCTATCCATCTTTCGATTAAGAAAGAATATTGTCCTTTATGTAGGGCAATCTGATCATTTCTTTAAAATATTGAGCTAAGAAACAATGAATTTCCCAAAAGAGATAGTCTAGCTACTTATTCCAAATAAGTTATAAAGAAAACCTTTCCTTTGGGGCACAGCAAAGTTGTAGGGTTAACATACCATAGCTGACTATATATGACTCCAGTAAGTAACATCTCCAAAACACTCTAATGGGACCTGATGACTGGAAAATCAGCATGAACCAAGGAGCCATAAAAATGTTCACAGACGGAACCAAAATGGAATCCGGCGTTAGGGCCACGGTATAGACCCACCCATGAAGGTATCTTCGAAGTTACCGCACGTCAATTCGACAACGTCTGTTGCCCCTTCGCAACCAAATATGCATAAAATATGAACGATAAGTTAAGACTCGTCGTTTCGACGACGGCTGATGCTACAAGGCTTAAACATTTAAACAACTTTTTATTTACAAATTCAAACAGCTGCAAGTATGGGAACTAGAGCTAAGAGTCAAGTTGCCTGATATAACTAAATGGGGAACTAGCTCCTATCCATTTTTCGATTAAGAAAGAATATTGTCCTTTATGTAGGGCAATCTGATCATTTCTTTAAAATATTGAGCTAAGAAACAATGAATTTCCCAAAAGAGATAGTCTAGCTACTTATTCCAAATAAGTTATAAAGAAAACCTTTCCTTTGGAGCACAGCAAAGTTGTAGGGTTAACATACCATAGCTGACTATATATGACTCCAGTAAGTAACATCTCCAAAACACTCTAATGGGACCTGATGACTGGAAAATCAGCATGAACCAAGGAGCCATAAAAATGTTCACAGACGGAACCAAAATGGAATCCGGCGTTAGGGCCACGGTATAGACCCACCCATGAAGGTATCTTCGAAGTTACCGGACCACTGTAGTATCGTATTAGTAATGTAGATCTCTGGAACGTAATTAATCAGAAACCTCTGCCAGTAGAAGTGTAAGTGGTGATGGATTCGGCATACCTTCTGGAGATCCAACGAGAACCTGGCTCGGCAGGCACTTCGTTGGAAGCCTTATGGGAGATGTCGTCGCGTTGTTGCGCCAGCAAAAACATGGAGAAGAGCTATTGATCATGAACTACAAATCGCCAGCTACTCATGGAATGATATCTGCCGTGAGTCCCGTAATAGAGTTCGCTACAAGAGCTTGGTCGAGGCCCTATGCTCCACTGGGAGTCGAGGATGAAAGAAGAAACAGACGTATCCAAACATAATAAAGCCTGTTTCTTCTTTCAGAAGTTTTAAATATATTATGAAGCTGCTTTGAATAGTTCAGGCAGCAAGTCTAACAATCAATATGGTAGGCTTAATATACATCAAGCCGAATTCCAACATTGACAACGAAGAGCATGAGGAATAAAAATCAATTGCGAAGTAAACTTATTATTTACAACAAAATGAACTTATTTTTATATTTCTGGAAATTGTTTTTAAAATGAAAATGAGCGTTGCAACGCCCACATCTACATTTATTTGAATATTATAAGACTAATAAAAAATAGTAAACCAAAAAAAATTTTTTTTTTGTAAAGTTATTAATAAATTGCTCTAAAAGTGGTCGTTTGCCCCATAGTGCAGTGGCATCAACTTTTCAAAATATGTTTGTACTGAAATACATATATAAATTCTTTAAATGAAATAAAACTTTGCCTTCAAACTTTTTTGATTATACAACACTGTACGCTTTTAAAGAAAAGAAATTGTAGGTAGGAAATTAAGGCAAATAGTGGCGTCTTAAGGTATAAGTTATTCAATAACACGATTTTTTTAACAATCAGCTGTTTTTTTTTTTGATGTGACGTTTTTATAGCTATGCAAATGTCAGTGCCGTTCTGTGACACGAGAACTAGCTTGTGCACCGCGTTGCAGTGTGAACCTAGCATAAGAATAAATCAAGTGCAATTTTGGTGAAATTCAGAGAAATTTTGGCTGCAGAGGACTTAGAAAATAATGCAGGCCAAGAGCTGCTGCTTTATGAAAGGTTTCCTACTATCACCTGGTAACAATTTGGTAATTGGCTAAAAAAGCTTTTAACACTAACATCTGCAGCATACCTCATGCCTTGACGGCTTATGACGCAGTGTGCATCCAGCATTAGTTATAAGCATGGATTACTTACTATATTTGTAATATTTAAAACTTACGCAAAACAAAAACAAAATGCCTTTATACTAAAATAAATAAATAACCAATTTTTAATTGAATTTCTACCTACATTTTTAACCTGTTTGACGGCATTCCGTGGCAATCAACGTCGACATCGACGCTCGCTCGTATGGAGTAGAGTAGTAGTCGATGACGCTCGTTGTTGTTGTTGATGTTATGGATGCTGTAGTTGTTGTTGCTGTTGTTGTTGTTGTTGCTTTTATTATATGCATAGTATATATATGTAGTTGTTATTGTAAATTGCTATAACCAAGCGCCGCAGCAGCGCAAACCTCGTGCTGTTTTTTTTTTCTTCTGATTTTTTCTCACTGCACTCAAAGTCTGAGCAACAAAGAAGACCTTTTGCATTAAGTATTGCCGCCATCAGTAACAGCGACAGCCGCAAAGAGTCCGCAGAGTCCGGAGCTTATCAGTCAGCCAGCCAGCCAGCGACGACTCTTGGAACGCTTGAGTGGAGCTGCTGCAGCAGGGCGCTGGCAACAGGGAGTAGGGCGCCGGGAGCAGTTGAGGCTAAAGAGACTGCAAGGCAGCAGCAGTGTTGTAAAGTGAAGTGATAGTCACTGAACGCGTGTCATTTACTTACTTAGTCACTCGCAGACACGCACACACACACAGACCTACTCACGCAGACGAAGTTACTCACGCACACACACACACACTCTCACAGGGTTGCATTTACTTGGACCCGATGGCTTGATAAGCGATTTGCATCAGCTGCTGCTAAAATGGAACGTTGGAACGTTTTAGAGCTCAATTCCAATCAGACCGGGTGTGAATGCTCTGAAGGATGTTGACTTGGCACGCATACCAACGCACACCAGCTAAGTATCCATGTGTGTAAATAACTGTGTCTGCATTGTAATTATTATAATTACAACAATGCAGTAGAGTAGTGTGTGTATCTGTGTGTGTGCTATTACATAAACATGTAAAATTTCTTGGACGGACGCTGGGAGTTAACAATAATAAACGATCAAAACGAGCACTAGAAAAAATCATATCGGTTCAGTGTATAGGGCTCCAGTAACTTGTTTTTTTGTTTACAAATATGAAATGATTCATTATGTAACAAGTTAACGAACCAAAATATTCTTTCAAACTCTACAAGAAATTTATTTTCAATACTCATAAAGAAATGACAGTAAAGCTCCTAATAAGGAATTATAACGAATTTTTCCAAATAACAATTTCTATTTAAGTGCACTGCTCTTGTGATCTGCTTAATCAACTAATCCTTTGCATATGAATTATCATACAGATACAGTACTCAACTTTACCAAGAGATACAAAAAATATTTCCATCAAGAGAGGGATGGAATGCTAGCCCAATCTGGTAACATGACGACTTAAAAAGTAATACACAGATGAATCAAAAACGCTTCAAGAGGTAGGAGGAATAGTGAGCCCCATAGCACACACCACAATTTTCCAAGCGGAACTGTACGCAATAATGGAAATATTGGAGCATCTATCCAAAAGAGAACTCAAGAGAGTACCGATCCTAATACACTCAGACAATCAATCAGTCCTCAAAGTACACATTTACTTGCAAAGTCCTTATAGAGTGCACCAATGCATTCAACCAACTGTTCACCCACAACCAAGTCTCCTTGATATGAGTGCCCGGCCATTTGGGGCATGAAGGCCCATCTCCCTATTTTGGCTTCAACAAAAACTATATACAACATGAGACTAAGAAATGGACTCAACAAAAAGTCACAGAGGACGGAATGGCCTTGACGGCCTCAACCACTTTAAAAAATTCCTGAACTTTAGCGCCAAAAGCGCTCACCGTAAACAGGAAAAGTCTAAAGACACTCTCTGGAGCACTAATAGGTCACTTTGCCTGCAACAAACACCTACACTGGAATAGGTATATCGGCTTCGAACACATGCAGATTCTGGTGTGATGAGGAAGAATCAATAGATCACCCGATCACAAATTGTGATCTTAGGTACATACCTACTAGGAGATGAAGACCTTCAAAACCTCCCAGTGAAAAGGCTGGTCAGTTTCCTCGACATGATGAACGACTAAATAAATAGAGGTTCACAATAGATCAAACTGGTCGCAGTGCATATAAGCCTTTGCCTAACCCTCAACAACGATTACGATTAGTAAGGCCGAAGGGTATGCCGATACCTTTCATGGCGCAGAGACTTTCATCTGTCTAGTAGAGAGTTCTTAGCGTCAACACCAGGCTCGGATCCAGAAGAAGAAGACCGATTAAGGCCTTATGTTTCTATTTGAAACAAAGGGAGCCTACACTGCCGGCCAAAAGTTTCCAGACACTTGAGAAATTTGATTTAAGTCCAATCGAACTTCTTTGGGCTGAACTTAATCGTTAAGTCAGGAAACAGTGTCTGTCTTCAAAAGAAGCTCTCTGGAATGCAATAAAGAAGTTGTGGAAGCAGCTGGAATCAAAAGTTTATGAAAAACTTGTCAACAGGCTAAGGGTGTCTAAGCTAAGGGTGGATATTTTGACGAGAAAAAAAGTATAATCGTGCTATATGTACAAAAATATTATCCGTTACAGTTGAAGTAATAAGTTATCCTTAACAACGGATCTAGACTTTAGGACATTATAATCTTGGAACATCTCCTCCAGGATGGTTAAAGAATGCCTGAACTACCTCCAAACCCTGTCCGCCCGGAACAAAGTCGTGCTATGTTGGGTACTTGGACACTCAGGAGTGGATAGTAACACGATCGCTGAAGATCTAGCACGACAGGGTGCCTCCACCTGGACTACATCTCCTGCGCCTTTTTGTGGTATTGGCTGGTCCACAATAAAAACCATGATAAACAAATGGGCTGCAGGACAACAAAGGAGTTACTGGTTCTCTTTGCCGGGGCTGCGTCAAACAAAAGCGCTTGGCAAACCTCTGGATGTGATCAAGACAAAAGGTTATGACAGAGTGGACTTCAAACTCCTGGCAGCATACGTATTTGGCCACCACAATGTTAGTTACCATCCATTGGCCTATCGGACTCTTCAGAGTGCAGACTCTGTCTCGAGGATGATGAAACCACCAGACATATTCTCTGTGACTGCCCCGCGCTGGTATGAGACTGAGCTTGTCACATGGGAAAGAAAAGAATGAGTCTCTTCCATCTTAGGTCAATACCAACAAAATACTTCCGGAAAGCGGAAAGTCTTTTGACATAATTTATGGGTTGGTACAAAGGATCGTATGTTCGCAGTGACCCACTTTTTTGTGAGGAACCCATGCGAGGAAAAAAAAAGGTAAGCTGAAGGGTATTTATTAGAAGAGTACAACTGACTTCAGTTGACCTTATATTATACAAAAAAAAGTATAATTTATTTTGAAAAGAATCTGCTTCTCAATATGATACCTTTCCTGAAATAATGTGGCTATCTCCTCGCTGGTGAAGTGATGGCAACCCAGGCTTGGAATTAGTAGGCTAATCTGCTGACTGCAGCTCAACTTATATCATATCTGATTACTGAAACCGATTAAGGCTCAATATTTATGTTTGGAACAAAGGAACCCTAGATATATAATCCCATGATCAAAGTCGATACGAGGTTCTTTGGAGTTTTTGAACAACTTAGGAAAAAATTCCCCTTTCTCGCCACAGTTGTGAGAAAAGCTTTGAACAGCTTTATTAAATAATTTTAAATATTTTTATTTAATACAATAATAAAAAACTATTATTTTAGGAATATTCTTGTTAGTGAACTGGTTCAAAAGTCAAATGAATTCCATACGCAAAATCTGGCCGAATCTGAGAGTCGGCATAGCTCAAGAAAATTTACTTTCACAAAATCTATCCAAAATCTACCAAATGGCCTATATAAAAACATTTTTATCATACATCAATTATCTGTTTTTTTTTTGCATAAATTATGTAATATATTTGTTGTTCTGCTTCCTTGAGCTTTTGTGGTTGTTACATCAAACCATATTCATGTTTATCAATTTTTCAAATACAAATACTTGGTTTTAACTCTTATTATCCGCTTGAAAGTGGCTCAAACCAGCGGATCTAACACACTGTGAGGTTATAACAACAACAACACCAACAACAACACAAACAACAACAGCAAAACAACACAAAGTAAACAAAATTTCTAGAAACGTGTTTTCAAAGTCGACTCTTACATGTTGTAATCCAATCCAAGCGCGCACCTGAAGATCATTTTAGTTTTTTTGTGCTAATTGTTTGTTTTTATTTTTATTTTTTTTGTGGCCTTATTTTTAGTTTCAACTTAATTTATCAAAATGATATAAAATTTGTTAGTCTTGTGATATTTATGGGCTATCAACGATGATTGAACTGTACAACGTGCGTATACGTAATATGCATATATTTATTTATTTTATGCACACTTTGAATTTTAAATTGAGTTTACGGTATTATTATAAACTGATCAAAAAAGTTTGTTTGTTATGTGCATTTTGTGACGACGTTTGTTACGTCAAATTAAATAAGTAATTTAATCATAATAAGTGAGATTGGGAGGAAATAATCTAAGTTAATTAAATATAGAGCATTCTAGGATGCATTGATAGATGGCAATATATAATTTTTTGATTAGGCTGATTAAATCCCTTTGTCCATGAATTTTTTTTTTCAGCTTAAGACAAATTTTATAGGTCAAGAAATAAGAATAAATCTGTAGAGGAAATACTATCGAAAATGCAATTTTTAAACACACTAGTCAAAGAAGCTCATTTAAAAGATCAGATAAAGTTAAACTATTAAAAAATGACTTTTTTGTTTTTGGTTAAATTATTTTGAGAATGAGAAAGAGACTTTGACATAAAACTACTTTTGGTGTGATGTATAAAAGTATCCGACCTATAAATGGGGGGACCCAACAACCCAAAAGTACAACGCTGTCAAAAAATGAGAAAAAATATGTATAGCAATTATTATTAAAAATAAAATTTTTAAAGACACTATCAAAAAACTCTTCAAAATATCGGATGAAGTAAAATTTTTAAATATTTTTTAAAATTTTATTACAATAATGGAAATTTCTGAGAATAAATAAAAATTACGCAGTGGGGCAAATCCGACCTATAAATGGTGGAACCAACCATACGCCTAGCTCGAACCAAAAATACACCAGCGAACTATTTGGATAGCAAATCAAATAACGCTTACTAAAGAAATAAGAAAAAAATTTTAGAGAAACTAGTTCTAAAAATACAATTTTTAAATACTCTAGTTATAAAGCTGGTCAAAATTTCAGATGACATAATTTTTAAATACATTTTTGAATATTTTACAATACAATATTGTAAGTTTCTGAGAATTAGGGAAGACTTTGACATAAAACTACTTTAAGTATGAAGTATGACAATAACGCAGTGGGGCAAATTCGACCTATAGTGGGACCAACCAGATGTATAGCTCGAACAGAAATAACGCCAGCAAGTGTAATTAGGTTGATCAAATAACTTAGTTACTTAGCTATTCAACCCAATCCTCCTTTATTGGCATTCATTAAATTTTTATTTTGGATTATAAGTTTAAAAAATGAAAATTTTTTAAATAAATAAGTTTGTCTTTGTAAAACAATAATATGCTCTTTTGATTTATAATCGAAAAACTATTAAATTCTGCACTAAATCAAACAAAAAAAAGGCGGTCGCGATTGCTCCACCTGTTTTGAAAATAACACAATTTATTTATTGACAAATGATCATATCTGAAAAATTAAAAATGGTCAAAAAAAATAGGTAGCTCCAGAAAGTTGTAACAAATCGTTAGCTTTAATATGGTATATCGGACGTGTGGTTTCAATGTCAAATAAGCATTTTATAATGACCAAAGCCAATGACTAGGTCGGATTTGCCCCAGATAAGTTATAGTAAGTTGAAAAAAATGGCTATTTTTAATTTGTTATATCGGACCATATCAAATAATCATTGTATAGCCAAAGTCAATTACTATGTCGGATTTGCCCAAATTTAGCCTATATAACTAATATAATATTAGTTATGTAGGCTTACATTTTTCTGATATTTTTAAACAAATAATGACAATTTCAGATATACCTTTTTGGACTCCAAATATAAAACATTATATAATACTTCGATATTAAAAAACTTGCTTTCAAAGAACGAATTTATAGATTTTCAACAGAATCGAAGACATAGGTAGCTCCAAAAATATTTAATTTAATAATCTACAACGATAGTATGTTAAATATGACTCTTAATAATCGTTAGCCAAAAGAAGGATCGTAGAGAACTCCCTTAATTGTAAAAGTCTTTAGGAGGTCCACAGCAAGAGTATCTAGCACTGGGGCATTGGTGACGATTTGCTTTTCTTTCTAGGTTATTAATAAAAAGTTGTTATTGTTTATTTTTGTTCCCTTGATTTTCATTCAGCTGCTCTTAGTTAATAATATAATATCAATTTTTCATATGATTTATCACGTCTGACACTTTGGCCAAACCACTTGTCAAATGCTGTGCGACAACACGCTGTGATTTTAGATAAATTCATAAATTCATAATAACCAACGACTACGGAGACTTCGGCGACTTCAACTTGTCTTGCCTTCAAAGTTCAAATCACTTGCCACTCTCACACGCACAGATACAAAAATATCTCACAGATACTCACATATATATGCAGGCATGCCCACTGCAAACGGAACGACTTGTTTTCAATACATTTGCATTTGTCTATGTATGTGTCAATGTGTGTATTTTATATTTTAATTATTTATTTATGCGTTATTTTTGCGCGCCTTCATTTCGATAAGCTCAAAATGGAGATACTCGGTACAATTTACAGTTATACGCGCATGGCAGCTGTGCTGCGATTTGTTTTTGTTTTTGTTTGCTCTTGTGCTCACTCGATAAAAAATTAAAAAAAAATATATATATATACATATATTTAACAATTATTAAAAGCAACAAATCAGCTGTTAACGACGAACTTGAAATTGTGTACTGAAAAAACAATAACAACACAACAAAAGAGTATCAGACCGCCGGCGGCGGCTACGATAAAAGTCTCAAATTGTAGGCAAAAAAGGCGACATTTCCATAATCAGCGGCCTCCGAAAACGATTCCGAAACCGAGTCGTGTTTTCGCTACTCCGATTGCGCGACATCATTTCATGGTTTTTTATTATTTTGTGCTATTTCTTTGTTCTTAAAGTAAAACGTTACAAATAGTTTCGTGAATTTGGTTCAACAAAACAAGATCCGTACTATAAATACGTTAATGCTGATAAGCGAATTGTAGCCTATTTGAGAGGGGTAATCCCGGCAAGGAAAAATCCCAGAATCAACTTGTATGTAAATTTAAAGAGAAACTACTAGCAATCGGATACAAGCTAAAGCTGTTGTTTTAGGCAGCTGGAAAATTTGGCAAAGAATTAAACGGAATATGGTATTTCTAAAATATCTAAAAAACGAAGAACGTCGATAATTAACATTGTTTATTTTTATTTAAAAAAAAATTATAAAATTTTGAATCATTATTATAATATATTTATTTATAAATAAAAGATTGTGGCAACACTGAAATTTACTCTTACTTGCTCTCTGGTCAAAAAAGCACGAAACCTAATCTCAATCTTAAAATAAAAAATAATTTTAGTAAATATTTAAAATAATTACTAATAATGATGAAATTGTTTTGAAAGGGTCATTAATAAATATGTAGGTATAGATAGCCAGAGCGAAAAATTGTTCTACAATTCCAATTCTTTGTGCCACTGAACACAAATTTGAGATCGTTTTAAATCTTTCCTCTCTTCTTTATATCGATGATAATATTGCTATAATCCATTATCACGTAAACATCGATTACTAAGCTTACTTACGCTATACTAAAGTTACTTTAATAAATTACTTTAATAAATTTATATAATAAATTTATTTAGTAACAATATTAATAATATAGCATTCAAGTTTATTTTAGTCTAATTATATTAATTATAATTAATTAATTAATATTAATTAAATAATTTATTTGTTTACCAGAATATATTTTTATAAATAATGGCTGCATTAGGCTACCAACACAAGAAAAAATTTCAAAAATTTCAAAATCAAAACTTAAGGCTTTAAAAAATATTGCGTATACGTAATGTAAGCTAGAAAATATTTACAAAATTAAAAGCCGAATAAAGTAGTAATTATCAAATCATCGAAAACGAGAATACTTATACTTTAATATAATAATTAAAAAGATAATAAGAGAAGTTATAGTAAAACCAACCAAGAATAATTGTCAACAGACTAAAAATTAAGAAGCAGCATTATTCTATAAGAAAATTCATCGAATGAGCCATAATGGCCATAATGGTAGATAATATAGAGTTTGCAACGTTTAGCTTATTATTATCTAGCCAACAACTACTCTAACACACTAAATCCTTTATTACAAACCACTTATTACTGATAAGCTTGTAGACACGAATCATCGTTATGTAGAACCGATTATTACTATCTTTCATGATCTAAATTATTATTTTATCCATAATGGTTTATGGTATTAGGAGAGCATAACCGCAGGCTGCCCTTTAATAGCCGTCAAACTGGCATACGAAGGCATTCTAAGCCAATTGTCCAGGTGCAAAGTCCAATGCCAAAGCTAAAGCCAAATGGCAAACAATCTGTCCACCAAAACTACCTGGCCAACTTCTTTGCGTCGTATTAGCCACTTGTTGTAGTTACGACAAAGTTTGTTGTTGATATTTGTTGTTGGTTATACACTGTAATCACTGGGATTTGGGGTACTTCAATGATGATCTTGAAGCTAGTATATGATGATGTCTTTACTGGGCACTGTCAGTACAAGCCAAATACATGTCTCCCAGCCATACCACCTAACACCTTGCAAATCACTTCTGATACTTCGTTTGATCGCAAGGTACTTCTGTGGAAATCATATTACATAAAGCAAAGAAAATAGATTCTCGCTCTGCCTAGGAGCCTAGTTTCGCAGACATTTGCTTCACTCTGGAGTAAAAGGAATAAAGTACATATTTTTGCTTAGGAAAAACATAGCTCCTTACTCTAATCCGTTCTTTCCATCCACTAACTAGTCATTGAACTGGTTGAGAATGGGCTGCAGTAATTTTAGTTGTAGTCCTATACTCCTAACCCAGGCTTTTCCTATTTGACGATAACTACTCTAATGTAAGTCCCCTGAACTCTTTACATACTGAATAATAATTGACATGCTTCAGAAGACTTCTTATACGTGAGTTATCTCAGATTATGTCTAGCAGTCTCTTTGACCTAACGAACTATATTCTATTGGAAGGTTGTCTAATGTTAGTTGTATAGGTAGCTCAGATTGTGACTGAGGTCATCCCAGATACCATGAGGTCCATTGTGTTGCCTAATTTAAAGAAGGGGTGGAAAGGAATCGAAGAAAGGGTAGGGACTGTGGAGGAGGATCAAAGACTGTACATCCCTAATCGCCTAAGTCTCTCATGTTGCAGAACTATTTTGAGGATTCGACGAAAGCAGCCAGATCCGCTATGGGCATATAGGCTAGACTACGCAAATCGTCAAAGAATGGTCTTACTCAGGAAATAGGTTGGTCTTCTATAAAGCGCAGTGCTGTCGCATAGCAAGTGTTGGATGCTTTCTATCCCTTCCTCATCTCTGCAGCTTCGGCAGAAAATGTGATGGAGAACATGCAACTTATCACCATCCTAGTCCTGTTTTTATGGAAACGCAGGAGTTCAGCTATGGCTCATATCTATATCAGTTGCCTAGTGTCAACATCATTAAATAAACGAATAGGGCCTGATTAATTGATTGATCGTTAGACACATACTATCCGGTATCTGATACTTGATAAGGAAACAGAAGTCATATGAAGGAAACGTAGGAGATTAAATTGAGGCATATAGAGTACTTTTTTTGTAGGAAATTCTGTGCATAAGTTTATTTTCAAAAAATGGTCAGCTTGGATTCAGGCATCTGGTATCGATACTTGATCCGGAAGTAGAAGTATATGAAGAAACGTACCAGATTAAATGGAGGCATATAGGGTACTTTTTTTGTGAAAATTTTGTGCAGAAAATTATTTTCCAAATATGATCAGCTTGGATTCAGACATCTGGTATCGATACTTCATACAGAAATAGACGTATATGAAGAAACCTACCAGATTTAATGGAGGCATGTAGTGTACTTTTTTTTGGGGAAATTCTGTGCATAAGTTTATTTTCCAAAAAAAAATCGATCCGTGTATCTGTCTATATAAACACCTATATCTCTAAGATCGCTAGATACTTCAAGTTTTAAAAAAAAAACTATGCTGAGTTAAGTTAGTAGAGTCCCTGTAGAAATCGAAAAACTTTTTTTAGAAGAAATTGGCTGCAGAGTATTCCATGTGCCACCGCGCACCAATTTGGCTGATTCGAAAAAAAAAATGATTTTTTTCAAGTACATGCGAATACCAATGAAATTTTTGCATGGAAACGTGATAGCAAAAGTTGCTCATGTTGTTGTTGTTGTTGGTACGACGTTGGGGCGATCCGATCCAGTAGCTAGCCGGTCGGTCAAGCAGCCGCATCTGCTTGTGGAATTTATTTATCGTTAAGAAATGCGTGTAAAATAAGTGAAACTATTGGAAGCTGCTTCTGTGTGTTTGAGAGTATCTGTGTGAGCATCTGTATCTGTGTATGTGTGCGTGTGTGTGCCTAGTGTGACCAGTTTAGTTTGCATGTGAGCTGCAGCAACACTGCAAACTAATGCTACCACTTTTGATAAAATGTTTTGCTGTTGCATCTAAGCCAGCTCTGCTGATGACCAGTAGCAGCTGCATTGCTTGCCACCACTTGTTGCACATCTGGCAATAATAGCAACAACAACATTATCGGCTCCCCTGCTCCAACAACTCCTCCTGTTATCAGCAGCAGGAGCAGAAGAGGCAGCCTAGGCTGGAGCGATTGTAGTATATGATGATTTAGCAGGCCGCCTCGCGTATTTAGCAAGTTGCTTCACGATTTTTTGTGTTTGTGGAATTTCCGAAAGTGGTAGACCTTCGTTTTATTTTTATTTTTTTTTATTTTTTTCCTCCAACTTTTTGTTGGAGTTTGCCAGTTGTTTTGTTATCAGGTTTGTGAGCTGCTGCTCAACGACGTCGCTTTGATTTGTCTTTGCCTTCTGCTCATTTTTTATGCGGTTTTTTGGGGTCTATCAATTTCACACCTAGACTAGACTAACTTGTATATTTCACATTTTGAAGTTTATTGAGCTTAGTTTGCGTCAGTTTGTCAGTCTGTCAAGCCGTCAATTATTCGGCTTAAAGCCGCGTTTTCAATGCAGCAACTAAAAATAGCTGCCGCATATTTGCTTTAAAGCCAACAAAAAATCGAAAAAAAAAGCGAGAGCTTTTTATGGCCAAAGCCAAACAATCAATTTACTTGTTCTTCAAAATAAATAAAAAATTTACGATTTCATTTAGCAAGTTTTACAACAAAATATATAAATATATTTTTTTTATGCTGCCACGCGCAAATGCTAATAAATAAATAAAATAAATATTAATAAAAAATTACACCAGGCAACAAGTTTATTTTTGTTTTAAGTTTATTCGATACTCGTTTTGCATAAGTAAAACTTTATTTTAAATTATTGGGAGTTAGAAGATTCAATAGGTTAAGTTAGGGCGGAAGTTGGGTCTAACCATTCTTTCCCGCTAGAGAGGTCCCCTATATGAAGTAAGACAGCTATCCGGCAGCCTAAATAAACTTTAAGAGGCATTTAGGACTTTGTTTGGAAAGCTAAGATAATTCCTCGAGAAAGTGTGACTCTAGGAACTTAAATCTTTTACTGCCCAGCCCTAGGTCAGAAAATGTCAGAAAAGGTTAGGTTAGGGCGGAAATTGGGACTGACGTACCAACCCACTTAGGCCAAGGATAGTCTCATTGCAATACCGCTACAGTGAGCTATTTTACCACTCTTCCCCACTTGAGAGTTCCCCTATATGAGGTGTGAACGCCATCCGCCAGCCTGAATAAACCTTAAAAGGCATTTTGGACTGTGTTCAGAGAGCTGAAATAAATCGTCAAGAAAGTGTGACTTTGGGATACCTAAATCTTTTACTGCCGAGCGCAGCGCAATGACAGAAAAAGTGTTCGACTGTCTCCAGCTTCTCCTCATCGCCACAGCTTCTACAGAAGTCATGGTGGGAAACATTCAATCTGGATGATTGATTTCTCACCAGCCAGTTGACCTGTAATAGCACGGATGACAGATCGAGCACTGGGCTCTGTTCAGACAGCAAAGTGCTTTGGTTCTTTTACTGTAGTAAGTTGGCCAAGTTTGCCGCGGGATCCTGCACGTGTTCAAAGTCCGAATCCACGTCTTATTTGTACAGAGTGCTTACAGCTGGCCATGGGTATACCCAGGCACTCTTTGTCTTGAAGAAGGATGCTGGTAGTTTCTTGTCTAGCCAGTTCATCCGCAATACAGTTAGCCCTGGAAGTCCCTATGTCCTGGGACCCATATGAGTTAAATTGAAAACTGCTCAGCCATCTCCTCTAGAGACAAGCGGCAGTTATTCACTGACTTCATACACGAAGTCATCGAAACTATCAACTTAATAGCCGCTTGGCTGTCCGAGTAAATACAAATGTTCTTATTTCGATACTAGTAGGTTTCTTATTGTTATTACATGCCTCCTGGATATGCAGTGACCTCTGCCTGAAAAACACTGCAGTAGTCCGGGAGACGGAAAGCAGTTCTAACGTTGAATTCCTCAACGTAGACGCCTCCGCCAGCACGGTTGTCTAGCTTGGAACCATCCATGTATATCTTTAACTGAGCCAGCTGGGCCTGTTACACCTGTATTCCACTCCTCCCTGGTTGGAGTATAGGCTCTGAATTTGGTTGTGAAATGTTCCTGATTCACTAAGAACGAAGGAAGTTCTTAAACAAAGTCTTGAGAGAAATAATAATAATTGTTTCAACTCTAAATATTTTTCTGGCATCAGATATTTAGGAGAAGACATTTTTCACTGTCTGGCTATGTCATACCTCCTACTACCTTCTACTGTATCATGTATAAAGACATCCGATAAAATCAATAAAACTATATATTTAAAAAAGCATAAAACTCCTGGAAATCGAATAACCTACATTTAATCAGTGATCGCAAATAAGCAGTCTCTTGTGGTTAAAACAAATCAAAGAGAAAGAAGTCTATTGGATGAAAGTGCAAGGCACTATATATCATATTTTCGATAGACTATCCGAACAAAGGATAAACTTTTATTGCTGTAATTTTTATTCAAAAATCAAGCTTAACTCTTATTTTTTGTACTTTAAAAAAGTAAAAAATTACTGAAATAATAATAATAATCCTAAATCATTTAATTCTCCATTTTTAGACAATTTCTTACCTACTGAGTACTTCATAAGAGAAGACTTTTATTGTCTGACCAGCACCGTAATGCTATTCGAGTATATCGATAAATATCCAAAACCAACTTGTCAACTGATCACCTATCTAGTTCACCCAAAATTAAGCCCAACATATTTGGGGCTCTGGGTCATAAAACGGCTGTTGTCTAGTGTAATGTAAGCCATAAATCGTTTGCCTAGTTTTAGATTTGATTCGAGCTTGATTTAGTATTTTGTTTACGCAGCCGCCGCAAATGTCAACGGCTTGGCAAATTAGCAAATCAAATGGCTTGTAATGCGATAGGGCCATAGATTCAGATTCCGACTTAGATTCAGCTTCAGGTTGAGCTGTAGACCCGGCTTAGTAGAGCCAGCTTTGGATTCCGCTAGTTACTAACTTAGTTAACGACTAACGGCAGCTAAGCTAAGCATGGCCAGCGGCACTTTATCAAATTACATCAGTCGAGCTGTCAGCATGGGAATGTGCCCGATCTCTCTCCATGTCTTGTTTGTAGGGTGCTACATGCCACATGTCTTATGCAAGCATTTAGACCCATTAACGCCGTAGGCTACACGCCCAGTCATATGTATCTGTTTCAGCAGTCCAACGTGTGTATAGTAATTATTCAATTAGTTAAATGGCGCCATAAATTAGCAACTATATTGATATGTATTCATAAGATACATAGATAGTATTATATATAGTGCAACTATTAAACGAGCTGTCAAAAAGGGCTCCCAACTGCCGCCACTGCCCGACATTCTGTTCATTCTGACAGTCAATTTGTAAACTTATTGAGCGCACTTGAGCTTGGAATGTCGTTGATTTAAATCAACTTGCCATCACTTGAACTCATAGATAGGAAATATATGTATATGAAATGAATTATAGGTATGGAGAGTTTTACATAAAGTTTGAGTATAGCTTTTTTTAGGAACAGACGGGAATCCTACTTCCGTCACACTATTTTTTATAAAAAAGTTTTTCTTTACATTCGTAAATTTTGCATGCTGCGTATGAGCCTTAAAACAAAAAGACGTTAGACTTTGTCACGATAATCTTTATCTATCTCTTTGCTTCATTTATTACATCCAATTAAATCACGAAGGTGCTATCCAGTAAATATTTGGCGCACTCGACATTTTAGAGTTCATTAGAAGAGTTTCAAATACTCTGGCGGTCCAAAGATTATACAAAAAATTGTGGGAAAAAATTTCAAAAGCTGTTTAATTGCAAGAACTGTCAACTACTTGAAAATGGAACTATGAAAACAATAAATCAGACCCTTTCCATTATTCTGATCTAATCCCAATCGAACTTCTTTGTAGAGCTGGTCCTACGATTTCCAGTTTCCGGAAATCGATCTTTTTGATCGATAGTTAAATGCTTACAATGGAAAAAGATTTATTAAATTTATTTTAATTGCAAGATTTGTCAACTACTTGAAACACGGAACTATGAAAATAATAAATCAGACCCATTTCCATCATTCTGATCTAATCCCAATCGAAATTCTTTGTAGAGCTGGTCTCGATCTCAAATTTTTGACAAACGACCTTTTCGATCGATAGTTTCTTGGGCAAAAATGCTTAAAATGGCCCAAAGAACCAAAATCGCTAAGAGACCCCAAAACGTTTTTCCAGCCCCCTACAAATTGGGCACCCTAATGAACACGTATAGCAAAGTTGCCTGACTTATAAAGATCGATTCTCAATAAAGTAAAATCGATTTTATTGTCAGAAAATATGAATCGATTAAATCGACTTATTAAATCGAAATCGATGTTCAGCTCTACTTCTTGACTGACTACGTTTATGTTAATGCTGATCTCTTGATGGCAATGCAAATTGGCATAATAAGTCACTCAGTACCACTGATCTCGAAAATCTTCTCAAGAAGCCTACAAATGTCGTAGCCTAAAATGGATTTAGAAAAAAAATAATAATTGATTCTTTTTTCTTTATAGACTCTGGGACCTCGATATCTTTTGAATAGATGATATTGTCCTGATTTCCACTTGACTTATTATTTCCACATATTAAGCAATAATTTCGAGTTCAGACATACTTAGAGCATACTCCTCCTGGATGGTTAAAAAATGCCATAATTACATCCAAGCTCTGTCCTCCTGGAACAAAGTCGTGCTATGTTGGGTACCTAGACACTCACGACTAAATGGTAACGCGATCGTTGACGATCTAGCACGACAGGGTGCCTCCACCCTGACTACATCTCCTGCACCGTTGACTGTGGTATTGGTTGGTCCACAATCAAGACCATGATAAACAAATGGGCTGCAGAAGAACATAGAAGATACTGGTTGCTCCTTACCGGGTGTTGCATTAAGAAAAAACTCTTGTCAAGAACTCTCGGATAATGATCCAAAACAAAAGGCTCTTGGCAGAGCGGATTCTAAAGCTCGATGGTGCATACCTAATCTGGACACTTAACTGTTAGATCACCATCTACAGAAAATGTCGCCTATCGGACTCTTCACGAGTGCAGACTCTGTCTAGAACAGCGATAAATGACAACCAGAATTCGATATTCTCTGTGAGCTGCCCAGCACTGTGAATGGGTCAGATCATTTTACATGGGTAAAGAACCTTTCATTCTTACTGCTATTCAATCGGATTTTAAGCGGATAAGTCGTTTGCCGTAAATAATAGGTTATCGGTACAAAATATCTTCACTGGTCGCAGTGCCCCACCTTTTTGTAAGGAACCCATACTGAGGAAAAACCTCAAAAAATATATATAAGAATAATTTCCTATGAAAAAACCATGAATCCCGCTTTATCATGCCTCTACATCGCATTTTGATGCCGACTTGTCGACTTAGCAATATACTCTAGTTTATCACATCACCTACGATCAGTAGGTTTTGGAAAATAAAAATCGATTTTAAATCTTTTCCTTTAAGTGTATATCCAAAACTCCAAATGCAACCCTCGTCAAACCCATCAGCTGTTCGCCGTCGTGGCCATGAGAAATTCCAGAACATTATAGCACCCACAAGCAAGTATAAACGTTGAACTTTAGCTTGTCGCTACTTGCTACTGACATTTAGTCACACCCGGCGTATGCGTAATATTATTATCCATGCTATTAGATAACTTACCTTTTGGTGTGTTTAAAAACGTTTCAAAATCCACAAATCCTTTGGCTGCAACTGCACCAACAACCAATTCTGGCAATCCACAAATGTTGCATGCATCCTAGTTGTGATTGTGTTAGTGTATAAAGCTGCTGGAACAGTGGCACTTTTTTCTTGTTATTTATTATTTTTATTTTTTTTAATAATTGGGTCACACACAGATTAAAAAACACAGCGCACTTTTTACATGATTAATTTTGATTTATTATTTCTTAAATTTGTAATGCTTTTGTAATATGCTGCTGGGCTTTAGTCGTAGATACGAAACGTTGCACTTTATGTGGGGATTGGAATAGCCCCAAACTAAGCTAAGCACGCGCTGGGCAAGTGATGCACACACACACTAAGACACAAATACACTCACACACTGAGACACACACACAGCTTGAAATATCAAATGATACGCTCTATACGTCATACAGTGCGTATTCAAATCGTAACGTATCGATAAACGCCAACTAAACGCACGAACTTTAACGTAGCTGACTGACGCCTCCGTCGACGTCGCGGTCAACGTCAACGTTTACGTTTCTTCTTTGCCTTTCCGTTTCTTTTCCGTGCGCGCGCGCGCTTTGAAGACGACGCCGTTAAGTTTTAAGCTGTTTACTGTTTTGTTCTTAGTCTTTGCTGCCTCTTCTTCTGCTTCTGCTTCGGCTGCGGCCTCTGCGTTTGGTTTGCTTGAGCGCACGCTAGATGTCGCTTTTGCTTATCTTATAGCTTATTCATTTTAAAGGGTAGCGCTTTAAAGATTTTGCTTTTTCGCTTTTTTTTGCTGGCTTTTGTGGTTTGTTATACATTAAAAACCGCATAATATAACAATAACAATTATTACAACAACAAAAAAATATACACACACACAAACACGCACACACACACACGCGTGTGTATAATTCAAATCTTTTGCTCTTTCTTTCTTCAAGCTGGCAGCTTTGACGTTTGCGTTTTTTTTAGGCAACGCATGTAAATTGGATTTCAATTTTTTATGTATTTATTTTTTTTTTTATGCGTTTTTTGTTAAAATTTGATTTTTTTTGGACAGCAGCAGCAGCAGCGACAACGGCGGCAAACGGCAAACTTTTTGAAGAAACGAACGGTTCCGTACAACGAGCGTTGAGCGCAAAAAACTGAATGAGCGGCCAATGCGGCCAGGCAAGGCAAACAGGCGGCCAAGTCGAGCCAGCAGCCCAGCAGCCAGCCAGCCAGCGAGTCAGTCAGCCAGCCAGCCAGCGAGCTAGTTAGTTAGTTTGAGAGTCGTAGTAGTGAGAGTCGAACATCACACACAGTTACACAGTAACACACACATAGATACACACACACACACGGCTACACACAACTACAATTCACATATCAAGTTGCTTAAGTCGCTCAAGCGCCATTTAAGTTGAGTAATTAAAACAAGCGGCGATTTGCATGAGCGTTTGTGTGTGTGTATTAGAGTATCTGTGTGCGTCTTTGAGTGTCTGTGTAAGTGCGATTAATTACACTGTCCTACAGAATTGAAAAAAATCAAAGAACTTTTCAAGTGACATAGTGTACGTTGTAGGTCTTGACGAGTAGATCACGATAGCGTTTTTCAAAATTGTCTAACACCCCCAAAATCGGAAGTTATCGCTTAAAAACCGTTTTTCGGGTCTGCGATCACTCCCACTATCACAACGTCGCCATTTTTCAACCGATTTTCGATTGCTTTACGGTTTTGGAAAGAAGAAGATTCAAGCTTTAAGATGATATACATTTGTTTATACTTTATACAAAGCAACTTCGTGATTTTTTAAAAGTTATCTAAGATTTACACTTTTTTTATTCGATTTTGACACTTTGAAGTCATTTTTATAACATTTTGTTAAAACACCTTTACTTTTTTACATTTAATCTTAAAGAAATTTTAGTTCCGAGTAAGAAAAGTTTTGGTTTATTAAAATCGGTCAATAAATGCTTAAGTTACGACGCTTATTGTAAACAAGAAAATTCAATTTTCATCGACAAAAAATAAATGTTTTAGATGGATAATTCGTTTGTTCATGAAGATATCGTAACCAAATTTGGTACAATGCTTAAGAACAATAAAAAACTTACAAGTGCCAAATTTGGTTGCAATATTTTAAAAAACAAACGAAATACAACAAATTTTGTTAAAAAATCGATTTTTTGACCGATAATTCCTATGGGAACTATATGATATAGTCAACCGATTTTGTTCAAATTTGGCGTTTTGAAATTTTTTAGAGCACTTAGGCAATGTGCCAAATTTGAACAAAATCGGTTGACTATATCATATAGCTCCCATAGGAATTATCTGGTCAAAAAATCGATTTTTTAACAAAATTTGTTGTATTTCATTTGTTTTTTAAAATATTGCGACCAAATTTGGCACTTGTAAGTTTTTTATTGTTCTTAAGCATTGTACCAAATTTGGTTACGATATCTTCATGAACAAACGAATTATCCATCTAAAACATTTTTTTTTGTCGATGAAAATTGAATTTTCTTGTTTACAATAAGCGTCGTAACTTAAGCATTTATTGACCGATTTTAATAAACCAAAACTTTTTCTTACTCGGAATTAAAATTTCTTTAAGATTAAATGTAAAAAAGTAAAGGTGTTTTAACAAAATGTTATATAAAAATGACTTCAAAGTGTGAAAATCGAATAAAAAAAGTGTAAATCTTAGATAACTTTTAAAAAATCTCGTAGTTGCTTTGTATAAAGTGTAAACAAATGTATATCATCTTAAAGCTTGAATCTTCTTCTTTCCAAAACCGTAAAGCAATCGAAAATCGGTTGAAAAATGGCGACGTTGTGATAGTGGGAGTAATCGCAGACCCGAAAAACGGTTTTTAAGCGATAACTTCCGATTTTGGGGGTGTTAGGCAATTTTGAAAAACGCTATCGTGATCTACTCGTCAAGACCTACAACGTACACTAGGTCACTTGAAAAGTTCTTTTTCACTGTTGGACAGTGTTATTAATCAAGCCCAAAAAGAAATAAACAAACAAACAAGTCAGTCAGCATCCAACAGCAAAAGAGCAAACGGCAGCTACCAAGACAATTACATTTCAAGTCTGATCAATTTACTCGTTTCTCAACCCGCGCCCCCCGTTCCTCTAAAACTATTGCTATACTGTACCCCCTTGTGCCACACAGTTGCATGCAACTTTCTTTGCATTAGTTTGTTACATATTTTAAGCATATTTTGTTGTAGCATCAGGAATTTCTAACTATAAAATTCCTGAGCTTGGTATGCGTAACTGGTTTTTTGTACTGCAGATTGCAGAGTATCTCGATGCGTCAATTCTTACAGTGTAGCTTATTAATTTATCAAAGTAAATTCGAGTAAAGTAAAGCGATTGAGGTATATATTGTAAGTGATGTACCTTAACGATGTGTGTCACTGATGAGCGATATCAATAATACGACATGTAATATGCAGGGTTGCCAGAGCGGTGAAAAAATGATCAACGCTCATTTCTAGAGAGAGAGATGAGATTTTGAGCAAAACAGTTAGTACTATTTGGAAGTGTCTTTCACAAAGATTGCAGTTTCATAATGCTTAATTTCTGACAGTGTATATATATCTCTGGCGTAGAGACAATGGGACATGGTGTCCGGTTGTCGCATCTCCCGAGCACTCAGGCCGAGTCATGATCCAAAGCGGACATCTGAACTCCTGCGCTTCCATAAGAAGCAGGACTAGTATGGTAAGGTAGGCGTTGTAACGTGGCACTGCACCATAGGCAATATAGGCTGAGAGGTTGCACGTTCCCCATCACGATTTCTACCGCAGCTGCAGATATGAGAAAGAGACAGAAAGCATCCAACAACTTGCTATGCAACTGCCCCCCGCTTCTTAGAAGACGATACCCCGTTTCTGAGTAAACCATTCTTTGAGGATCTGGGTGGCCTAGTAGCCTAGCCTTTGTGCCTATAGCGGATCTGGCTGCTTTCCTCGAATCCTCAAAAAGGTTTTGCTAACACGAAAGACTTACGCGAATATTGAACCACATACAATAAAGGCACACAAACGGATTACTCACTGATAAAGGACCAAATATTACGAACCACTAAGCAGACATACCAGCATTTTCCAAGCTGAAGTCTGTGCTATTGGAAGATGTGCAGAATTCAATCTGCATAAAGAAAACTATCATGACAAGGATATTTCCATCCTATCTGATAGTCCAGCAGCAATAGAGGCATTAAGCAAAGCCAATATCACATCAAGGCTGGTCAAAGAAGTAAGAACGTCACTGGATAAATTAGGATCCAGGAATATGCTGACGATTAGATGGGTTCTAGGGCATAACAAAATTCCTGGAAATGAGGTAGCAGACAACTTGCAAAGACCGGTGCAGCAACACCACTAATCAGTTCTGAACCACACTGTGGGATTGGTAACCACGTGGTACGTGACCTACTGAGAATAGAGAAGGACAAATTTCGACTTCACTGGGCACAGATACCAGGACTTAAACAATCAAAAACTACAGCCGTAAGAGCTTCGCAAGTCATGATAACTTGACGGCTAAGAGCACAGTGAGAATCCTAACGGGCCTTCTGAACGGGACATTTTAGACTCCGCAGCCACTTAAACAAAATTGGCATAGCCGATAGTAGACTATGTCGCTTGCTGTAGCACAGAGGAAGAAACTTCATTGCATGTATTAAATGTATGTATATATGGCACTCGCCGGTAAAAGGCACAAGCTCTCTGGGCATGCACGTTCATCCTACCGGAGATCACTATTACCATAAATCGTAATACAATGACTGGAATCACATGCAGGCCATAGGACTTTTTGGAGAGCTATAAGCCAAGAAGGGGGTTCAACAGGATCCACTTGGGTCCAAGTATATTTCTACATCCAATAGTAATAAATATGTTACCCGTATTGAATTCTAAGATAGTATGAAGATTAAAACACAGCTCATGAGTCGTAGGGATGAATAAACAAGTCTACTGAAACGTCACTGCTCTTAAAAATTACTTTACCGATGAGTCATTAAAAAAATGACCCTCTACTGATCTAAGTTTGCTTGTGTGAGTGTCGAAATTTTTTTCAACAAAATATGTTTATTAATACCTGAAGTGGTTCGCATCGAAGATCAAGTTGAAGAAGGAGAAGAGTTGCTTAGAGATATAGTCAAAGCTTTGTTTAGAGCTCGAGGAGTTAAAATTAAATAATGTACATAATTTTTTTTTAGTTCAATATATTTAAAGAAACTTGATTATAGCTTATTTAAGTAAATATAAAAAATAGGGAAGAAACTTTAATTACTTTGGGTGCAGTTTATAGCAAACACATATATGCATAGTTTTGATGGTAGTCTTTATAGTGACTGTACCATGTTGCCATGGGGAATCAAATGGCGACAAGATCCACTTGAGATCTAATTGTTCGTGAAAATAGGCGATGTCGTTGCTATACCGATAATGAAGCTGTCTAAACTCAACTACAGCAACGCTTTCGTCCATTTAACCAACTATCTGGCAACTCTGCCAAGTGATCAATGCAGCACTCTCCATGCCGCTTAATGCAATTGTTATTGTTTTTGTTGTGACTCTTTTTAGCAGCTGTTGCTGCCACTGCGGCTGATCCCTCTGTGTTGTTGTGGATAGTGTAATTAAAATATTGCACTTGTTAGTTTGTCGTTATTGTTGTCGTTGTTGTTGTGGTTGTTTATGTTGCATTTGTTGTTGTAACTTGTCTTTGTTGTGCTTAGCTTACTCTTTCTTTATACTGTGTCTACAAGGCACACTGACCAGCAAAGACGTCGACAACAACAATAACAACAGCATCAACAACAACCTATAAAATAAAATATAAAAAAAAAATGTGTATTAAAACTTGTTCATTGGAATTTTCTAATAAATCAATAAACGCAGACAACACATTGTAAGAGAGAGACAAAGAGAGGAGGCTGGGTAGGCTGGGAGGTGAGGCGCAGGCGTGCAGCGGCGGCGTCGTGGCACAGATGACGACTGGAACGGCGGCAGCCACGCATCGAGATTGCGAGTTATAAAAATAGCTATTTTTTTTTTATTATTATATTTAGTTTATTTTTTTGAGGTTATGGAAAATTTTTTTTCCACTTGACGACTACAAAAACAACAACAACAACCGCAGTTACCACAACTACAACAAGCGGGAAGCAGCGTTGTTGGTTGGTGTAGCTAGCCAATTGCATTTCCGGCAAATCATACGCCGTGTAGGCCAACCAGGCGGAAGTATTCGGCAAAAAAAAACT
The DNA here is from genome assembly GCA_037043745.1 of Chymomyza amoena. Taxonomy (NCBI): domain Eukaryota; kingdom Metazoa; phylum Arthropoda; class Insecta; order Diptera; family Drosophilidae; genus Chymomyza; species Chymomyza amoena. Next base: position 492,144 of record JBAMAX010004318.1, read on the forward strand.
GCAGCCTGGCTAAGACTGCGCGAACAGTCAGCAAATATTCAAATATTATAATTAAGCGGTTTTAATGTAAAGAAAAAATTTCGGGCATGAACGACTACAAAACACCTGTTAAAAGGGTGCATCACTACGGAATTTGTAATTATTACCATTATTGAGTATAGAAATGTACTGCGACCCAAGTGAATTTACTGGAAAACGTAGAGTGGATTAGAGCTCATCCAAAAGCCCTATATCTTGCATGTCACAACGGTCTCCGCTGACAAAATGTTCAAACTTCAGGAGTTTATTCCTTATTACCGGCTCAGTGCTATACGCTCAGATAATGCATGCGAAGTTTCTTGCACTGGGTTATAGTAGTTTCATAGTTGACTAAGCTACAATTTTGCTTGAAATGGCTGCGGAGTTTACAATGTCTCATTTAGTGAGCCTATCAGGATTCTCACGGCTGTTCTTCCCGCTGATCAGTATCATGGTTTTGAACTTCTTACAGTTGTAGTTGGAGAGTCGGGCTGTTGACTGTCTAAGCCCTGGTATCTGTGCCCAGTGAGGAATTCCGTTACATTATTATCTTCTAAAATTAGTGGGTATTGTACCACGTGGCCACCAATCCGTACAGTGCGATGCATGGCCGATTAGCAGGTGGATTAGCCGCAGCGATCCTTACGAGTTTATTTACCAGCTCATGGCAAGTAATGTTAATATGTCGCCGGAGTTTACTCTCATTGTGAGCTTATTCATAGATCCTAATATGTGAGGTGACGTTCTCAGGGCTCTGACCAGCCTTAACGTGTATAAGTCTTTGCTTTGGATGAAAGTCAGTCCTTGGAACATACAAATCATGTTCTGTACAACGTAGAGCAGGTAACTTTTAAATAGGCCGCCCCTGAGTTAACAGTACGCAATAACGTATCAGGATCGCTTCCTTCAGTAGGCTCCTCGAAGACTCATGTGAGCCACAGGTTCATTTTAGTCGGTGTCCCGTACTTCAGTTGCCTGCTTAGATTTGTCGATGGCATCTCACTTAGTGAGCTTGAACCAAGCACTCACACAGCGAAATCAAATGGTTCGATCGACTCGGCTGAGAGAGCTGATCGGTACTAATCAGTTCGAAAATATTACCTTCCTTCATAGTTGCATATACTCTAAAGAAACTAACATACCCATTTACTTTATAGACAGCATATATATAAACATCATACAACCGAAGGCAAAAACGTTTAATTTCAACGATTTTATATATATGTATATATATATTTTTTTCTTTTAAACTTTTTTTTATGAGCTGTTTTGGCTTCACACTCTCAGCTGAGCATGCCGAATCGTTACATACAGATGAAGCGGAAAAACAACTTTTTGCTTTAATTAAATTATTATGCTGACTTTATAACTTTTATATTTTGTTTTCATAATCCACAGCAGCAAATTGTCATTTGGGGCGCCTCTAAAAGCCTCTAACTAATTATTATTTGATTGTGGATCTTAATTGAATTAGAAACTCTTTCAAAAGGTATGCGCTATATTGCCTTAAATTTGAGTATGTGCAAAGCCAACGTCGCGTCGCTGCTGACTGCAGCTGCGCAGTCGCTGAACGCTATCAGCAACTGATATGCTAATAAGCATAGTGGATGCTTTCGCTGCTCCTGGCCAGAAGGAGCCAGCCAGTCGTCCCGTCCAGCCCACTAAATAACCAAGTATGCAACCTAGCAAGCAGCAAGCAAGCAATGAACCAGTCTCCAATAGCCGGCCGGCAACTCCAACTGAATGTTGCACATACATTTTAAATGTAAATAAAATGGAAATTCCTTGCAACACACTCACACACACGCACACACTGCAAGGCAAATGCAAATGCAACTGCAACAACACGAAAGAACTTGTAGAACAGCACTTGTTGAAATGCCTGGCTTGTTAAACGAGCCTGCAGCAGCAGCCAACAACAAGAGGCGCTGGAAATGCTGCAAGTTTTGGCACAACGAAGCTGAGATACTCTTTGAAACACTAGATGAGATATGGGTAGATTTTGAGGCTATGTCGGTCAGTAAGTCGCACTTCTTTGTGAACGATCTTAAAAGGTATAAATCTTCCTTCAAGGCTGGCTTTACAAAATTTAAAGATTTTTGTAATTGTAAGATTAAAGATTTGTAAATTGTAAGATTTTCTTTGCACAGTGACGCGGAGCCTCTTCCTGGTTGCTAAGCAAAGAATACGAATATGCTGGCTAATATAGAATCGATGCGGTTTAAAAGTATTATTTGCTCATATTAGAGAATTTGGGTAATTAGATATACCGACATAGATACACCAAAAACAACGTCAGCCTTGAGATCAAGCGTAGAATTACTCTTGTCAACAGGTGCTAACTGCTAACTAAGACAACTCTTTATAAAACGCTCATTATACCCGTCCTTATGTTTGGCGCAGATTCATGGACGATGACGAGCAATGATGAGCGAGTCTAAGGAGTTTTCGAGAGAAAAATTTTACTTAAGATCTTTGATCGCTCTTGCGTTGGCTTGGTCATGTGACGAGAATGGATGATAATGCTCCAGAGAAAAAAGGCGAAAAAAATGTCGAAACGGTTCCCATTGTCGGTAGGCTCGTAAGAAGGAGACCTCCTCTCATATGGAAAGATCAGATGTCTATTGAGATGGCTATGTTTGATATTTCCAGCAGAATCGACTGGCGAAAGCTTCTTTACACGGCTAAGACCGACTCACGGTTTTAATTGCCATTTGGTGGTAATGATGACACATGCGTCATTCTTCATTTTTGAATGAAGATGATCCCACCATAACCACAAACCGCACCAAACAATTATTTTTCCGGTGTGTAATAATGATTCTTAAATCAATAAGGGGAGTAATTCGCACCAGTAACAACAATGTTGTTTATTTACAAAGCCATTCAGCCAAACATGAGCCATATAAGAGAAGTCTCTTTTTCGATGAAAATCGCTATCGGTTTCTTGCGCTTCAGGACCCAATTGGCGAACTCCCGACGTAAACGATGATCATTTAACTTAAGTTTTTGTGCCAAAGCCGTTTTGTAAGAATACAAACCAAGATCCAAGCACAAAAAGCGCCATGAGTCATCGAAGGAGGCCAACATCTCAAGAACGGCGCGGCAACGATATTCTGCGCGAAAGGCTTTTTGAGTAGCAATAACACTTCTCGAATTTTAATAGAAAATTTTGGCAATTTGGAAACGTTGTGGTATTTAAACTTGTTCATGGCATGAGAATGGTTAAAATTCGATCAACCCTATTGGTAAAACTCTCTAGTTAGTCTCCAATCTGCTGCGAAAAGGAAGCGTGGACATTGTCATCATCCGATAGGGCGATTTTAGGGGCTTTCGAGAGAAATATTCTCCGACTGATAAATGAGGATGGTGACTTCCGTATTCGAATGAATCACGAGCTGTATGTGCTATACTGATCTAATTTGGCATACAACTTCAACGTCTGCGCTGGCAAGAACATGTTGCATGAATGACAATGATGATGATAATGCTCCAGCCAAAAAGGTATTCGAGCGGAGATCACGGGAAGGTCGACGTCGACAGGGACGCCCGCCTTTGCGATGGGAAGATCAGGCAACAGAGGATCTTCGTAGCCTGGGGATTACTGGCGTAGGATATTTTATTAGTATTATTAGTAATAGTATTTTCTATATCATATCTAGCATACAGATCAATAGTTAGTAGTTAATGCCAGTAACAAAAAATGTATCCTGCTATATAAAACTTTTTATCCAAGTCGAAAGACTGATGCGGAAGAACTTGAAGTCCTGCTAGTGTAGAAGGCCGTCCATACTCTAGTTACTGTTCTAAGGATTTGGCGTTAGAACTTATCTATTTGAACTCTTCAATCCGAAATAGTCTATTTAATATAATGACTATATCAAATCTGTAAATTTCTCCCTATCGATATGCGATAAGCTCTCTATAAGTGTATGAAAAAAAAGCCACAATAAACAATGTTGCAATGCTTAATTATTTCAGCGGCAAGGAATTCCTCTGCGCGCAAACTTGAACTGCTTCTGGCTGCATTTGCCAGTTGCTGTTGTTGTTGTTGTTGGTGTTGATGCTGCTGCACTTAACTGGACGGCATATTGCGGCCAAGCGTGCAGTGTGGAGCATGCAACATACTTGAGGTCGTCTGCTGGCAGTTGGCCAGGCTTAAAGTCAAGATGTGGCATGCTGCGCCAAGAGTTGCCGCCGCACCTATTTGTAATGCATTAATAGAGGTAACCAGCCAAGCTGTGGCAATTGCAGTTCAGTTGGCTGCGCCTGAGTTGCAACAGATTGACATTAAGCTCAGCATGTGACACAAAAACGTGCACAGCTTCAACAGCGAATCGATGTAAGTTCTTAAAGTTTTGATTGGGATAATCCCATTGCCAAGGTTCATGGCTTAGCTGATCTCAAAATAACCAACCGATTCAGTTTATATGCAAAATTTTTGCAACATACAACTAACATGTGACAATAAAAATTAGAATAGCTAATTGAACTTACATAGAGAGAGATATACGCATATGATATTATATACTTCTATGGAATATCATCTCAGTCATGCACATAACTCACTTACTAATAACATACACTCAATGAACTTTGCCATTGTCTAGACAAATTAAGCACAGACAAATTTATGTGCCACAACAAACGCATATACATATCTGATCTGAAGATCTAGTTTATGCGTGCCGAAGTTGTGATTTTGTGATAAAATCAGCAAATTCAAAAAACATCTACAAATTTCCGTAACCCAATAAATTTATTTTGAGAGATAAAAGCTGCCTAGAGCATGGTTTTTAGGGACATTTTTAGAATTTTTTTTTAAATCAAACTTTGTTTTATATTCAAAATCCAAATAGGTAACGATATTATACATATTTTGAGCTGCGAACATTAATTTTTCCAAAGTAATATAAAACAAAATGGCGTCAGTAGAGAACTGCGAATACATGGCTAATTCCCGGAGACGTCGCCATTGATCTGTAACTTAAAAAGAATTTTACTCTTAATCTATGGATCAAAAGCAAGTGAACCACGTTGCGGTTTTCAAAAATCATGAAAAGAGAATTGTAAAATAAAAAGTTTTAATTATTTTGCAAAATTCTAGAGAATTATGTTATATTATTATTATTATTTGGTGTCAAATGTACTGCGACTCAAGTGGATCTATTGTACCCCCTTTATGGCTCAGAGCTCTCCCAAATGTCCTAAGGCCTGCATGTACCCCAGTATTTTAAGCCCAGGAGCTTATTTCTTTTACCGGCGAGGAAGTTTCTTCCCCCATGCTACAGAATCGATGCCAATTTTGTTTAAGTGGCTTCGGAGCCTACAATTTCCCGGCATCAGGATCCTCACGGTGTTCTTCCCGTGAGTTATCACGACTTTGAACCTCTTACTGTTGTTGTTAGAGAGGAGGGTTTTTGACTGTTTAAGCCGTGGTTTCTGTGCCTAATGAAGCAGTCTTCTGTTATTCTCCTCTATTCTCAGAAGATCCCATACCGCGTGGTTATCAATACCACGATATGGTTCAGGACCGATTAGCGGTGTTGCTGCACCGGTCCTTGCAAGTTTATTTGCCATCTCATTTGAAGGAATGTTGTTATGTCCTGGGACCTGTCTAATCGTGAGCTTATTACGGGATCCTAATTTATCCAGTGGCGTTCTCACTTCTTTGACCAGCCTTGATGTGATATTGGCTTTGTTTAATGCTTTTATTGCTGCTTGACTATCAGACAAGATGGAAATATCATTGTCATGGTAGTTTTTTTATGCAGATTAAATTCTGCACATCTTCCAATAGCACAGACTTCTGCTTGGTAAATGCTGGTGTTTCTGCCTAGTGGTTCGTAATATTTTTTCCTACTACTCCCAGGCCACATCCTTGATCAGTAAGAGATCCATCTGTGTACCACTTTATTGTATGTGGTTCCATAGGCTGCAATGCTTCAAGAGAGGTCCAAGCCTCTTTTGTGCCGAGTTAGCATGAATGTAAATGTAGTTCGAAATGAGGGCATTTAAGCGTATCCTCTATTGTTTTAACTATATACCATATACAAATTACGTGATTTCTTCATTTTGCAATTTTTCTTTTTCAATTTACTACAAAACCAAGCATAAATCAATATTTTTTCTTAGAATTAAAATTAATAATAATTGGGATTTAAAAATGAATGATTGCAAACTGTCCTTGTTATATATGTTTACAATTTGTGGCAAAATCAAAATACATCCTATATATACAATTATTTTCTTGAAAGAGTTCTGATAGGTTCTGAATTAAAAAATAATTTTTTGTATTAAGACAACACTTGCATCTATTTTACACTTATCGAAACAACTTCGCATAAACAATGCAAAAAAACATATAAAATGCAAATAAAAAAAAAATTAGCTCTAATATTTAATTGTTTTATACTGGAACAATGAAATGCTTACAAATTAGCAAACAAAAATTCGTAAAGACATTGACGGCTCTGCTCTGCTCTAACCAGCTCTGCTCGGCTAGGCGATGTACTCGCCATATGTGCCACACGGCGTATGCGCAATGTGTGTGTCTTTTGTGCTAGAGGAGCGATAAGCGTCGTCAGCTTGTCTGGCCGTGCGATAGTCTACTCGGTTGGTGTGTGCTCTGTGCGAGTTGTTGTTCTGGACTGTGTGTGATGTCATAAGTCAACATGTCAGCTGTATATAATTGTTGTTGCTCTTTTTTTATATATGTTTATACATATATATTATATTGATGTACGCAGCGGCAGCGGCATTAATTAAAATTTCCAGCAAGTACTTCATTAGCATCGCAGAGACAGTTGCCACGCGCAGCAGTTGCCAGCAGCGGCAAGCTCCAATGCTAAATTAATAAATCAACGCGACACTTGACACGGCCCGAAGAAGAAGATCCAGGGCGGAGCAGTAGAAGAAGCAGCGCCTGCGCAGCAGATGTGTAGCTGTGATTGTTGGTTGCTACGCCGGGGCAGACAAATTGACGACATTCCAGAGAGCTGCTTGGAAAGCATTTGGGGGGATGTTACTATATAAACTACAAGTGATGGTTAATAATTTAAATATAGAAGCTGATGAAAACTTTCTTTGCAGCACTAAAAAGTCTTAATAGCAGTTAAAGTAGATAGAGAGAGGCAGAGAGAGAGAGCTATCGAGCGAGCGAGCGGAAACGGAAATGTTTCTAATCAGCTGGGCAGATCTTAGCGTGGGCGCTCAGCTGCGTTTAACATGGGGAAATGCTCTTAATTAAAGACAATGCGAACATGGAACTTTATGAACTTTTATAGAGAGTAAGTATAGCAAGTAAACGAAAAAATGTGCAGCAAATAGAATTAGATGTTAAGTGTTGAATGCAACACAGGGGAACAGGGTTGCAAGTTAGGATATGGGAGGTGCAATTTTTAAAGCCAATTTAGTCAATGACTTCTCGTCTGGATTAACGAGATTCCTACTATCCCTATCTACTTCCCGTGGGGTGGCGGTTTAGAATATCTACCTCAGTGTTCCCCTGCTTGTCGTAAGAGGCGACTAAATGGGGATCCCTGGAAATGGGCGCCTGACGTTATGCTTTAAGTTGGACCCAAATGGTTATATGGAGCAGTTTGGGATTAGCCGTCGAAGACAGCGTCAATGTTGGCCACATTTGACTGGAGAATGGATGCTGACAGCACTCAGCGGCGTCGGCGGATGATTGGACCACAGAAGGCAGATGGGTGACTAGTCCCGGGCATTTGATGCCAAAACTGGCGGGGTTCCCCAAATCCCAGTCTTTCGGGACTGAAAGGGGAGGGCAAACTGAGCCCTTATTTCGGTACCATGGGTGGAGTATACGTCCAAGCGAACTCATTGAGGTCGGCCCTCTTGTGGGAGTATCGTGGAGGCTGTGGATGAAAGCCTAATCGCGGGTAGAGTCAGCTTGGCTCGGCGTGGTGTTGTGATCTCAACCGGGTGCTGCTAGCCATAAAGCAGAAGAGATGATTAGATACATCTCGCTCTCGCCATGGGGGAATTTCAGAACATGCTTGGAAAATTGGTACCAAAGAAACATCAGTCTAGGCAGATTTCTCTGAGGGGCGTTAGTTGGCGCATTAATCCAGACTCGTTATGTTATATGTACCCTCAAGTTGCATATTTAACCGCCGTGGTTTTAATCCTGCAAAGGAACATACCACTTTATATAAAAACCGGAAAGTAGTCCGGAAAGTATGACCCTATCTACTATCTAGCGAAACCACAGCTAAGGGAATGGGCTTGGAATAATTAGGGGGGAAAGAAGACACTTTTGAGCTTGACTTGAGAGGTAAAAGCCAGCTCAACATTTATTTTGAATTTTTCGGTTAATGTCTTCTCATCTGGATAAATAAGATTCCGACTATCCTTATATTCTATCTAGCGAAACCAGAGCTAAGGAAATGGAATAGGGGGAAAAGAAGACCCTTTGAGCTTGACTTGAGAGGTAAAAGCCAACTCCACATTAATTTTTATATTTTATTCTTTTTCCAATGTCTTCTATATAACATTCGATTAAGTTTTATACTCTCTCTGCAAATCGGAAACGGAAATATTTTGCTTATCAGCTCATCTGATCTTAGTATGGCCGCTGAACTGCGTTTAACATGAACATTTGGGGAAAAGTTCTTAATTGAAGGCACAATGGGCAGAGCTGAAGAAGAACTTAACGATCTCTTAAATGAAAAGTACTATAAGTACATACAATAAATATAATTTGACTTTAATGTACATATTTCTGTGTAATTAGATGCAAAGTGTTGTCACTGCAAAATTCAAGAGAATTCCAAACTGAGTCATTCAATCTGTTTTATCTTAATTAAACTTTGCTTCGAGCGTACAGTTCTCATTCTTCATAAATACTAGTTAATAGTTTTTCAGAAATTTAACATTAAGAGCAATTAGAAGCGATATTTTTAAGTGACGCCTAAATTGAGTAGATGAATTTTGAATAAATGTTTTTAAGTGTACCTAAGTATCCATAATTTAAGATAAATAAATGAGTACTCTAAGATTCTTGTTGAATTAAAGATAGCTTCAAACGTTTAAACAAAAATTAATGCTTGAAATTTAACACTAGCAAACAAGATTTTGAGCCGCTGAGTACGAATTCGTGCTCATAACACAGCCACACAAAAAAAAAATGTTTTCGGGTCAGGAGGTCAGGGTCGCTGAATCCGCCTCCGAGGTCCAAAGAACCCCGGCACGTCAGGGCTCTGACACAACTTTAAAAAACATCATACAAAATTGTATTCGAGTCCGGGGGTCAGACCATGTTTATTATATGTTTTTTGATAGCAGAATCCAAATCCGAGGTCCGAAAAAACCCCAGCATGTCAAGGCTTCGACATAACCTCAAAAACCTCATACAAAATTGGGTTGAACTGATTTCAATATATGGCTAAAGTCAAAACGTTGAAGCGTTAAGTCGAAACCCTGACGTGCTGGGGTTTTTGGACTTCGGATTCAGCTATACCGAAAACATAAAGTAAGTCCAGACCCGAAAAAATATTTTTTTTTTGTGTGGCTGTGTAATTTTCTCTATATTTCCCACTTCTTGAGCTCCTTTAGATTCTTACTTACAATATTTACAAACTACGACTGCATCAACAGGTGGCAACTGACGAGTGTCTACTGTACACATATACACTACTATATATGACAAACATATATGCACGGTAATAATAAGCTTGAATCAAGCAAAAATAGAACAAACTTAGCTTAGTTGTTGTGATTATTTTAAAAGTTGTGCTAAATAGTCGAGATTGCCTTTTCACAGCAATAGATTATTTCAACAAAAATAATTATACGGCACTATCTATAAATGTTGAAGCATGGCCAGAGGGGCTCTCACTTAACAATTAAAAGTGACTATATATAAAAAAAAAACAAATAAATTGTATAAAAACAAAACGCAATTAGAAAAAATATGCAGCAAAGTGTCAGCTGTAAATTGTTGCATGGGCGCGGGCGAACGTTTTTGTCTACGATTTTGTTTAGTGTTGTTGCTAAAAATAAAGCTAAAAAATTAATTTACATTTTTAATTGCAATTATCGCTGCTTTGTTGTTATTTTTTTGTTATTGTTGCAACGCTACTGTTTGCGCGTGCCTTTTGTCTTAGTGTGAAAATTAACAATTAAGTTGATTTATTATATACATATTTCAAATTTCACAATATTTATGCGTTTTTAATTCTTTTTTTAAGAAATTTGTAATTTGATTTAACTCTGCGCCTGGCCTTGCACACAAAATTCCATTTAATCACTCTGGCGGTTATAAATTATATTTAACAATTTTTCTAACAAATTTTTATTGTGCTCTGCAATCGTAAAAAAAAGTCATAAAAATAAAACGAAAAAACTAATTGCCATTTTATGCTGTCACTTGAAGCAGTTGCGAGTGACTTCAATCAACATAAACAGCAAAAATTTACCAATGCTTATTAAAATGTTAATGAAAAAAGCCGTAAAACTTAGAAAATTAACAGGAAAATCGTAAAAAATAATTTCGCGCTTAAAAATTAAGCTATTAGACGCACACACGCAGTGGTCTGCGGTTCAAGAGCATTTGGTTTATATAATAGCAAAACTTTTGTTTCAGACGCTTATGGTACCAACAGAAAATGTAAATCCATGACATTGGTGCCAGTGTGTCCAATGCGAACATGGTATAAGCCCTCACAGAGTTGGCTATAGAAATTGTAACTATCACAGTTGCGCAAAACTGCCGCCAAATCTTTTATAGCATGCTGCTGCAGATAATTTTCTATAACGCTGCTATGCGCTATGGCGCCTGCAGCATTTGTGGGTCCATCAATACCATCTGTGCCCGCGCTTAGAAAGCTGCAGTCACTTATGGCCTTATTTTGGTAAAATATCTGCGACATTAGCAAAGCTAAATGTTGGCTGCGTCCGCCCAGACCTTGTCCTGTGACCTACAAAACAGAAGTTTACTAAATTTGACTTATTTTGTCAATCATTTTGAACTTACCTTTATCACAGGCTCTCCACCAAATATAAGCAGCAGCGGCTCTTTAGTCTCTATATGCCGCTTTAAGGCTTCCTCAAAAGCTATAAAATTTGTCTGCTCAAATCCATAGGCAGCTCTTAATTCCTTTTCGCTTATGCTCTGGCTCTTAAACTCGCTGATTGCTTGCAACAAGCGCTCATAGTTTGCCGCCACCTTGGCCACATCGCCCTGTACGCTGCAACTCAACACACAGGGTATATAATGCAATCGCTCAGCTTCCTTGGCTGCAGCAGCGGTTGCCTTTACATTGCTGCCTATGACATATATGTGACTACTATTGGGCAGCTGCAGCTCTTCTTCTGTCTGTGCCTTAAAAACATCTTGCAACGGCTTTGACAGTTCCTGCCACAAATTGTACTTGCGCAGCAGCTCAGCAGCCGTTTCAGCCGTTTTTTTAGGTTTCACCGTGGGACCACAAGCAATCAGTTCCAAGGGATCATCTATAATATCACTCAGCACAAAGGTTACCAGCAAACCAGCATTGCTAGCAGCAGCCGCCAAACGTCCACCTTTAATATCCGAGCAGGCTATGCGCACGGTGTTCAGCTCCTGTATTGTAGCGCCACTCTTCATAAGCTTGTCAGCTATGTTGCGCTTATGCTGCAGCGTCAAAGGAGCCTTGGGCAAAGGTAATAGCGCCGAACCACCTCCAGAAATGAAGACAAACAAAACATCCTGAGGCGTCATATTGGCAGCCAACTGCTTTATGGCTTGGGCTGCCTTTAAGGCATTCTCGTCAGGCAAATTATTTGCTGCGCCCTCGTAAACCAACATTTTGTCGTCAATGCCACAGTTATACTGCGCCAAGCTGTTGACGGGCACGCTCAAAACTCCACCCGCCGAGTACTGACCCAAATCTCGATGCACTTTGTTTGCCATGCCTAGCACAGCTTTGCCGAAACCAACTATATGACATTTTTTGCCCGTAATATCGTATTGTTTGCCATTGAGTTTTATAAAAACATTCTGCTGCTGCAGTTGCGGCCTTAGATCAAAAGTGCGAAAGTCCGCAAATACTTTTTCCGGATGCACAGCATTTACGGCGCTGTTAAACACTTGCCGTAAATGTTCGAAAGCTTGCTTTGTGGCCATTACGTAAGGTTTTTATTTGTTTTTGCCTGCACTTGGTAAGAAAAGTGCGCTTTAACATTTTTATGACGATTAGTGGACCAATCTATGGAAGTAAATTGTTTTGTTGTTGTTTTGCCTTTGTATTAGTGATGCAACTGATAACAGCGCCGCTTCAACAGGTTGGCAGTGCTGAGCGACCATCGATAGCAATAACGATAACAGTGTCACAAACTGCACTCGTTTAGTTACTCGCTGTTACAGCACTTTGAACTTTGATGCGCGCCAAACGGCTTTTAATTGTCGAGGCGTTATTTTTTTCTTAACTAATGTATATTTAGCTAGAATTAAAAAATGCTGTAAAAACACAAGGAATTAATAAATAGTGCTTTTAACGAAAGAATATTCCTTCCAAACGTTTTCTTTTCGAGGTGCTCGAAAATATCTGTATGCGAGCTACATAATAAAGGGCGGTCCATTTAAAAATTGGAATTTCATTTTGCTATAAAAAAAACGCACGAATATTTTTCAATGGCTGAACTTTTAATGGATGGGTTGTTTCATGACATATATTTATGAAAAACAATTTCGGTCAAATGACTATGGCTGACTTGGTACATTTTCTATTGTTTCGCGCCTTATGTCAGCAATAGCAGCTTGAATCTCGTGCTTGAGGTCTTGAATTGTTTCTGAATAGTTGGAGGGACAGTTATCCTTAACCGCTCCCCAAAGAAAATAGTTCATCGGTTTTAAATCGCAGATTCTCTGAGGTCATTTCACATCGCTTGTTTTGCTGATTATGCGATTTTCGAAGATAGGGCACAAAACATCGATTGTAGCGTTGGTGGTATGGTATGAAGAAAAATTAGATAAATTCGTCACCAGTTTGGAAATACGTTTTTAATATTTCCCAACTTTCTTTAAGCGAATAGCGTCTCATTTCGTAATGTCAAGGATTTTGCTAAATATCTGTCACTTGCCGAATTACATTTGACATTTTGAAGGTCAAATAATTGATAGTTTAAATTCTAATCACTGCATGGACCACCCTTTATAAACCCGATATCGAAAAAATAACCGAATCTTATTTCTAGTCAGTTTCTTTGGTCTATCCATGCCATCTTTGATAATCAGGCGTGCATGGGGTCCAACAGACATGTCGATATGCACATCTCTAGTCACCCTACACATACTTTATGCAACTTTTAAGTTAAAACTAAGTTTGCTTAAAGTTATATTGTTTTAACAGCCAATTCATTCAGCCATGTTCAATTTGTTGCATGTCCTCTGGACAGATTGCAAGTAAGCAAACTAAAATAAAATAATTACTATAAATTTCGGCTTGCATAAACTGAATATTTTAGATTGGTGTAGAAATGAGTGATTTTTCCGTCGTCATAATTTAAAAGCGAAAGATTTTGAAAACAATGTTCTGCCTTAACGCAACTGTATCGTGGCAATAATCATGTCCTGCAAAAAGCTGACTGCTTTCATGTTGTCTTTTATAAATGTGGCAAATAGATGGCGCCACTAAGCCTTAAAATTTAGCATAATGAATTCCTTTGATATTTCTTCAAATTATGTAAATCACTTTGTTAATATACCCTTAGTGCTTAACATGAGTTATATAATTTTTATTTGGCACAAGTTTCTGTTCAATTGCAATTTTTGCACTGACTCAATTACTTTATTTATGCCATGTAATTAATTTTTCATGCCTATTGGCACTAAGTGTGACTTACTTTAAATAAAACTCAAAACTAATAGACCTACCTTTCCAGTTATTGTAACAAACTCTTATTTTGTGGTATGCAACATATTTAGTAATAAATATTAGCTTTGTTGAACTACAAATCGCGTATAATTTTAACGTCACCAACAATTAATGTAATTCAAAGGTTTAATTTCTAAAAATTTATCTACTGGGTCGGTCAACCACGTTGTTGATGCGGATTCATGTGAAGAAGTATCAAAGTACACCTAATTCTGTTTTTACACGGTAGATATATTCTAGAAAAGAACGCTTACAAAGATGTGAAGTTAATTCTTGAGCTCATATGAAAATAAAGTGAAAAGGGACAACCTCTAACTAAATTTCAAAAATAACGAATTTTCTTTAAAGTTTCATTCAAATAGCTTTTTTTAATCGTGCCTAATATAATAAGATTAATCAAAAATTATATTTTTATATCGTGCTATTTCAAATCCGTGTGAAAAAGATCATGCAAACTCAAAATTGGGTGCCCTTTGTATACTTTCCTTTTATACTCCTTATGGGTAATAATAAACAAGCGCGACATAAAGCTGACAGCTCTGAACGAACTGATCTTTAAAGCCACTTGAACGATTTACCCGTAGATGGCGCCAATGTTAGTTGACTGCTTTTAACATTACTGTTAAGCAGAGTATGAAAACAAATGAAACATAAAGTTATTTTTCGTTTTGTTAATCTCTTTGGCGAGAGCAAAAAATAAAGTAAGTCTACTTCGGCTTATTTGCACTACTTTGTGCGACTAATATGTATCACAGAAATATTTATTTATTTATTTATAAACAGCTTATAAATCATGATCCAACAATAAGAAGCTCACGCAAATCGCAGTTCTGTTATTCGTGTCTCTCTCAAAAGAGATCGGTTTGTATGGTAGCTGCATGAAATAGTGGACCAATTTGGATCAAATTTCACAAGAACGTAAAGATTTACATTAAACTAAACTCACATAAATTAAGTTACGATATTCACAAAAACAAAAAGGATTTTCTTACTTTTTGCTTATGCCTGCATCTGTTCTGTAAATTAACATTTGTATGTTAACTCATTACAACATGCTGTTGTCATATAATTTTATTTGAGATTAGTTATTGTTGGAAAAACTTTTTTATTTTTTAAAATATCGCAACCAATTTTATGTAAGTTTAATTTAGGGTAAGTCTTATATATATGTAATGTTTGATCAAAATTGGTTCAGTATTTCACATAGCTACCATACAAAATGTGAACCCGATCCGATTGTTTGCGGCACCTTTTAAAATTATTTGCATCATGTATTTACTGCGACTAATATATATTTCAGAATTAATTATTTATTTATTTAAAAAAAGCTCATAAACTGTTAAAAATACTCTGGAAGTCACTTAGTCGTAAGTAGGACAAAAAATTGTTTGCAGCAAAAAAGATTTTAAAAAACGTGGAGAATATTGACGACGTGTAAAAACCTAGATACCCCCGAGTGGGTGACGTATCATGAGTATAGTTCCTAATATAAAAGCTTAGTTTAAAGCTGTAGCGACTAGGCCTTAAGCTTGTATTAAAGAATTATTTTGTCAAGTGAGCGTTGAAAATAAAATTTGGGGACCGCTTGCCAAAGGAAATAAAACTCGCTGCTGTTGCACACACACTAATATTTGACTTGAGCGAATAATTTTTGTAAGCGTTTGGCAAAAGTTTCGTTCGAGAGCAAAAAAGGAATTGTTTTGTCTGTATTCTTTGACATTTTAAACGTTTTGTTGATTTTTTTACTCATGTAGAAAACAATTAAAAGAAATGAAAAGTTTGCGGTTTTCGAAGTGTTTGTGAAATGTTTCGTTTGTTTTCATATTCCGCTGTTAAGGCGGTTCAGCTAACTTACTTATAGATGGCGCCACTGATCTCAGCTTAGCTATGATCTTCGCAACAGTTTGCACAACTTTCCAGTAGATGACGCTGTTGTTAGCAGTTTGCTTTTAAATGTACTGCTAAGCACGTTCACCTAACTCACTTCTAGATGACGCCACTGTGCTCAGCCAAAATCAGTTTTTTGCAGTAAATTCAAGCTGTTTATAACTTTTCCCTGAATAACTTTCGTTATTCTTGAACTCAATTAGCTGCCATAAACTTTAACAGCCTTTTCATCTAACCTGCTAACAAGTGTCGTAATTGCATGTGGGTGTTCATATATGCTGACACTTCGATCTCTCAGCTGTCTGCAGATTGTCAAAATTGATATCAATCCGCTTTAAATAGCTGTCACTTTCTGTGCGTGGCTCACATTTCACATTAGAAGTTTGTTATGGATATAGCCATGAAGGTGTCAGTTTTGTTACTCTTTGGTAAGATTTTGTTAAACCACATTTATTTTTGCCAATTTTAAGCCTTTTATTTATTTAAGGCTATATGAGCTCGACGTACGGCAATCCATTATTAGGACTCGTGGATCCAGCTTGCTTTGTAGTTAAAGGTGACTGTCCCAATAAGAATGTGACCTTTTGGCTGTACTCCAAGTAATTATAGCGCTGGCAAAAAAAAACCCATTTAGCTTTTAAATTATTTCTATATATTATATAGCGAAACGCGTAATGATCCCATACTGCTCGATCCGCTTGACCTTAATCCGTGGGACTTTCAGCCACCGCGTCCACTCAAAATACTCATACATGGCTATACCGGCTATCGTGATTTTGCTCCCAGTTCCTATATCAGACCCGTGCTGCTGGATAATGAAGATGTCTATGTAATTTCCATTGATTATGGACCACTAGTGCGTAGTCCCTGCTATTTCCAAGCTGTGCAGAACCTGCCACTGGTTAGCAAATGTCTGGCCCAGCTCATCAACAATATGCTCGATAGAGCCATCATACAGGAGGATCAATTGCATATCATAGGCTTCAGTTTGGGCGGCCAGGTAGCCGGCCAAACCGCCAACTATGTTAAGCGTAAACTCAAACGCATTACGGGCTTGGATCCCGCCAAGCCGCTTTTTATTCTCGGCTCCAACACGCGTCGCTTGGACGCCGAAGATGCGGATTTTGTCGATGTTATACACACCGATGTATTGGGTCGTGGCATGATGCGTCAGATGGGGCACGTGGACTTTTTTCCAAATTTTGGACCAGTGCAACCGGGCTGCCTACAAGTTAATCCTGAGGATCCCAGCAGCTGCAATCACGAGCGTGCGCCCATCTATTATGCAGAGTCGATTAACTCTACAAGAGGTTTCTGGGGACGTCAATGCTCCAATTGGTTTATGCACATGTTTGGTCTGTGTTTCAACCGTGCACCAGAGGCCCTAATGGGCTATCATGTGTCCAACCAGACACGAGGTTCCTATTTCCTAAGAACCTCAGATGCCCCGCCATATGCTTTAGGGCATACAAAGAAGCTTGATAATAGTAAACTTTTGACCAAGTTCAATCATCAGTTCAACGAGATTGATCCTAACTTTGAACCTCAGCTGCAGCGTAAATTTTTGAAGCTGGAAAAGCATAGAGAGCTGGAACAGCATCAGCTTTTGTATCAGGATTATGAAGATATTGAAATGGTGCTGTAATATTGTGATATAATAATAATAAATAATTTTAAAATAGTAAGCTACGTCTTTTTGGGTTTTTTTTCATAGTTTTTAGAACTTCTCTCTCCATTATAGCCTTACACTAAATTGTTCTATAATAAATAATATACGTATCACCCGCAGTACTGCTTTTTGACCTTGGCCCAAATAACCTTGACCCAATAACTTTTCGACCTTGTCTTGAGTTATCACCCACTGAAAAGGTTTGCTTCAAATATGTGGGCTAATTTCTAATGCAATTTTTTTCACATTTCCAAATCATTTTAATAGAATCTGCGCCCAAAACTATTAGGCCATAGAGTTCCAGACTGTTGTAGCGTCAATAGCCATGTTTAGTTTTTACACAAACATATTAAATTTGATACTGTTCCTAAGCAATCTTCTTATAAAGTCAGCTGCGGCACTAGGTTTTCTGCCAGAATTCTGCGTCTTTGCCGAGCAAAAATGTCCGAATCCTCGCATCAGCTTTTGGCTCTACAAAAAGTAGTTATTGCTTTTATTTCTGATTGATACAATTAATCTTATTTTTCTTTCAAAGCTCTACGCGTCAAGCGCCCTTGCAGCTGGATCCACAACACCTTCTACCTGAACACTTTGAGCCACGTTTACCTCTAAAAATATTCATACACGGCGCTATTGGCAATCGCAGTCTATCCCCCAATCTGGAAGTCCGAGATGTTCTTTTGGAAAACCAACCCGTCCATGTTGTCTCCGTAGATTACGGCAGCCTGGTGCGTTCGCCCTGCTACTTTCCCTGGTCGGTGCAAAACGCACCCATAGTTTCCCGATGTCTCGCTCAGTTTGTTGATGCGCTCATTGACTCTGGCATCTACTCCCGCGAGCATATCCACCTCATTGGCTTTAGCTTGGGCGCACAAATAGCCGGCATGACCTCCAATTATGTGCGCACTCCATTGGCGCGCATTACAGGGCTTGATCCTGCTGGTCCAGGTTTCATGACAAATGGGAACAATACCAAACTGGACAGCAGCGATGCTGATTTTGTCGATGTCATACACACCGATCCCTTCTTTTTCTCTCTATTGCCCGCCTTGGGTCATGTGGACTTTTATCCCAACTTGCAGCACTTTAATCAGCCTGGTTGCAGTTACTTCAACAAGTGGCGCTTCAAAAATTGTAATCATTACCGTGCTGCCGTCTACTATGGCGAGTCCATTGTCAGTCAGCGAGGATTCTGGGCGGAAAATTGTGGCGGCTGGTTGGACTTTTTTATGCAACGTTGCGGCCAATACTCTTATATGCCCAATATACCAATGGGCTATTTTGTGCCAGAGAAGTAGGGTAACTTGAATTTAATATAAACCACTTAACTATATTTATTTTACAGCTCCACGGGTTCCTATTTTCTAACCACTCATGGGGGAGCACCCTTTGCCAAGGGACCCTAAATAGAAATAGAAATGGAATAATTCCGAATGCGAAGTTTTGACATAGACCTCATCCTTTTCAAAATTGAATCCGAGACAATTATGAAATTTAGTTTATATTCTGTTAGTTTCGCATCAGACTCAACGAGTTAGTTTTCACAATCATAGAAATATTAGAATAGTCTAGTTCGTCTACGAATCTGGGTGCATGTGTAAATAAGGCAGCTAAAATTTCACAGAGATGGAAAAAGTTGAAGTCAGGTGGATTTTTATTATTGAACTATATCCTCTTCCATTTCGTCCAGTTTTAGTTCATCAGAGTAGGTTCAGAGATAAAAAGCAAATTAAGGAAAAAAGCTGTTGGTCCGTGTTCACGGCAGTGAACTGATAGATTGGGAGCGACTAGAGGTACATTATGAGCAAACTTATTAGTTTCTCTGTGGTGCGACGTATGGCAATCCATTGTTAGGACTTGTGGATCCAGCTTGCTTTGTGGCTAAGGGTGACTGTCCCAATGAGAATGTAACCTTTTGGCTGTACTCCAAGTAATTATAGCGCATGCAAAAACAAAACCTTTTAGCTTTTAAATTATTTCTATATATTATATAGCGAAACGCGTAATGACCCCATACTGCTCGATCCGCTTGATCTTAATTCGTGGGACTTTCAGCCACCGCGTCCACTCAAAATACTCATACATGGTTATACCGGCTATCGTGATTTTGCTCCCAGTTCCTATATCAGACCCGTGCTGCTGGAAAACGAAGATGTCTATGTAATTTTCATTGATTATGGACCACTAGTGCGTAGTCCCTGCTATTTTCAAGCTGTGCAGAACCTGCCACTGGTTAGCAAATGTCTGGCCCAGCTCATCAACAATATGCTCGATAGAGCCATCATACAGGGGGATCAATTGCATATCATAGGCTTTAGTTTGGGTGGCCAGGTAGCCGGCCAAACCGCCAACTATGTTAAGCGTAAACTCAAACGCATTACGGGCTTGGATCCCGCCAAGCCGCTTTTTATTCTCGGCTCCAACACGCGTCGCTTGGACGCCGAAGATGCGGATTTTGTCGATGTTATACACACCGATGTATTGGGTCGTGGCATGATGCGTCAGATGGGGCACGTGGACTTTTTTCCAAATTTTGGACCAGTGCAACCGGGCTGCCTACAAGTTAATCCTGAGGATCCCAGCAGCTGCAATCACGAGCGTGCGCCAATCTATTATGCAGAGTCGATTAACACTACAAGAGGTTTCTGGGGTCGCCAGTGCTCCCAGTGGTTTATGCACATGTTTGGTTTGTGTTTCAACCGTGCACCAGAAACCTTAATGGGCTATCATGTGTCCAACCAGACACGAGGTTCCTATTTCCTAAGAACCTCAGATGCGCCGCCATATGCTTTAGGGCATACAAAGAAGCTTGATAATAGTAAACTTTTGATCAAGTTCAATCATCAGTTCAACGAGATTGATCCCAACTTTGAACCTCAGCTGCAGCGTAAATTTTTGAAGCTGGAAAAGCATAGAGAGCTGGAACAGCATCAGCTCTTGTATCAGGATTATGAAGATATTGAAATGGTGCTGTAATATTGTGATATAATATTAAAAATTTGTATGATATTTAAAAAAATTGATTTTAAATAAATTTAAAAAAGTAAGCTACGTCTTTTTGGGTTTTTTTTATAGTTTTTAGAACCTCTCTCTCCATTATAGCCTTAAACTAAATTGTTCTATAATAAATAATATACATATCACCCGCAGTACAGCTTTTTGACCTTGGCCCAAATAACCTTGACCCAATAACTTTCCGACCTTGTCTTGAGTTATCACCCACTGAAAAGGTTTGCTTCAAAAATATGTGGGCTAATTTCTAATGCAATTTTTTTCACATTTCCAAATCATTTTAATAGAATCTGCGCCCAAAGCTTTTAGGCCATAGAGTTCCAGACTGTTGTAGCGTCAATAGCCATGTTTAGTTTTTACACAAACTTATTAAATTTGATACTGTTCCTAAGCAATCTTCTTATAAAGTCAACTGGAGCACAAAGCTTTCTGCCTGAACTCTGCGTCTTTGCCGAGCAAAAATGTCCTAATCCGCACATCAGCTTTTGGCTATACAAAAAGTAGTTATTGATTTTAATTCTTGAATATTTCAAAAGTTTTTCTTATTTTTCTTTAAAAGCGCTACTCGCAATGAACCCTTGGAGCTGGATCCACAACGCCTTCTACCTAAACACTTTGAGCCACGTTTACCTCTAAAAATATTCATACACGGCTTTATTGGCAACCGCAGCCTAACCCCCAATCTGGAAGTGCGAGATGTTCTATTGGACAACCAACCCGTGCATGTTGTCTCCGTAGATTATGGCAGCCTAGTACGTTGGCCCTGCTATTTTCCCTGGTCGGTGCAAAACGCGCCCATAGTGTCCAAATGTCTCGCACAGTTTGTTGATGCTCTCATCGACTCCGGCATCTACTCCCGCGAACATATCCACCTCATTGGCTTTAGCTTGGGCGCACAAATAGCCGGCATGACCTCCAATTATGTGCGCAATCCATTGGCGCGCATTACAGGACTTGATCCTGCTGGTCCGGGTTTCATGACATATTGGAACAATGACAAACTGGACAGCAGCGATGCTGATTTTGTCGATGTCATACACACCGATCCCTTCTTTTTCTCGCTATTGCCCGCCATGGGTCATGTGGACTTTTATCCCAACTTGCAGCACTTTAATCAGCTGGGTTGCAGCTACTTCAACGAGTGGCGCTTCTATAATTGTAATCATTACCGTGCTGCCGTCTACTATGCCGAGTCCATTGTCAGTCAGCGAGGATTCTGGGCGCAAAATTGTGGCGGCTGGTGGGACTTTTTTATGCAACGTTGCGGCCAATACTCGTATATGCCCAATATACCAATGGGCTATTTTGTGCCAGAGAAGTAGGATAAGTTGAATTTAATATGAACCACCTAACTATGCTTATTTTGCAGCTCCACGGGTTCTTATTTTCTAAGCACTCATGAGGAGGCACCCTTTGCCAAGGGACCCTTAATAGAGATAGAAATGGACGTAGCTGAGGTTAAGACTAACTTTGTCCGACAGTCGACAATGGCATCTTCTATGTGTTATAAATAAATAGATGTCAGTTACAAAAACAAAGTTTTTGAGACACATTTGCAAATTTGTTTGGGAATACTATAGCGGCTTAGATAGCCAGCAACAGTGCACTAGACAATTATCATAGAGGTTGTGGGTTCGAATCCCACGTTAATCATGGTCCTGCACTTTGCACTTTTTCTATTTCCAAAATGTTTCCTGAATATTCTATGTCATTATCACTTACTCCGATTATTGGTATCATAAAGGCCAAGACCTAAGTGAATTGGAACGCTAAGTCCCAACTGCTGCCTTAACCCACCTGCCTAATTTGGGAATAATTCCGAATGCGAAGTTTTGACATAGACCTCATCTTTTTCAAAATTCAATCCGAGACAATTATGAAATTTGGTTTATATTCTGTTAGTTTCGCATCAGACTCAACGAGTTAATTTTCACAATCATAGAAATATAAGAACAGTACAATTATAGTTCGTCTATGAATCTGGATGCATGTCCAAATAAGGCTGCTAAAATTTCACAGAACTATTGAACTATATCCTCTTCCATTTCGGCTTTAGGGCATCAGAGTAGGTTAAGAAAAAAAAAGCAAATGAAGGGAAAAAGCTGTTGGTCCATGTTCGCGTCAGTAATTGGTTATGCCATAAGGCGAGAATAGCTTCCAGCAGTCAACTGATACATAGATTGGGAGCGACTAGAGGTACATTATGATCAAACTTATGAATTTCTCCGTGGTGGCATTGAACTCAGTTACAGCCCAGTGCAAACTTTCGAACTACGGCGATTCCATGAGAGCAGGACTAAGATGGTGACAGAAGTGCTTATGAAGCACTGCATCTAAGGACTTTCGACTAGGTAGAGGCACGTCCCATACATCGAGTTCTGTCATAACTGCGGGGATGAGGCATAGATAACCAACATGCAACACCTGTTGAGCGATGGCCCTACCCTTCTAAAGAATCGCTTTCAGTATATGGCAAATCCCTTCTTTGAATACATGGCAGTCTGGCTAATCTGCCCATAACGGATTGTGCTCATTTAATCGAATCCAGGTAGGAAGATTAGATCCTATTATAGCATCGTTCCGAGCTGCCTATACAGCCTAACCTAATCAAAGGCCCGACGAGATAGATTTCCTCCGGCTGAAATAATTTATTAAAATAACGTATATAGAGCAAATGTGGCTTCCGATGCTATAGTTGGCAGCCTCCGTTTGATTTATTGAATATCATTACTTCACTTGATGACTTGATTGGAAAGCGTTTATTCAGGGTCCTTTGAAGACTGAAGAACTGAAGCGAGTTTCATGACTGACTACTTTATGCTTAGAATCCAAAAAAGCCATAAAAATGAATTTTAGTGTTGTTATCGAAACATTCGCTTTAACCAAAGCAAGGAAAGTAAACTTGTATCTTATCTCTTGCTAGTGATTAAAATTCATACTTTACCTACCCTAGACACAGCATTAATACCTTCCTCCAACTCACTTCATTTCTCCTCTATTTTTTGTTTTTTTATTTTTTATTAGGTATCCTAAAGGGCCGCAAGGCCTCCGGGTGATCTCGCTATTGCATCAAGCTGCCTAGCTAACCCAGGCTAAGATGGTAGTTGTCGCAGGGAGGAAGATATTTCATGTTTTGTTAAAGCTTTGAAATGGACGACACGATCAAAAGCATTCTCTATGTCTTAAAAGATTTATATTTAATTTTTTAAAACGAAAGTTTGAAATTATGATCAAAAGTTATAGCTCCTACGCCATGAGTTCTATTATGCATTAACAAAAACTTCTATCTCGTGACATAATAAAAGATCTTATCCCAAAGATTGGTTGCTCAAGCCTTGTCATCTTACGCGTTCAGGCAGACAAGCAGATGGAGGAAAATGTCTTGATTTACTACTTTTGTTCTCCTGATCATATTGCAGGTAACTTGTTGGGATCTCCGATCTCTCAACGTTGCATATATTCAAGGGTAAGGTTGCATTTAATACTCAAATGATATTTATTTCATCATCATCATTGGCGAGATAACACTGTTTGGGCCTGTTTTTGTTTTTGCCTCCATTCGTCGCGATCTCCAACATCTCAGTCCTAAGCCCTCAGCATCTTGATCGACCCCATCCAACCATCTCAACTTTGGTCAACCTCTTCTTCGGATATCTACACTCTGTCCAAGCATTATTCGCTTAGGAGGATAGCTATAGTTCGCTCTAACTGTGTGGCCAGCCCATTGTAGTCGGTCTGTTTTGAGGAATGCGATTATGTCAGGGTGATTGTATTGGCTATATAGTTGTTGTCGTTATATTTCGTTTTCTTGTGTTCCCCCAAATATTTTTCGCAGGATCTTACTTTCGAATATTTGGATTTTTTTGGGTTTCCCTGCTTAAGTCAGTAAAGGTACAATTAGTGTGCGGTACAGGATGGTGTTTGTCTAAGAGATTACTTTTCAAATGCCTTTCAAGTCCAAAATTGCATTTATTCGCAGATTTAATTCTTTGGTCTATCTCACGTATTATATTATTGTCTTTATTTATGTTAACACCGAGGTATTGAACATTTTCTGCTTCTTCAAAATTGCAGTCACCAAAGCTGATGTTCTGGCCATATCTACGTCTTATTGCTTCTAATGTTGTTGAAATTACGATTTTAATTTTCTGTTCATTTACTATAAGACCCAATTTTTGGTCTCTTTTTTAAGATTTATGAAACTTTCTTTTAGATATGGTATCGATGTCTGGATAGGCAAGTATTTGTATCGATTTAAAGAAAATCGTTCCCTCTGTAGCCCTTTCCAAGGCTATATCAAAGAGAAGACACGATAGCTTGTCTCCTTGAAGTAGGCCTTTGTCTGATATGAATTCGGTTGAAAAACTCGCTTGGACGTTTACAGTGTTTCTGACGTTCGCCATAGTGGCTTTAGCTAGGCGTATCAACTTTACTAAAATCCCGAAATATACCATTTTATCACTCTACAATAAAGATAAAACTTTTCCAAAATTATTGCTTAGCATATAGTATAATATTGTAGTAAAAGAACTTGTTGTACAAATCAATAATTTGTATTTCAAGAAAAGGCTCTCAGGTAATACTTACTGCTCCTAATAGTCATAGACGCCTTCTCCTTAACTTTATGAATGCCCTTACCCCCGAATATTTGTCAACAATCTCTT
This sequence comes from Chymomyza amoena, assembly GCA_037043745.1. Lineage (NCBI taxonomy): Eukaryota > Metazoa > Arthropoda > Insecta > Diptera > Drosophilidae > Chymomyza > Chymomyza amoena. The sequence goes on from JBAMAX010004318.1 coordinate 517,274, forward strand.
AACACATCTTCACCTTCACTCAAGAGTGCAATAACGCTTAAAAGCAACAAAAAGCTCTCTGCGTTTTTGAGCTTTCGCTCGCTGTCAAAAACTTTTGCCCAAAACGAAAGACTTAAGACACGAACTTGTGCAGCAGTTGCTCGTCGGCGCTTGAACGCAACGCACGTTTTGCATTTTGGAACGCAAAGATTATCGCCTTGGAACGCGTGAAAGCAAAAACTTCGGGTTTCGGTTTTTTGTGCAAAATAAGTGTAAAATAATTTAAATTTGTGCAAGCAGCCGGAATTATGCCGTGTCGTCGCCATCGCATTGTGCATTGAGTCCATTGACCAGCTCTGCCTGCATTTGCATACAAAATCGATCGAAAAATGGTGAAAATGTGCGCGATAAGAAAACCTTGACCTAGAGTTTTATAGCTAGTTATGTTGTTGTTGTTGTTATTATACAACTGAGTGCAAATTAACCCAAATTAAGTGTGCGACTTGTTGAACATTAATAAGCTTTTAATTAAAGTGCAGTGCATTATAATAATAATTGTTAACCATGTTTGTCTATCTGCAATTGAGTTGGCTTAAATGCTCTGCAATGTGGCAACCTTTTAAAGGCGCCACAAATAACAAGCCAAGTGCAGTTAATGTCTGGTTGCTGTGCCTGGTGCTGTGCAGCTTCCATGTGGATTTTGCCGGTTTGTATATTATATGAGTGCTTCATTTTAACCAGAAAAAATAAATACAGCCAAAAATATTTAAGTTAAACTTTTACTTTCGCCCTGTCTGGTTGGCACCTTTTGCCATGCTTCAATGGATTTCTGGTTATGACTTGGCTTTAACTTTGCCTTTCTTTCTTCTTTTTTGGCTTTTTATTGTCAACGTTGTTTATAAGACAGTTGTTGTTGTCAGCATTGTTGTTGTTGCAGTCTTCTTAACACCAAATTTAAGCCTTGTCTCTGGGGCGCGGTTTCTTTTGCCACCAATGACCAACTGTGGACATTTCTAATTTGCGCAATTTGTGTAAAAAGCGTCCAGCTCGAGTAATAGTTAATTGCCAAATAAATAAATAAATATAAAGATCATTGCATAATATTGCCATTAAAATTTTATAATAGATGGCGTTTAATATTTTATAGGCATTGTCTTAACGCTTCTACCTGTTTATATTATTTAATTTATTATTGACAGTTGGACGCTCAAAATTAACTACAATGCAGAAAAACAATAAAAAGCTGCAAGAAATAATTATTTAAGCCGCTCTTAAGTAGCACTTGTGCCTACAAAATGAGTAAACACTGCACTGGCGTAGTTAGATTTTTTTAAGGGGGGTAGCGTTAATTTCTAATCGCTATGATATTTTGCTTTATATTGACCAATTCTCGCCAGAATTGATTTTTTAAATTTATTTTTTATTGGTTTGTTATTAATTTGACCAATTGTTTCTTCATGTATTTTATTTTAATCATTCTGTGAATAGTTTTTTGGCTCTGACTAGAATCTGCAAAAGACTAGACTGAAGGCTCAGTATCACAAGAGTATTGAAAATTTAATTTATTAGTTATTTACCAAGTGCATTATGGCGCTTAATATCGCTGTATGAAATTTAAAACACTTCTTTAGCTTTAAATCGACGAGATACTTGATTTATATATATTTTTTAAACAGTGTTAAATATATATTATTTCAATTATTAAAGACTATCTGGATAAGGTGCTGAAACTGCTCCAACTGTTCTTAAAAATTATGGTATAGATAAATAGGGAAAAATTATGTTTTTTTGGCATAATCTTAGTTTTTCAAATAAACGAGGTTTAGTTAAAAAAAAATTTATTTTCCCTCCATTTATTTGTGACTGAATAATTTTAATCCAATTTTGTTTTATACAATTCGGCAATTTAAAAAAAATATAATAATATAATAATTTTTTTTTTTTAAATATTTTTTTTTAACCAGAACATTTTTTTTAAACAAATTCGAAAATTTAACTTTTTTTAAATTGAAATTAAACTTTAGATTGTTTTCTTTAAGTATGCTCGTTAAATATGTGAATCGCAATTTTTTTAAATAATGAATTTTTTTGTTAACAAGCTCGTTTTTTTTTAAAAATTAGAAAATGTAATTTTTTTTTTAATTTAAATTTGTGAACACGTGAATCATCATCATTTTTTAACCAGTGGAAAATTTCTATTTTTTTAATGAAAATGGTTAAAAAAATAAATGAATACAAATCAAATTGATTTAGAAGAAAAATAATAAAAAAAAAAATTAAATAAAATAAACATCTTTTAATGTTTTTTTTTACTTTATGAGCAATGTTATTTTTAGAAGATGTCAAAGCACCAATATTCAAATCAAATTAATAGTTTTTTTTAATATTGATTTTTTTAACTATCACATTTTCTTTAAAAAAAATTTGAAAACTGATTTTTTTTTAAATAATTTTTTTTTTAATTTTTTTATTCTAGTATGCTCGTTAAATATGTCAATCGCGACTTTTTTCAATCAGTCGAAAATAAATATATATTTTTGTCGATCGGTTTGGGTGAAAAATGTTAAAAGAAAAAAATAAAAAAAGCATTTATTAATGTTCAATGTTAATGTTAATTAATGTTAAGGTGAACTGAAAATTCTTTTTTTAATATTAAATTTTTTTAACCAGCACACTTTCGTTAAAAAAATTCAAAAAAAAAAATTAAATTGAAATTAAATTTTGTTTCTTTTAGTATGCTCGTTAAATACTCACAAGTCAATTTTTTTTTAAGAATGTGTTGGTAAATTAATAATAAATGAATAAAAATCAAATCGATTTGGGATAAAATGCTAAAAAAAAAATAAAACAAAAATATTTTTTAATTTTTTTTTTTAAATTTATGAACAAAAATTTTTTTTTAGATAATGTTCAAACACATCTAATTAAATCAAATCAATAACTCGTAATATAAATTTTAAATGTTCCCTTTTTTTTGAAAATTTTGTTCGTATATAATTATGTCGGAATGTACACGAATTTTCTGATCAGTTATATATTTTTATATTAATATTAAAATTATCTGAAATTTTTCAAATTTCAAAACGTATTCAAAAAATTTGTATACAATTACAAACACATTGGGATTATATATTTAAAAATCGAATCTCCAAAATAATAATAGTAATTAGAATTCATTTTAAACTTAAATTCTAGTTTATACCGAGAAAAACTCCGCTATTGGATGATTTTTTCTAATGTAATCTAATGTAATCTTCTTAATCCTCTTAAGTTTCTAGTGATCTGGAAATTTCTAATCAATTAAATATTTTTATACCAATTTTATAAGATTCTGCTGTTTTGTAAAATTTCAAGACGAGCTCCCAAATGTGTTTACAATTAAGAGCACATTGAGTTTCTGAATTAAAAAATCGCTTCTCCAAAGACCCCTTCTGTCTACGCCATTGCTTCACACAAGCACACACATATGGCCAAGCCCGCTCGTTGTTGGCCAGCTTTGGGTCACTTGGACATAGCTCAAACAAATGCCTCCAGTTGTTGGCCAGTATTGTTGTTATTGTTTTTAAGCGTGCTGACGACTTTTACATATATTTGTTATGCGCATTTTTGGAAAATTTAAAAACATCTCATCGAAGTGAATTGTATACAAAAAATGCTGAATCATTGTTGGCAATGTCATCGCTTGGCCCAGTTAACAGTAAGCTACCAACAAGCTTGCGGCCAATTTGGCCACTATTGGCGCATTGAACTACAAACATTAATAACGTTTAAGGGTAACAGCCACTTCAATGACTTAATTATCTAATGGAATGGTCAAGATAAGTAGACTTTGAGATACACTGCAAGCAGTTTATGTTACTATAATTAAAAGATTCTTAACATAAATGTTAAAGAAAAAATGGAGCTAGCACGAACGAATTAATTTATTTTAATTTTAATTAATTATTATTTATTAGTACTCCGATGTACATAAAGACTTAAAAATAACCAAATTTATTTGATACATTAGTCAAACTGTATACAGCGAATGTTATAAAAATTTTGAAGAAAATTAAGCGAAGAAAATCTTAAAGGTGAATTTTAATTTAATTTTTGGAGTTGAATTTTTTAGGTTTTTTTAAATTCGCTGAAATTGTATTGATAGTTCATATCCAAAATTATATGATAAATTATTCAAACTGTTTTTAGCGATCATTATAAAAAATTTTGAGAAAATTATGCGAAGAAAATCTCAAAATGATCAGAATTAATTTTGTGGATTTTTTAGATTATTTTAAATTTGCTTAAGGAGTCCCGGTGGTCTAGAATTTTCGAAAAATCTAATTTTTTATATTTCGAAAGTATAGGCTTTTAAGAATATACTGTCAAATTTTTGGTAGGATTTTCCCAGTATTTTCGATTCTACAGCCGTTTTAGCAAGTAGAGTCAGATTATATCAGTCAGAAAATATCCACTCTTACAACTTCAAACAGAATTATCTCAAAACTACCTTTTTTGGTCTGGTGTTGTCGAAAAAAAAAACTATCCAACCGAAAGGTCTGAAATTTTATTTCGCTTTGTCTTCGAATTATTCTTAAATTATTCTAATTTAGTTAGAAAAATCATCAAAATGTTAAAGAAAATTAATCGAAAAAAACTTTAAATGTGAATTTTAGTCAGTTAATTTTTTGAATTATTTTAAATTCATTTAAATTGAATTGATAACTCATATCTAAATTAATATGATAAATTACTTAACCTGTTTTTAGCGATCATTATAATAAATTTGGAGAAAATTAATCGAAGAAAATCTTAATTTTGAATTTTATCAGAATTAATGTTGTTGATTTTTTAGATTTTTTTAATTCGCTCAATTGAAAATGGAATTGATAATATCATTTCGCCTTATTTTCGAATTATTCTTAAATTATTCATGTTAAGTTGGAGAAATTATTATAATTTTGAAGAAAATTAAGCGAAGGAAATCTTAGATGTGAATTTTAATCAGAATTAATGTTGTTGAATTTTTTAGATTATTTTAAATTCGCTAAAATTATTCTTAAACTATTCTTATTTAGTTTAAATAAGTACGGGGTATAACAATTATCAGATTGAATAAAATTTTTATTTCTATGGTTCCTAAGATAATTGAGGCATAAAATCTTTTCTATAGTATTCTATTAATCAATAAATTGATTTTTTTTTATATGTATATATTTTATATACCTACATATATGGGACTGTTTGAATGGCCAATTTTGCCAATCAGAAACTGAAACTTTTTACGTTCTGTAGTAAATAAACCTTTCAAACTAATAAATATTGATATTCTCTTCATTTTCTGGCCTATACTTTTGTCAGTTTTGACTTGCGGAATCGAATGATAATCGGTGGTTTATATATTCACACCTTTAACCATCTAAATCTTTTCATTTAGCCTTTTGCCATAAATTAAAATTCAAATACTTTTAATGAGCTCTTTTATTAGATACATTTTAAACGTATTCACTAAGCCCTCTATTAGCCCTTTTTGATAACGTCAGTGTATCGAAAAAAAAACCATTAAACATATGTATATATAGTATATATCGTTATGTATATCAGTCGTAAATATAATTAATATGCCATAATCCGACGCGCACCTTGACACTCTTTGTTTTGCAATAATTACGACTTGGATAAAATATGTATGTAAGCTTGGCTTTTGGATTATGACTTGATTTGCTTGCGTTGACTGAAAGGTGTCATCAAGAGTTTAGGCCCAGTTAATTGGGCGTATGAGTATTTCCAAATTGCGTGCCATTGCGACCCAACTACCACTTGAGGTTATTATTTATTATTTAATTGCAACTAACCTTAAGGTTAATGCGAAGGCTGCACATTGGTCAGTTGCGTGCAAAAATTAAGTACAGGGTACATATATTTAGTATGTGAAACTTAAGAATAATATAAATAAATATATCTCTAAAATATTTGTTATGCGATAAAAAATTGGGTCAAGTTACGGCAGCTACACTTTATTATACAAACTTTGTAATTAAAAATATTTAATAGGAAACAAAAATTGGTAACTCTAGCTACTTTATTAATGATTGTTTTATTCGTTAGTATAAAGATATAATCGTTACGCTAGGGGAGCATAAGCATTTTGGTATAAAGAACTGAAATCTGGTCTGGTTTGTTCGGCATATATCTTTTTTGGCATAATTTGAAATACTGTTTGTTAATTTCGCAAGTTACAAAAATTAGATACAATACAGAGTTTCGGAGCTTTCTTATAAATAACGCTGAAGTGGAGTATTCAGAGCAGGTCAAATATCTAGGAGCGGTCCTAGACAAACGACTCAACTGGAATTCCCATTTAGAACAAGTGATCTCGAAAGCTACTCGGTCTTGTAGGAAATTCTTCGCCAGCATTTGTGGCTTCAGCCTTTATGTTATAGAATGGGTATACCGTATGATGGTACGACCTATGATCACATATATGGCCCAAGACGCATCAAAATGTGACCATTAAGAAATGCAGCAAGCTTCAATGTTTATGATGCATATCGCTTTCGGGAACTATGCGTACCTGTCCGACAGCTGTTATGCACACTTTCATCCAAAAGTCCGCAATGCAGAGTCTTCTACTACGTATCCATATCACATCTGGACTCTTAGCAAGTGATACTGGTCATGGTGTACTTAACTTCCTTTCCTAACCTATCGATCTGCTCTAGATCAGATCTTATGATCACGGAATTATTCCATAACAAGAAATTTAGATCTCTTCTTCCAAGCCGCGAGACTATTGGCTGTTGGCAGACCCTTTGGAAACCTTCGGTGGTACAAAGGTTAACGGATGGGCCCAAAACTGAGCAGGGTGTAAGTGTTGGAGACGTTAGACCCAACACCAGAATCTCTTCCGCAATGGGCATCTAGCCCAGCGTCTTTCAAGAGATCTGCGCCTATAGTATCCTTCACAAGGGAACTAGGGGAGTAAACATATGCACTTACTTAGATAGCCGAGCTTATATTAGGTCATTATCATCTTGCAGTAACTCTTCCAGAATGATTAAAGAATGCCAAAATTACCACCAAACCCTGTCCTCCCGGAACAAAGTCGTGCTATGTTGGGTACTTGGACACTCAATAGTGGATGGTAACACGATCGCTGATGATCTAGCACGATGGATTGTCTCCACCCTGACTACATCTCCTGCGCCTTTCTGTGGTATTGGTTAGTCCACAATCAAGACCATGATAAACAAATAAGCTGCAGGGGAACATAGGAGGTACTGGTTCTCCTTACCGTGGCTGCGTCAAGCAAAAGCGCTTGTCTAACCTCTATATATAATCAAGACAAAAGGTCTTGGCAGAACGGACTTAAAACTCCTTATAGCATACCTATCTGGCCACCACACTGCACTCTTCAGAGTGCAGACTCTGTGTCGAAGATTATGAAACCACCAGACATATGCCCTGTAACTGCTCAGCGCTGGTATGGGGCAGAGCCTATCACATGGGAATGGAACGGATTAGTCCCTTCCAGCTTAGGTCAATACCAACAAAAGACTTAATGCTATTCAAGCGGAAAGCTGAAAGTCTTTTGCAGTAATTTATGGATATGGCACAAAAGATTTTACGATTGCTATACCCCACCTTCTGTGAGGAATCATTACAAGGAAAAAAAGTTTAAAAAAAATTCTGTTCTGGTATTTTGTTTATTCATAATTAAAGGCTTAACTTTGCTCCAGTTCCCAAAGAAATCTGTTAAAATAAAGTGTACGTATTATTACTTATCAGATGCACTTATATATTATAGCATAAATAAATTGCGGAATTAATACAAACATTATCTAATATTATCGTATTTCCAATTCAATTACTCTCCAAAAAATAATAACACAAACAACGAAAGCCACCAACATCGTTTATGAGTCACTCTCCATAGTAATACATTGATAGATAAAACAAAACAAAATGAAAACCCATAAAAAATAAGAAATACAATGTAAAGGAGATAACAAAATCGTGTACCATGGTCACACTAACTAGCAAATAAACTGCCCTTGCTCCCCCCCAGACATTTTTTTATCGAAAAGAAAACGTTCACAAAAGCAACAACAAAAAAAAACAAAGGCAAAAAGACTTTCAACGAAAGAGACCAACAGGAATGTTTTTTGTTGCTGTTGTTGTTAATTTTTTTGTTGTTTTTGTTGGCCTGACAGCTTTTGCCTTCCGCATTGGAATACTTCCGTTTTTTTGGGTTTGTTTTTGGGGGTTCGTGTCTGTGCTACGATTGGATTGTAGGCTGTTTGTTAGTGGGCCTTGGGCTATGTGGACTGCGTGCATATAATTTGAATTTTTATCTCATTTATTTGTATTACTTTTGCACATTTTCCGGTCTCGCTATTTTTTCCAAAATGTGTTGAATGCATTGCAACAATTTCAACACGAATTTTTAAAAATAAAAGTAACCGGTTTAGTTGGATGAAACGAAGTTTATATGCTCTGTAGTTTAATGCAGAGAGAAATACTTTTTTAATCTCTTAAATTCACTTATTTTAGACAAAATTAAGTTTTCGTTTTTTATTTCATAATTAAAAATTCTTTTGTAGCCCAACAATATTTGAGCAAAAAAAATAATATTTCGCATATAAACATTTATGAAACTTTTTGTAAAATTGTTCACGAAATTTTAATATCAAGGATTTCGGTACACTTTCCGAAAAATTTATATTTATTTTAAAAACTCGCCCAGAACCACTGTACTAAAAATTCTCTTCACAATGCAATTTTAGTATTTCATGATATAAAAATAAATAATGTATTCTAGTTATATCTACTTAATAAACTTGTCGAAAATTTATATTACTTTTGTTGTACTCCAGATTTATATTCGATAAACTTTCTTTGGTTTGAAAAGCTAAATATTAAACTTTAAGAAAAATTTTAAATAAAAAAATTCATTCATGAGCAATGTTTATTTTTTAACATTAATTTGGAACTGTTTTTTTTTTCTTCTGTAAACTTTTAAAAATACAGCCTGCTTAGCTGATATCTTAGACGGATCACGGCGGGGTGATCAGAAGGCCAAAATTTTTTGAAGGAACTATTTTTGAAACCGGATAGTTGATATTTTTTCATCATATAAATACTCAATACGTATTCTATTAAATAGTTAAAAAAGTTTGTCTTGTGGCAAAAAAATATTAAAAATATATATTATTTATTAATTCAGTACTAATGGTTACGTTACAGCTAAAAAAAAATATAATTTTAATTACTCATTAGTTATTTAAGCCCAAATGTTATTAAAAAATAATTTTCTTAGTAAGTCTTGAAAAAATCGTTGGGTATTTAAAATTTTCTGTATTCATGATTAAGTCAAAATAAAACAAAAAACTTTTTTTTAATTACATTATGACGACACATAAATTTTATAAATCTAATTTCGTTTCAAACATTTTTTTAATATATTTTTAATAAATCGTTGGATATACAAAAAAATCAGTATTAATGGTTAAGTCATAGTTAAAGAAAAATATATATGTTTTTAATTACACTTCGAATTAAGTCATTACTTTTATAAACCCAAATATTATTATAATTCTTTTCTTAAAAAGTTTTTCAAAAAATCGTTGGGTATGAAAAATAATCAAAAAAAAAAAAATTGCGTACGTAAATTCGGGCGCGGACGACTTTGGGATACCCTGTACCACTAGCTTGCAATAGACCAGAATTTTTAAGCAACAATTTTTTTTGACTGATCGCTCCTATGTGATATAGTCAACCGATTTCGATCAAATTTGACTCAGTGCTTTAATACCTTAAGCAATGATCAAAATCGGTTGACTATATTATATAGCTCTCATAGGACAGATTTTCCAAAAAATCGACTTTTGAACAAAATTTGTTGTGCTTCGTTTCTTTGTTAAGATATTGGGACCAAATTTATATTCGTAAGTTTTTTATATGTAGTTCCTAAGCACTGTACTAAAATTAAAATTAATCAAAATCGCTTAACTATATCAAATAACGCCCATAGGACCAATCGGTCCAAAAACACGTTTTTATACCCTGTACCGTATGGTACCAGGGGTATATTAAGTTTGTGCAAGCCGAAAATGTATGTAACATATAGAAGGAGACGTCGGAGACACCCCAAAGTTACCTAAAATATGATCAGGGTGAATAGAGAAGTCGATATACCCATGTCCGTCAGTCCGTCTGTCCGTCCGTCCCGTCCGTCCGTGTGAACGCCTGGATCTCAGAGATGGTAGGCAGCTAGAGTTACCAAACTTTCACATTAGATCCCATATTATTCCATAGGAGGCAAGTTTATTTTATTTTTTTGATATCGGGGATAAATTATATAGCTCCCATGGGGGTGTATCAGACGACCTTGAAGAAAAACAAAAGTTTTAGATATATAATTCTTTTGTTTATGAAGATATCGAAACTAAATTTGGCATTCAAAACTATTTTAATGTTCCCAAGCACTGTACCGAATTTAATCAAAATCGGTTGACTACCTATATCATATAGTACCCGTAGGACCGATCGGCCAAAATAACATTTTTTATACAAAACTCGCTATATTTCGTTTTTTTATAAAGATATCTTAACCAGATTTGGCATTGAAAAGGTTTTTAGACTACTTAAGCTATGTACCAAATTTAAACAAAATCGGTTGATTATATCATATAGCTCCCATAGAGCCGATTTTCCAAAAAAATCGATTTTTGAACAAAAATTGTTGTGTTTCGTTTGCTTGTGAAAATAGTATTAAGACTAAATTTGGTAATTGTAAGTTTTGTAAAGTTCCTAAGCACTGTACTAAATTAAATCAAATGACTTTATCAAATATCTCCCATAGGATCAATCGGTCCAAAAAAACGTTTTTTATACAAAATTCGATGTGTTTCGTCTGTTTTAAAGATATTTGAACAAAATCCGGCATTCGGATTTTTCTCAAGGTACCAAAGCACTGTGCCAAATTTGATTGAAATCGGTTGACTATATCATATAGCTCCCATGGGAAAGGCCGGTCAAAAAAAATTGTTGCTTGAAAATTCTTCTGTTTTTGGTTTTTTATGAAGGAACCGGATTTTATTGCAAGCTAGTGGTACAGGGTATCGCAAAGTCGTCCGCGCCCGAATTTACGTACGTCATTTTTAAATAAAATAATGAGGGTTCACCCAATAGGTAAATATGTTATGTTGAAAAGTATTTGAGTTTTTTATTCTTACATTCTTGCAGAGTAAAGTTTTTTTAAAAAACATTGTAAACTTTAAAATGGTAAAATAAATTTTTAGAAAATAGACTCCAACTTTGTGAATTTAATTGGCTGTTACCGGAAAGATTCGTTAACCGTCCGTCTGACGAATGTATAGGGTCCAGCCAGGCACCTTTCGTCATTTCAATTTTACCATTATTTTTACGTCCTTATTTGAAGACATTTTATAATTGTAAGAGTGGTAGATCGATAGGGAACAAAATTTTAGGCAGATACCTGGGAGCTCAATAGAGATGTTAGGTAAAAACATATTAAATTAACGTCGAAATATGAAAAATGTCTGGCCAGACCCGTTTGTCAGACGGAGGGTTAAATATAAATCGGCTCAACTGTTTCAAAATTTCATAAGGACGCCAAACCGTTTTCGATCTGAATAGGATCATTGGATGAAAAGTAATATATCAGAATTTCAACTGTCAATCCATATACATAATGAATTTTGTAACATTTCTTTCGGAAAAAACGTTAGAAAAAATAAATGTTTGATAATTGGGGAATCCCCTGTTTCTCTCACTTACACTTACATGCCTAAATGGGGCATATGGTTAGATGGCTAATAATTTTAATTTCTGTGATTTCACATAATTTGAATCTACACAGATTACAAATTTCTTGGCAAATCCCCATAGTAATATTACTTCACATATAGGGTATAAAAAAGAAAAGTGAAATAAATAAAAACAAAAATAAGGTAAGACATTTAATTGGACGCTGCCCGCTCAGCTTGGCATGCGTAATGGTATGCGACTTATTGGATCAGTAGTAGTTGTTGGTAGGTAGTTGGTAGTAGTTACCAACAGCTGGAAGCCCCGGCACGAGCTTATATAACACTTGGGTTAACCAAAGAGATAAGAAACTGTGAAATAAAAACAAAAGTCGAAAAAAAACCATTGCATGTGGTACATACATTATGTTACTTTATTTACCTTAACTTAGTTACTGCGCTACCGCAATTGAGGCATGACCGAACTTCATCTGAAGCACAGCCCCGCCCAGTATTAATTGTGCGGGGGCTTGTTACGAGCTGCAGCTCATCCATCCAGTGCATAAGTTATGTTGGCTTCCAAAGTGGAAGCACTTTTCCATTGTTGTTGTGCAGAGTCGCATATTGTGCAAAAGATCGCATGTTGCATATTAAGTTTTTTATAATGTCTCGTTTTGTTCAACATATCATTGTCTGGGATTGGGGTCTGTCAGCCGTTTAAAAGATACTTTAGCTTTAAATTAAATTATGACAACATAAAGAAATGTTACAGTTTAAAACTTAATTGAAGTTAGGAGCACTTGTTCACTATGCCAAGAGGTAATCAGCAGCCACCCTTATAAGGTAGCTTGTCAGTCATCTGACAACGTCACTCGAAAAAAATTTCCCACATTGACTTTCGTTGTTTTAAAAACAATTTGCCACAAACTGTGGCCAGACCGGTTCAGTTGCAAAGTTGCAGCATTTCGGCGCCACAGACCGCGTCATGCCGCCAGTTCCACAAATTGTGCCAATTTGCGCAAGTTTAGACGCAGTTGCTCTGCGGCCGCAATCAAGCGGCGCCGCTGAAGGCCGATTCTTGAAATTAATGTGGTTATAAATATTCGAGACATGTTACCCATGTGCCGAGTTATTTGGATGGTATTAACGTGTAAGCTCATACGAGATGGCTTTGGATTTCCTTATGACCAACCAAGCAAATGAATCATAGACACAACAACACAGTCGGGTTATATCATTTGTCCAAACCAGTGTGACCGACTCTAACAACAGAAAAAATAACAATAACAGACAAAAACCAGAAATAGCCGCCAAGTGAAATGTGACAAATTTTGCATACTCTCTAAGAGTTAGAGTGTTTGTAGTACGACTCTTGTTGGATCATATTGAATGGCCGAATTTCGTAATGATCTGTAGTGAGCGGTTACAAATTTTGCTTGAGAGGTTTTCAATTAAAAAATGGCAATAAAGTTAATTTAGTTATGAGTCTATTTTATAACACGCAGGGTAGTTAAATTTTAAGTCTTGCAAAAAATGTGGTCTGACCTGAAAAGAACATTTTGGTAATTTTTTAAAAACTCGTTCGTTTTCGCTCACTGAGCTTCTGCTCACCACTCGGTACAAAAATGTATGAATTTTTATAAATCTTCACATTGGGGTTGGGATGCTGTAAAGTCTTCGTGGGGACTAAAATATGAGGTGGCGACACAGGATATTCGATAATGAGGCAATCAAACGAAGCCCCTTGTAATATTTTTAAATGTACATTGTTGCGAAGGTGTAATTAAAAAGAACCAAGAACAATTAGGTACCATAATATATTAATACTTTTGACAAACAAATTTATTCGATATTTTTCGGGATGATCAATCATTCTTTATCACGATAAAGCGTAATTGCTCATTTATTACACATCGGCTGAAAAGTTCGTAGGATGGCGTATATATAAAGCCACACACGCTGTCAACTCATTATTTTTGGAAAATACCAATATTCTTAGGAAAACTCATGAAATTTGTAAGACAATCTGATATTAAGTTTACATGTTATATTGGTTTTAGTGGCGCTACTTTTGCGATTGGCCCGAATATTAAGTTGATCAAAACGTGCCCCTTGTAATATTTTTGGATGCAGTAGAGAAGTGGTAATGAAAAAGAACCGAGAATAATTTCGTACCATAATATATTAATACTTTTGACAAACAAATTTATTCGATATTTTTCGGGATGATCAACCATTCTTTATCACGATAAAAAGATCACTCACGCACTAAGAACACATCGGAAAAAAAGTTCGTACGATTGTTAAACGTCACACACGATCAATCTTTGCAAATTCGGCGAGTTATGCTTCGATTTGCTTCCGCATCCACCTTATTCTTCAGATTCGACCCACTGCGTCTGTTACCTGGTCGCAAATGCCATGCACTGGGTCATGGTATAATGATTGGCTCTGAAAATTTGCCTTTGTGTAGAACACTGTTGTAGCTCTACTTGATCAGTGCAATTAAATTGCACGGCACTTCTCTTCTGCCCAGGGCTGACCAAATAAATTCACTATTTTCGCTATTAAACGCCTTTTCAAAATCAAAAAACAGAAGGTGAAGTTTAAATTGATACTCCACACTATGATCAGCATACGAAAAACCGCTCCGAAAGACTGCTTAATACTCTCCTACAATATAAACATTTCAAGAGGTTTCTTAAGGTAACCGATATTAATTCGTGCAATGATTTTTGTATCCGCCGGTAGCACGCAAATTCCTCTTCAGTTGTTGCAGGTCCTTAAATCGTCTTTCTTGGAAAGTTTGACGATAATTCCTTCCTTCTATTCGCCAGGAAAAGCTTCTCGCTTTTCGGATCGATGGATCCGATCTATACAGCTTCGCAGATATACCGGCTGTTTTACCCAGAGGCCGCGGTTATTTCGCATAGGCTTTTCTTTTCCGGGTATGAGGCGATATTGGTATGTCGCCCTCATTGCTGCTCGGTGGATATGATGCTGTTCAGAACTGTTGAGAAGTGTTCTTTCCATCGGTGAAGTTGCTCATCGTCAGAGTTGAGCAAATTGCCGTTGCCATCTCTTACTGGGTGTTCGATAATGATGATTTGGAATGTCTATATTTTTAAATATCTGAAATATTTGCAGGAAAAAAGTCCAATCTAAGAAAATCAAGTGTGCAAAATTTCATCATTCTACAAAAATGTGTATGGAATTACCAGATTTTGGTGGCGAAAATATGGCAATCTGGGCCCACTGTACGCTGGTAAAAACCCATTTAAGGGCAGCAGTAGCCATTTTAATCCCGATGCGAAACTATAGAGCAGTGTTGTACACTTTTTTGCCTAGCCTTTTAGACTCTTTTGAAGTGTATCACCTAAATCATCATGTACAACCATGACTTACCACCATTTACTGACACTTCCGTTAGGCGATTCCTCAGCTGGACGCCCCGTTATGTCCATACACTCGTCCGTTTGTCTAGCCATCCGAACTGACTTGTCCAACTTTTACTTTTGCACAAATGCAATTGCATGACATTTGCCGCGCACCAAATCTCACATTCAATGTCGTCGCCAAACGATCCGTCGCCTGGTTATGCAATTAGAGCTTAATTCCATGGCCAGTAACAACCAAAACTTGTTTCCTCAACGCCAACTAACTCTAACTATGACCACCTCTCTCTCTCTCTCTGTCTTCTCTTGCAGCTGCACAAAATGGTGCCGCCGAAGTTGCCGCCGCCGTTGCCGCTGGTCAAAATCAATCCCAAGTTTATGTCACAGATTCTTGCCTACAGAAGCCATATCGCTGTCCACATCCAAAGATACAGTTCTATCTGTATACCAGACGCACCCAAGACCAACCGGAGTTCATTAATGTGCTGGACAGCAATTCACTTTACTATACACACTTTAATCCGCGTCATCCGACCAAGATCATCATACATGGTTTTGGGGGTGGGCGCGATTTTAGTCCCAGTCCGGATATGCGTGAGGCCTACTTTAGCGTGGGCGAGTATAATATTATTATTGTGGACTATAGCAGCGCTGTCAAGGAACCCTGCTTGAGTCAGATGGAATGGGCGCCACGTTTTGGCAGTCTATGCATTTCCCAGCTGGTCAAGTATTTGGCACGTCATCCACGTGGCGTGCCGCCAGATGAGCTACACTTTATTGGTTACAGTGTAGGCGCACACATAGCCGGTTTGGTGGCCAACTATTTAAAGCCGGAGGAGGGCAAGATGGGACGCATTACCGCCTTGGATCCCACCATATTCTTCTATGCGGGCACTAATAATACGCGTGATTTGGACTCCAGCGATGCACATTTTGTGGATGTGCTGCATACGGGTGCCGGCATACTAGGTCAATGGCACTCCAGTGGCCATGCGGACTTCTATGTAAATGGTGGCACACGACAACCCGCCTGTGTGGGCTCCGCTACCTTGTTTCGTAAGTTCGGACGAGGTCTTTGTAAAGGTCTTAATTGATTATGCAATTGTTGTTTTTAGAAACCTTGGCCTGCGATCATACCAAGGTGACGCCGTACTTTATAGAATCCATAACCAGCACACGCGGCTTCTATGCGGGTCCCTGTCCAAATTTGTTTACCTATCTAATAGGCTGGTGTGAGCCCAAGGATTCGGAGTATGTGCTCATGGGCGAACATGTGTCCAAGAAGTGAGTTTTAAAAGATTGAGGTAAACCTTTGCTAATCGTAACCTTACATTTGCAGAGCACGCGGCAACTATTACGTCACGACGAACGCCAAGGCGCCGTTTGCGAGAGGATTTCCGGGCAAAGGACGCGCCAATGGCGAGTACCAGGGCGTACGCAGATAAAAGTATTTGGAAATAGTGAAATCTTATCGTAGCAGTTATGTGATCTTAGTTTGTTTCCTAAAATTTTTGTTAATTTATTTCAAATGTTTTGTTAGTTTTATTGATGCAGTGACAACACTGGAAGTGGTTTAATTAGAATGGGGTGACACTGTCTTGTATGGGTACTTTATAGGAAAGAGGTTTTCGAAGATCAGCAATGGATATCAATTCCAGAAGAATATTTAAGTAAGTAAGGAAGATGGAAGGTCGGGGTTAGGCAATCTTTGGACTTTTGCCCGTAGTATTAATTTAAGTGGGAAATAAATTTAAAAAATTGGTAAAAAAAAAAAAATAATGGTACTTAAATAAATTCTAAATAAAAGTTAAGGGTGGTCAATGCCGCACAATTTGGAATGCTGCCGAAAGTCATTAATAATAAGGTAATAGGTGGGGCAAATCCGACCTAGTAATGGGCTTTGATTTTCGAGAATTGTTTCTGACCATTAAAATAGCACATTTTTGTAATTTTCAATAATATTGGGGTAAACCCAACCGCTTATTTTTTGGCTGATTTTGCGCAGATATTATTTAAATTTATCGATTATGAATTAAAAAAACATGTCCATGATATGTTTAGACCATATAGTAATCGATATGGAAGTTGAAAGAATGTCAATAAAGGATAAATGGATTGAATATTTAAGTAACTAATCGGAGTTATTTGATTTGCTTTCCATATAGCTATATATAATGGCTTATTTTTGGTTTGAGCTGAGCTTCTTATTAGCCACCACATTTAGAGATCCCGAAAATCAATAAGAATAGGGTAATGTGGGGCAAATACGACCTAGTAATGCGCTTTTACTATCTAGAGTTGCTTCTAACCATTAAAAAAGTACATTTATGTAATTTTTAAAAATGGTGGGATATACCCGATCCCTATTTTTTGGCTTATTTAGCAAAGATATGATCTAAATTTAAAGGTTTTTCGATTATAAATTAAAAAAGCATGATAAGCAGGAAATTAATTTTAAAAAATTTGATAAAATTTAAAAATATTGGGGATTAAAAAAATCAAAATGCATGAGTTAAATGTATAAATGTCAAGGCTGGCCAATATTGCATAATTCAGAAAGCAGTAGAAATTTATTAATAAAAGGTTAGGGTGGGGGCAAATCCGACATAACAATTGGCTTTGACTTTCTAGAACTTTAGATTTATTTTCGTCATTATTAAATTTTCTGACGATTATTTTTCAAAAAAGTAAATTTGTTGCAATTTTTAAAAATGTTGGGGTGAAAACGACCCCCTAATTTTTGGCTGATTTCGCATAGATTTGATCCAAATTTAATAGTTCTTAGATTTTTTCTGATGACGATTTTTCAAAAAGTAAATTTTTTGTAATTACTTTTGATAATAATTAATTTTTCATATGATATATATTATCAAAAAAGTAAACTTTTTGTAATTTTCAAAAATTGTGGGGTAAACCGACTGTACTTTGGCTGATTTCGTACAGATAATGGATATTTTTTGGCTGATTATGCACTGATTGTATATAAATTTAATAGTTCTTAGATTATAAATTAAAAAACAAATTATAGTTTTACAAAACTGTATGAAATTTAAAAATTAAAATATTTCGAAATGAACGTTGATAGAATATCAAAAATGGATGATTGGATTGTATAGCTGAGGAACTAATCAGAGTTTATTGATCAAAAAGCTTGCTGGCGTATTTTTATTTCGAAATGGACTTCTACTTGAGCCCACCATTAAGAGGTCGGATTTGCCTCACTATGTCATGCCTTTTCTTTTTATTTGTTTTTTTTTTGGCTACTGCGTACAGGCCTCATAACAAGACAGCGTCATCTCAGAATTAGCTCTATTATTAGTATCCAACTTCCTCGTGTACAAATTTTCTAATCATTAAAAATTAAGCTCAAGTTGTTGAAAAGTTGATTTGGAAGAAGAGAAAAAAATACAGCACTTATTTTTTGGTATAATTTTTTAACATGTTCTTTTTATTGAATTCCGAATATATTTGTTAGGTATAATTTGTTTAGGCTTTTACATATACTCATACATGGTACATATATTTTGTATTATGGTTGTTGTTGTTGCTATAGCCGGGGGTTTTTAGCTTGTTTATCAATTTTGTAATATTTTATATTTCAGTTTTTGTGTTTTGTTTTTTTTGTATATAATTTTTGCATAGTTTAATTTTTAGTTTCAGTCAATAAAGTTAATACAACAAACAAAATAACTAAAAATGCGTTTTTTTTAATAAATTGCCAATTTTTAAAAGCATATTTAATATATAATTATAATATTTTTGACTACAACTGAAGGATTTTTTTTATTTTGATTCGTTTTGCTGTTTTTAAATTGTTTTTGTTTTTTATATTTGCAATATTAATTGATTTTTTTTTATTTAAGTAGTTACATACATAATATTTTGTTTTATACAAATTATTTAACATGGGCGGGTGTTGCCAGAAAAGGGGTTTCAAATTTGTTTATTTTTTTTAATATTAAGTTAATATTTTTTAAGTACATATATAAGTTTTAACAAAACGCTCAGTAAACACAAAGAATATTTGCAGTTAAAATATTGAAATTTTTAATTTATTTTTAAATATATACAGTACGTATAAAGACCTTACCAAAAGCGCATTTGGAGTTTATCAACACTGTTTTGGTAATTTATTATTTAGACTATATAAAATTTGTAAGACTTGTTGAAAGTGTTTTATTTTTTGTAATACTAAGCCAGCTTTTGGAAAGGGTATACAGTAGTCGGCAAGCCGAAACTTTTTGAAATTGTAACATTTAATTTTTTATTTATTTTTTAATTTGTTGTAATATATTTTTATGATTTGTGCGCCTATATTTTTGACTTCAAAAAATGAAATTAATATATTATATTTAATTTTTAAATTTTCATTTACAACATAAATGCTCAGCATGTACGAATTTTAAAGTTTTTAAAAATTATTATATTTTTTAAATGGCTTGAAGGATGTTTCATTTTGAGCTCTAATTTTTTTCAGTGCACTACAAATGATATATATTATTTTATATATATTTATTTTATAATTTTAATTGTCTGTTGTCTCTGCGGATTGTTTTACTTTAATATGTGTGTTTTAATTTTTTATGTACACTTAAATAACGCATATAAGCTTTCAGTTATGTCTTTTAAATATATATACAAGTTCAATGAATTTTTTAAGTTTATTATATTTAGCTTATTTTGTTTAATTTTTTAATTTTAAAAATATAAACAAAAAACACTGTGGCTTTTTGTTAACATTTTGTTATTATTGTCCACACAGCCTTGAGAGCTTTAAAATCTCTCAAAAACAAAGATTTAATTTGAAATAAAAACAAACTTTAGGCATTTGCGCCTAAAGTTAACATTAAATCTATTTAATTTAATAATTTGTAACTAATTTATTTTTTATGCCTTATGTACACGATGTTTCGAAATTATGCTAATATTACACATACGCCCCAAAGGCCAACATTTTGTGTGTCAAACACAAATATTTTGCCTAAATTAAAATTAAAATTATAAACAATTATTTTTAAGCAATTTTTTTTTTAAAGTTATATATTAACTAAGCTTATTCAACTAGGTATTGTCGCCTTCACAAGCAGTTTTTATTGAGCTACAAATTTGAATAATTTGTTGAGCAAAAAAAATAATTTATAATTTATATGATTTTTAGTTAATGTCTAATTTATTATATATATATATTATATGCTATATAAATATATTAATGCAAGTTTATGTGTATATAATTATATAATGTTATTCGCTGCGCTGTACAAATTACGGTATAAGAATTGACTCTTTTAGTTAGAAAATGTTCACATTTTTAATACATAATCATTTAATTGTGAATAATTTATATGTTATATGATTTAATATAATATTTTTAAGTAGATTATTTAATATGTTACATACATTAATTATTTTAATATAATGGCGTTTAGTATTTTTGAAAGTAAGTGCGTCTAAACAATAGAATAAAAATCAAGAAAATTAAATTAAAAATTATAAATAAATTCGAGAAAATAAATAGTTTAAAAAATTCTAAGCGCAGAAAGAAATTCATACATATTTAAATAAATTAAAAACTTATGCTTAAAAATAAATAGTTACATATTTTTTTGTTTAAAAATTATTTATATGTATATAAATAATATTATATTATATTATTAATAAATAATAATATTTATTTTTTATATTCAAATTCTTTTTACCAATATTATAATTAATAATATATGAAAAGATTTATTTGAAATATTCGTTAGTTTAAATAGTTATTAACATTAATTTGTTTCTTAGTATTTTTCAAGTAAATACGTCTAAAAAAAAAATAAAGAACAAATTCTTAAAAAATAAAAGTGCTAAATTCTTAACATTAATAAATTGTTTCAAAAATATATGTGCATCTAACTTTAAATAAAATTATTTATAATTAATAAAATAATTTTACGTAAAAATTAATTTTTTTTAAATATAACTATTAAATATGAGTGAAAAGTTTTTTTTTTAAATAATTATTATTCATAAAAATGTATCTTTAAAATATTTATAATTATATGTATTAAATATTAGTGAAATAATTTTTTTAAGGGCAGTAAAGTTTATTACGATTGCTTGCGCCCAACTTTCTAAATAAGAAAATAAATAAAAATAGTTTTAAGTGAGTTAAAAAAAAACCTTAAATCTTAAAAAAAGTAGTTAATATTAAGATTAAAAATTATTTTTCGATTCACAAAATTAAATGCAACTGAGGCAAAAAAAATTACGAATACATTTTTGTTAATTTTTTATTAATCATAAGATATTTATATAATTATGAATCAAATAATATACATTTAATGTGCAGGAAAAAATTTAAAAATTAATGTGCGCTTAAAATAATATTTAAGACAAAAAAATACTGTGGAAGTAATAGTAGTGTGCAATTATAACAAAAAGACGTAATAAAAAATTATGAA
The DNA here is from genome assembly GCA_037043745.1 of Chymomyza amoena. Lineage (NCBI taxonomy): Eukaryota > Metazoa > Arthropoda > Insecta > Diptera > Drosophilidae > Chymomyza > Chymomyza amoena. The sequence goes on from JBAMAX010004318.1 coordinate 538,835, forward strand.
TTTTACAATTTAAAATAATTTTAAATAAATTTTAGCACTATAAATAAAAAATTAACAAAAATGTGTGCTTAAACAAGGAAACAAATCTTTTATAAAAAAATTGTGTTTAAATTATTTTAAATAATTAATTAGTTTTTAAATTTTATTTGTGCATATATTATTTAACAAAAATGTAATTGTGCATAATTTATTTTAAATAAATTTATTTGTGCATAAATTATTTTAAATAAATTTATTTGTGTATAAATTATTTTAAATAATTATATAAATTTATTTGTATATAAATTATTTGAAATAATCAAATAAATTTATTTGTGCATAAATTATTTAAATAAATTTATTTTTTGTGCATAATTTATTTTAAATAAATTTATTTGTGCATAAATTATTTTAAATAAATTTATTTGTGCATAAATTATTTTAAATAAATTTAATTGTGCAAAAATTATTTCAAATAAATTTAATTGTGCATAAATTATTTTAAATAATTATATAAATTTATTTGTATATAAATTATTTTAAATAATCAAATAAATTTATTTGTGCATAAATTATTTTAAATAAATTTATTTGTGCATAAATTATTTTAAATAAATTTAATTGTGCAAAAATTATTTCAAATAAATTTAATTGTGCATAAATTATTTTAAATAATTATATAAATTTATTTGTATATAAATTATTTAAAATAATCAAATAAATTTATTTGTGCATAAATTATTTAAATAAATTTATTTGTGCATAAATTATTTAAATAAATTTATTTGTGCATAAATTATTTTAAATAAATTTATTTGTGCATAAATTATTTTAAATAAATTTAATTGTGCATAAATTATTTTAAATAAATTTATTTGTGCATAAATTATTTTAAATAAATTTATTTGTGCATAAATTATTTTGAATATATTTAATTGTGCATTAATTATTTTAAATAATTAAATAATTTTATTTGTGCATAAATTATTTTAAATAAATTTATTTAACGTTCTCTAGAAATAAAGAATATAACAAAACTTACCTAAAAATGTGTGCATAAATTATTTTAAATATTTAAATTAATTTTTTTAAAGTGCTCTTCAAATATTAAATATAAAAAAAATTAAAAAAAAGTTTGCATAATATTATTTTTATAATTAAATGAATTTATTTAAAATGCTCTAAATATATTTAATATGCGAAACTTATTTAAAAAATGTGTTAATAAATTATTTTAAATATTTTAATTCATTTTTTTAAAAGCGCTCTAAATATAATAAATATAACAAAACTTTCTTAAAAATGTATGCATAAATTATTTTAAATAATTAAATGAACTTATTTAAAGTGCTCTAAATATTTAATATGCTAAATTTATTTTATAAATGTGTACATAAATTATTTGAAATATTTAAATTAATTTTTTTAAAAGCGCTATAAAAATAATAAATGTAACAAAACTTTATTTAAAATGTGTGCATAAATTATTTTAAATAATTAAATGAATTTATTTAAAATGTTCACAAAATATATTTAATATGCAAAATTTATTTTAAAAATGTGTACATAAACTATATGAAATATTTTAATTATTTTTTTAAAAATGCTCTTAAATTATTTAATGTAACAACTTACCTAAACATTTGTGCATAAATTATTTTTAATAATGAAATGAATTTATTTAAAGTGCTCTAAAAATATTTGATATACAAAACTTATTTAAAAATTGGTGCATAAATTATTTTAAATATTTAAATAAATTTTTTTAAATGCTTTTAAAATATTTAATATAACAAAACTTACTTAAAAATTGGTGCATAAAATATTTTAAATTAAATTAATTAAATAAATTTATTTAAAGTGCTTTAAAAATATATATTGTTATATTTTTGAAAATTTTCATTGTTTTACTTTAATTAGCTAGAAATATGTACAGTAAAATCTTTTTCTTATTAATGTTATTATAAATACAAATAGATAGTCAGCAACATAGAGAGCATTTATAAAGATATTTTATTTTAATTTTTTGAGGGCGACAAGCTTCACGAAAATGAGATAGAAAGAATAAAAACTAGTGAAAAAACATTAATAAAATTAAAATAAACTCAGTGCATTGATAAATGAAAAGTGCAGAACAAAGGAATAGGTAGTAATAGATTTTATAGATAAAAAACATATTATTTATAAAAATTTAGATAGGAAGACAGGATAAGTGAACTAAACCAAGACATTGTCAATGTTTGTTGAAGTAACATAAATGTAAGCTGCAATAGCATAATGTTAAATGTAAGACATAACAGAAATGAGAGCTGTCTCCGTTAAATTGTACGCTACAATAGCATAATGTTAAATGTAAGACAACAGAGCTGAGAGCTGTCTCTGTTAAATTGTCAATGTCTGTTGAAATTACATAAATTTAAACTGCAATAGCATAATGTTAAATGTAAGACATAACAGAGTTGAGAGCTGTCTCTGTTAAATTGTACGCTGCAATAGCATAATGTTAAATGTAAGACATAACAGAGTTGAGAGCTGTCTCTGTTAAATTGTACGCTGCAATAGCATAATGTTAAATGTAAGACAACAGAGCTGAGAGCTGTCTCTGTTAAATTGTCAATGTCTGTTGAAATACCATAAATGTAAGCTGCAATAGCATAATGTGAAATGTAAGACATAACAGAGTTGAGAGCTGCCTCTGTTAAATTGTCGTTACCATCTGCAGTTCTATATTATGTATATCAGTTAAGTTGTTAATGAACCATAAACTGAACAACTAAGGATCAGATGATCCTATCTATTATTCTTAATAATGTCAATAGTTGGTTTTAAAAAAAAATCGGTATTTGACAAAGTTTCGACCACCAAGTGGTCAAGCCTTATAGTGCTGCCGTGAAAGTTTAAAGAAATTTATTCTTTTTAAATTCCTTGAAAGCTTAAATCTTACTCATTTTCTGAATCAACATACGAGAGCGTTAAGAATCCAAAGAGAGCGACTCCACCTTGGTCGGAGTATTCAGAAGAAAATTTTTTAACACATATGCCTAAAAATAAAACAAAATTCCGCAAAACTTGAACGCCCCTCAACTTTACATAAGTTATTATATACTTAATAATTTTTATGGAGAAAATGTAAATGCGAAAATATTGTTCAGATATAAGTATGTAAATATTTAAACAGCATATGAATACCAATTCTGAGGATTATATGCGCCTACTGCTATCTACTTATGCTTATGTATCTAATATGTATAGCTTTAGTATCTAGTATGCCCGTATCCGGAGCATACATTAGTTTAGGCTCTATGCAGTAAATAATAAAATTATATAATTATTTATGTAATTAAGTGCATTTTTTTTATAGTTGGCATTCAAGCCGAACATCAACAATTGCTTATTATGTTTTATATATAGTAAGTATATAAGATTTATGTTTAAAATAACTTATAACTAAAGCTGGCCTCTAATTTTGAGGTCAGCTTATGTTTTACAGTACATAGAATATCATCAACGGTAATAAAACTTGCAGTTTTGGTATTTTGCATATTTAACAACAATTTTTTTTTACTTATGTATTAATGTGAGATTTTTTGTGGTATTTTTTTGGTATTTTTTATAGTAGAGAATTTTACACATTTTATGTTCAATATTTGAGCTGAGATGCAATTCTGGATTATGTTTGTTTGTTTTTATTTTATATGATATACACAAATGTTAGCTAGTATTTATGTATATAGCTGTTATATATAAGCTCTGCTGCTGCGCAATTTGAGCTTGTAAATAGATTTCTGCGTAAGCGACGCCGCTAAGTATGCTATGATTTTTTTTTATTGATTATGTGCAACAAGTTTAACATGTGCATATGTATTGGTATATATTTCATGTATGTATTTGTTAGTTTTTTTTTGTTAGGTACATAGTTTCAATGTGTTAGTGTGTGTTTATGTATAAGTGTGGCAACTCTTTGGAAATTCGTTTCAACTAACTGCTGGCTGGCTACACATTTTTTTTAGTTAAGAATATTTTTTATTTGAACATGCTGCTGGTCTTTTAAGTAGTATCTAGTAGTGAGCCATACATATATGTACATACTTGTAGCATTATATAACAAAGAATGAAACTTTAACGGCACATCAAGAACAAACAATAAACATTAAACAATTTGGACTACAACTAAAAGCTATGATATTACACTGATCGTTTTTTTTTGTTTTGTCTTTTAGCCATAATTTGTTTGTTGTTAGTGACTAACTGACACGCAATTGGCCTACTGCTGCGTGTAATCATAGGAATAGCTGGCATTATCCGGATACGGGGGCTGTACGGGTTCCTCGGCTATGGGCGCACTGGCAGCCATCGCAAATGGATTGTTTGCCACGTGCCCAGTGGCGCCATAGCTAATGGCATTCGGTTGTTGCATTTGGCTTTGTTCGTTGTACTCGGGAGCGCCCTGGGAGTTTGGGGGTGGTCAATTCATGTGCACTTTAGGAGGGTAGGTGATACTTACAAATGAGGTTTCCTTCATGTATGTGCCCAACATGCCCGCCTGGCTGGGATCGTCATTGGTTATAGCGCCAGGAGGTGGTGCCCATACCTGCTGCTCCTCTGGCGGTGGTTCAGCCCAAGGCTGCAGCTCACCGGATGCAAAGATGCCGTAGAAAGTGCAGCCCACCAAGTGAACACAGGCGGCCAGGGTGAACACAGTGGTCCAGCAACCAGTGGGCTAAAGGGGGGAGGGGAGAATGACATTAGAGCGAAGGAAATAAAAAGCTGTTAGCTAAAATGTGAGCAGATCAGTCTCTCTGAGAGTCTGGATCGCGGAGACTGTAACCATGCTTGCTCCATCTCTCGTCTTAATCTTTAAGCTTGAACTACTCCCACTTACATTCGATTGTATTAGTCCATCCAGCGCATAGGGCACTATAATGCCCGCCAGCGTGCCTATACCATTGGAAAGACCCATCAAGATGCTGGCATAACGTGGCGCTATATCCAAATGGTTGACATTATAGCCGGAAATAGCAAAGCCACTAAAGGCCACGCCACAGGTCAAAGCAAACATAGCACCAGTCTATAAAGACACAAGTTAAGCTTCAATTTTCACTACTACTCCATGGAGCTACCACTTACCGACGTCGATGAGTGCGCCACGAACAAGAAAAACAAACCCTCCATGCCAAATCCACCACAGTTGAACAACTTGCGCACATTTGTTGTAGACATAATCCCATTCTTGCGCAAATGATCCGCCAACATGCCACCAAATGGCACTATCGTGGTCATTATCAAATGCGGCAGTGAGCCCACAAAGCCCGCCTCCTCCACCTTAAAGCCGAACTTGTGCTTCAAAAAGGACGACTGAAATAGCACCAATAGATAAAAGTTCCAGGAACGACAAAAGTTTGCCACTATAATCGCATAGACGGGCATCGAACGTAGCATCAAACGCCAAGGAGTAGTGCTCAATGAAGGCATCGTCGGATGTGCAGACTCGCCTAAGGATTTTTCTATATACTTCAGCTCTGGTATGCTAATGGCAGGATGTTTGCGCGGATTCTCGAAACACAACCATATCCAGAACATATACCATATAATGCCAAAACAACCATAGGCATAAAATGGCGCCTGATAGCCCACAGTATCGGCCAGTAAGCCCGATAAAGGCAAACCGACCACAACGCCAGCATATGAGCCGGAGAAGGCCAAGGTGGCAAGACGCGAACGCTCCATGGGTGGCGCCCAGAAGCGCCAGATGCCATGGCAGGCCGGATATGTCACACCCTAGAAAAGCAGAACATATAGATTATATTATAATAAGATAGAGAGAACACAAAGAAATCGCATTAAAATAAATGCTTTTGTTATTTTGTATTTTTGTGCCCATACCCAAGGCTTACAACTTGTTTTCTTGCCACATATTTACTTTATCATAAAGGCAAAATCCCAAGCAACCCACCCACCCTTGCTCTTTGACAGTCCATTGCGCAAAATTCGCAAAAGAACACGCATGATGGCATTGTGGGCACATAATCCTTTAGCTACTTTCAGCAGCTTTGCTTTGATCTGCTTGGTTGCGATTTCAAATCCAAATCGAATTTTTTTTTTTGCGAACTTACCTCAAAGAGTCCTTGCAGCACGCGCACACAAATCACAACATGGCCATGCGCCAGCGTCATGGCAAAGGGCACGATGAGATGCAGCGTGGCCGAGGAGACAATTGATAGACCGAATATTTTGTTGGCTGGAAACTTGGATGCAATAAAACCGCCGGGTATTTGTGTAACCAGATAGCCCCAGAAGAAGGATGAGTCCACATGGCTTTCCACAGCAACGGTCCAATTCATGAAAACGGTCTAAATAAGAGGGGTGGATATAAATATATGTAGAGAAAAGCGCAACAATCATTAAATTGAGTTAGAGACAAAATGCCGCAGGGCCTTATTAAAAAGCGCCAAACGCGACATGCCCCATGCTGCATGAACCGCCTGCCTTCCTTCCGTAACAAAACATGATTTGCGATTTTTGAGTACGTGACATGCTCACCCACTAATTGACAGCTCATCCACAATTATAATTGTATGAATATGGGCATATAATGATATTGCTACACTGTGAGAAATTAAAGGGGAAAGACCTAACTGACAGATACAGGGAGCTTGGCTTGCAGATTAATCTTCTACGAAGACTATTTGTTTTGATTTTGGGAAAGTTTCTAAGAGAGAAGGGGTAGTAACCCCTCGGAGGTTTAATGGTAGTCCCATCACCAAGAGACATGTTACGCCAAATTGATGTTAGGTTGCAGCCCCACCACTCGGATAAGGCACATTTGGCCAAGCCTCGGATCGATAAAAAAATATGATTACTGAAATCATTACAAGAGAAAGAATAACTCAGATGGAAGGCCCTGAGCTCGAAAAAAGAATAACAAAAAGGAAACAAATTCTTCCATCTTTAATTAAAGACAATTCTGTCTAAACTCAAAATATATTTAGACTTTATGATTTATTTCTTAAAATTCTTCTTTTAAATATAATTTCCTTTAAATGTATTTCTCCCAGTGTACTTACGCCATTGTGCTCGCCCTTTAGCTTCGCTGCGGACATGTTGCAGCGCATGCCGAAGGCAATCATAAATCCCACACAGGCCATGGTAGCAATTGTATAACGCGCCGGCATGCAGGGACACTCAGCCTTGCAATATTTGTCTATTTTACGCAGTGGTGGACGCTCGATCTCCTCAAAGGAAGCGGGTGAATCGGGTCTGTCATCATCGTAGGCATGACCGCCGCCTGGTCCGCTGCCCTCACGGTCACCGCCTTCCATTTCCTCGTAGCCACCGTGACCACCATGATAGCCGCTGCCTTGGGATATCTCGAATTTTTCCATGTTCGGCTTTAGGCTGTAAGAAGAAGGTAAAGATGTGAACATATTTCATACCAATTAAGTGACAGCTACGAAATTGTTGAATCCTCCCCCGCCCCAACCGAAAAAGTATGCTCAAGCACCTGTTGCTGCAACACGGGGCGTGAAAACACAAATATTTTTATGTTGTTAAAACAACAACAACATAAGTGAGGGTAACTGTAGCTGTGAGTCTCGATGTATTCCCAAAGGTATTGCGGTGGTTGGATTGCTCTTTGGGGTGACCCCAGTCACGAGCCCGCTGCGGCACATTGAGACATACAGATGGAAACGGAATTCAATTTTATTAAGTGCTGATATCTTGGCAGTCGTTTGAGCGTTCTAACCCAAAACCATTTAAAGTTGACTTGATGATGTGCTACCTGTTTTTCTGTTTTTTTATTTTTATCGCACAATTGCAGGCAGCATTTGCGGAACTTTGGTTCGATTTGATTTCCTCCGTTTTCTTTACCATTGTGCTCCTAATACACTGACTCTGCAAATGTCACGTAGTCTGTTTAAATACAGTAAAAGGCTATGTCAAAGGTTGATTGATGACAGCTGCTGTGGCTTTAGTAATGGTAAGTGAGATGACTCTGCTAGAGTCTATCTAGTAGTTGTCAACCCTAACCTCACTTTCGTTACAGCAGCCAGCTACCCCCAATTCAGACACACACATTAACTCTGCTTAAATGACACATCAACAGTGATAGCCTCGTCAGCCCAGTCAATAGCTCCAACTTCATGGCTATGACCCACCCTCCCGCATTCTCAATTTTTTCTCATAAATATCCAGACAATCATCCCAAAAGTATGCAATACAAACTAATAAGCGCACCAGCAAACAAGCCACTACAGCAGCCAAACTAGACGCTGAGACATCTATCCATATCCACATCCACTCCACTCCATACATATCGACGCCACTGTCACATAACTCAAATGTCTGCCAAGTCGGAGCAAAGCTACCCTTGTCTGGTCACGCAGCTTGGCGTCATCTTCGTACCGTGTCTTCAGCGTTGAGCTAGCTGCCTTGTGCCTTGACCGACTTTAATGCCGGCACGACTGACGCCAATTTTATGCGCCATTTTTTTTCGCCGCCGTCTAACGGCAACTTTTTTTTCTAGCAGCCACTTGGTACTGTTAGTTTATCTGTCTCCAGTAAAAATTTTGCAGACTTTTAGGCGCCACATAGATTATCGCTAACTGGCGCCATCGACAATGTATTTTTACTCCTTGTTATGCTCTTTAAATGGCGTATACCATTTGAAGTTGTGTGAAAGAATCGCAGAAAATATCATTTTGAGTCATCGAAATATCTTTTCAATGAGTATGCTAACTATTTCGTTTAAGTCTAAAAAATTGTTTGGATACCTCTTGTGATAGGACTTTAACTTAGCAATTATTCAATATCTAAGATATCTCGTTTAAGCAAAATTCAAACGATAAAAAGTTTTTAGATATGCCAAAAAGCAATGGAAATCTATTGTTAAAGCTGCTGATCGAAGGATTTTTTAAGATAAGCTTGAAGCGAAACTGTTTAGAGTATACTGAAGCAATTTTGAAAGTGTTGGGCAGCGTGTTAAAAAGCTTACGATTTCTAGGGTAAGTAAGGTTAGGGCGGCAGTTGGACGTCCTAGCTCACTTAGACCAAGAATAGGCCCATAGTCATACTGATACGGAGAACTATTCAACACCCTTTCCCACTTAAGAGGTCCCCTAGAAGTGAGACAGGCATCCAGTAGCGTGAATAAACCTTAAGAGGCATCAAGAAAGTGTGACTTTAGGAGAAGGAATCTTTTCCAGCCCAGCCCTAGAGTCACAAAAAAAGGGTCTACTGTCTCCAGCTTCACCTCATCGTCACAGCTTCTACAGAAGTGGAGAATGTGCTGTGATAGCATGGACGACAGTTGAGCACTGGGCTCTAAGATCTTTAATAGGAGTGCAAATACAAATTTTTAAATAGCACAAGCAATTCACGAGACCGTCCATCGACTCTCCTTTTATCCATGTGGCCTTTAACACACTAAAGGAATAATTTTCAATTCTGGACTAGTTCCCAACCACACTAAATATGTGACAGTTCTCTTTTAAAAAGTTGCAATTTTTTATATACCCTTTATATAAAGAGGGTTGACCTCAAAGTGTTATATAGACACCAAGATTCGATTCCCAGTCTGGGCCAAGTTTTTTGATACAGTCGCCTTTCAGTTCGATACAAAATTTTGTTTACGAGATATTAAAGACTAACTGAAAAAAGTGCCTCTCACGATATTTTGAAACGAAAATTGATAGGGATAGGATTTCTATAAGCTGTGAGGGTAATATACCCAACCTGAAAGACGCTTAAGAACAATTTGTAAATTACTGAGAAACGGTTAAACGTCAAATCGGTACTAGCCAAACATAACCACCCATAATTGGAATCATCTCGCCACCACATTGGCAATGCTCCCAATGTCAAGTGAAGAGTATTCAAGTTGCTCCTATCCCAATCAAACTTTCCTTTGAATTTTTTATTTATATTTTTGTTTTGCTTGGCTATAGCAGTAACGCTTTAACTTGGCCACAAAGCCGCCTTATTAGACAGCCATTAAATTTAATGCGTGAATATTTGCTTTCTTTGGTGTCACCAAAACGGCTTGGCAAGTTGTCAGGAACAACCGAAGCACTTCAAGACGCTGCTGACAATTCTTTAATTTTAATTTCGCGTTGCGTTGGCGGCGTCAACAAAGAAAACGACCTCTCCAGAACATTTCAATTTCATTGCTTCACTTTATACGCGCTGGATCTCTCTGCCTGCCACTGAGTTTGCCTTGCCCCAAGTGGCACTTCAACACTTCAACTTCAACTACAGTTATGCCAGGGGAGTGGGGGAGGTGGCATTTGCTTAGAAACGATATACCATGAATAAAAATCAATTTAATTTGCGTGCAGCCTTTGAATTTCAAGCAGACGCCTCTTGGTATGCAACACTTTTTTTCATACTCAGCTTCTCACATGAATTCCTTAATGAAAATGAACGCTCAAAAGCATTGTCAGGCATTGTTCCAATTTCTAATTTACTCGAACTTACACGTACAAACATACAAAAATATCTTAAGACAGTGGCGTAGTTAAATGGGATATAAAGGGAGGGTTGAAAAGGGAGTAAGCTAGCGATGGCAAAAGATGAGTGCAAAATATGAAATTTTGATGAATATTTAAGAAAATATTTTTTTAGGCAGTTGTTTTGTTGAATTTTTACTAAGTGCATATAGAATTTTGTTTTCTAAGCGTTTCATATCTTCTTGTTTTGAAAAAACAAATCATAGCTTTCGACCAACTACTCTTGATTCATGAACTTTAATAATATACTATTCAAGATTCCAGCAGGAGCTTCAAATCAAATCTCTGTAATTTTTGAAAGTAAAACCTTATCTTATATTGGACAGCCTTAAGAATCTTGAGAGTTTAAAAATTTCGGTGTAAAGAACTACTCTTGTCAGACGATGTCTAATCATTATCAAAGCGGATCTTGAACGTACATGCCAAGGAGCTTGTTTCTTGTACCGGCGAGTGCCATATATTTACATAATACATGCGAAAAAGTTTCTTCCTCCATTCTATAGAAGCGACTTGGTCCACTATCCCCTGTGCCAATTTTGTTTAGGTGGCTGCGGAGCCTATAATGTCCCGTCAGAAGACCCACAAGGATTCTTCTTCTTCCCGTAAGTTATCATGACTTTGAACCTCTGACGGTTGTAGTTGGAGAGGAGGGTTTTTGACTGTTTAAGCCCTGGTATCCATGCCAAGTGATGCACTCTTTTGTTTTTCTCCTTTATACTCAGTATGTCCCGTACCAAGTGGTTACCAATCCCACAGAGTGGTTCAGGACCGATAAGCGGTGTGGCTGAATAATTGAATAATTTAACAATATTTTTCTGAAACCTGAGATCCATATAACCACGGTGCTCCAGGGTTCTGAGATAACCGATAAATATCCCATAATGGAGCTATTTTGAAGGTGTTTTCAGCATGGGGTTTTTGGACCTCAGATTCAAATTCAACATATAAAAAATATCGATGGAAACTTAATGGCAAAGAACTTGTTCGGGGTTTTTGAAAATTATCTTAAAAAATTGGGGCTGTGAGGCTTCTTGGATCTCAGACACAGATTCATATAAAAAATTTTATATTTTTATACAATTATTTAAGATTCGCATTGATAAGGGTGTTTTTTTTGTTGTCGTTTTTTTCGGATCATTGAATTCTTAGAGAGGTACTTGGACTTTAAAAATCCCTGGATTGTACCTAAAAAAAACTGTCGATAGGACTCGTCATACTGATCTTCAGAAATTCGATAATAGATCGCTATAAGACAAAAATTTTCCGAAATCTACGTAAAGTTAAAGTCATAAGTGACGAATTTTTTCTTTGGAGCTACGAGTTTTTTTATGTACAGTACAGCAATGATAAAAAATATCGATGGAACTAAACAAATTTGTGTTATCACCCCATCGCAGCAAGCTATCAACGTCACTAATCCCATGTAAAATCACACAGAAGGACTAGTTTCCATAGAAAATTTAAAGCTTAATTTTTTAAATTGCTGTATATTTCAAAAATGAATTATGTGTGCTTTTATAACCTTTTGATCCGGGTCCACTACCGACTATGCAGTCTGGGTATGTGTGACTCCCCCAAGGGGTCAAACAGTGTAACCTAATCTAACATATTACGATATTAATATGTTATAAATGTATACAACTAAGTAGAACTTACGCCAACTCCTCGGCTCACTTTATATTTACAGCATATTTCAGATAAAATCTAATAAAACAACCTTTACTAGTCACTTCACCCCCATCACACAACTCTAACTACACCACTGTCATGGGATATCTCGATATCCTTTATGAGAAATCTGTTGTAAAATCGCACTGACTGAGTTTCAATCGTCATGCTGACGTGCTCATAAAATTGCATACCAAAGGTGCTGCTTCACTTGTTTTGCCAATATTCCATTTATTGTGCGTGTGGAGCACACTCTCGGTCTCTTTAAGGGATTTGTGCTAGGTGTGAGTGCGTGTTTGTGCCACTTCATAAGTCGGTTTCCGTGCGCGCACGTGCTGCAAACGTGCACGGAATTCCTGAAGCGCCGGCTGCATGCCAAGGCGTTCATTGTCACCACGGAATGATCTTGCAGCCACTGGTCCTACCCCCAAACACCTTTGCAGCACTTTAGCGCCTTTAATGACTTGTTAAGCATGCCAATAATTTTACAACTTTCCGGCGAGTTGCCGTCAAAGCACGCGCCCAACTTTCGCGCCGTTTGGAGCTTAAGCATGGTCAAGTTCAAGCGGGGACGGACCTTTTCCCCGCCAGACTGAGCTGTACCTGATGCTGCCTGTGCATTCTGGCGTTAAATTAAAATTCATTTTTTTTTTTTTTTTTCGAAAATCACTGAAGCGCTATTCGCAATCATATTTCAAATCACTGTCCATCATCGTTCAATTCGTTCTGGTTTGGCAACTTTTTGCCATGTATACTCACCCACTGAACACGCCCGTCGCCTTCTCCTTAAACGCCGTCAAGCCCTTCATTTTGCTGGTTTGGTTTTTTGTTTCTGTGGATTTGGAACTATGAGCTGCTCTTATCACTTGTGCGCATAAATATTTTGCTGCCTACGTCACGGCAGCTTGTCGCGTTTGATACGCGTTTTAAGCGTGGCGTATCCTGCGTATGCTTCGTATCCTTCAGCTAATTTGCAACGCCCAAACAATTTTATGACTCTATCAAGCAGTTTATTCTAGGTGGGATTTCTCACTTGGACGCCATTATAAGGTCATTTAATTTATTTTCTGCTATGTCAACGGAATCCGCTTGTGGTTGTTGCTGTTGTTGTTGCCCGTACAGTAAGCCGCTCCTGTTTTCGCCGTGCATTTTCACAGTGCCTGCAAAAAAAGATTTCCAGTATTAGAATTGTAAGTTGGTCTGTGTGTGTGTGGAAATCAGTATGTGTCTATTTGTGTTTTCCTGCTGATAAGAAAATGCTACAAAATTTCATAATTTGTTACATTTGTTGTAGTATTAAATGAGGGAGAGGAGGGGATGGGGTCGGGCTACCAATTCGGAATGGTTAAGCGGATTATGTTCATAAATTTGTTTGGTACGTAGTTGAGGAAATGTGGGGATTGGTTAAGGTTGCTCGAAAGGTTTGTAGGATAGGTGGCGGCAAGTATTTTGTCTGAATTTTATGTTTTTAGTGCAGGAGTTCCTAATAAAGTGAATAAAAGGAGTTTGCGAAAAAAATGGAATTTGCAATATTTTGACATGGTAATAATTGGGTTAGCTCTCAGAATTTTTTCCAACAAAGTAAAAGCTTAGCTGAAAGAAGTTTTTATAGAATAGGTCAAGTGGATGGTTGGTGGAAGTAATTTCTTTACCCGGGCAGTAAATTTCTTTAAATGAATTTTAAAAAACCGATTTTAGTTTGGATTTCATGAACCCAGGCCACGAATGTCATTTCGTATAAGACTTGTGACTTTTTGAATTAGACATTTTTCTAGGGTATTGCGTTTTATTTTGTAAACAAATTCTTCTAAATCAAGTAAATTACATATTCAGTCCAACGTATTTCCGATTTCTTTTAAAATAATAGGTCTTCTCAATGACCTTAAAATGTAGGTTTCTTTTAAAGATGATCTCTTTATTCTTCCCAAGTCTTTTTCTGTTCAATCATATCATCAGGTTTGGGTTTTATCGACCATTTCTGGCTAGTCTTCCCTTTTCTCGATAAGAGCCGTCCATAGCATTTACTAACCTATATCCGTATATCCTAAAAGGACTCGAAGATCATTTTTTTTCAATTCTCTTAATAATTGTCGAGGTTTCCTATTTCATTTCTCTTCTGGGGAAACGTCATCTTGTCGTCTACAATTTCCTTAAAATAATTTTTTTTAATAGTCACCTATTTATTCAACCTCAATCTCTTACTGTTCAACCATATCTTCAAGGTTGAGTTTTACCGATGATTTTTAGGGAGTCTTCTCTTTTCCGGTAAGAGCCCAATAAAACTGGCTATACCACACATGGAATTTACCATTTATAATCTATAAAAAAAAAAATCATCAGCACGCAGAAATAATTTTTTTTCCATTCTCGTAATTATTCTCCAGATTGTCTTTTTCATATTTCTTCTGGGGCAAATTTCAGCTTGTATGTCTACAATTTGCTTGTTTATGTATCGAAATCGGACAAATGCACATCCTCAGGATCACTCAAAGATTTGCTCAGTATTTTTCAATCACATATTTTTATTATTCAACATTTCTCTGGGAATAGCGACTATTTCTTAGGTAATATTGGCAATATAGAGGCAATATTGGCTTCAAGGTAATCCTTAAAATTTTATTTTATGAAAAACTTTTAGAGGTTAAAAGATGACGCACCCTGTGCATAAAAAAAATCAAATATAGAGGCTCACCTTGGTTTTTCAGTGTTCCAGAAACATTTCTACAAAGCCTAAACGAAATCTTATAACTCATAATTTAATATATTCGTTCCTAAATTTTTGCTGCGTAGTTCTTCGTTAAAAAGACAAATCATTTTCCAATAATATTACCAATCCCAACTCTCTGCCAAAAAATCACTCATATAATAATGAAATCAATAATATGACCCAACAGGACGATTTGTTAAAATTCAAGAAGTAAGTCCAAAAATCAAAAGAACTGCAAAAACTTCTTACCAAAATATCGGCATTTGATCTTAACAAAGATTGTAATCTATTTTGTGAAATTTAATAGAAGTTTCTATTCTTTATAATAAATACGTAATTTTTTTTTTCAATGTCATAAAAGGATAATTTTATATATAAAATAATAATGGCAGGATTGATTGTGCTCCAGTGAGTATAATCAATATTAAGCAATACTTTTTACTAATAGTTTATATTAGACAAATCGATCTGGATGGTCCATAATGTGAGATCTTTTCATACTAATGTCTGGTTAATCGCAAGTACGTACAGCCTCTCTAAGTATCTTCGTTAGGTTTTTCTTATTTAATATTTGATGTAAGGAACTTTCAGGAAGCTGTGTATTTTAATTATGTCATTTTTTATTATTTATTTACAACTTGAAAAAGATATTTACAAATTAAATATACTTATTGCCATATTTAAGTTGTTACAATAAAAACTTAAATATTTCCAAATTAAAAATTAATTTTTTAATATCTCTTTAGCTTATAAACTGAAATTAAATAAGGATACCAAATTTCAAACTGAAGTAGTTGGAAAGATTGAGTGGCATTTTTCCCGCATTTTTAAATTTAAATTCTATTATTTATTTTTGACTAGTATATCTGCATTCTTGACCTCGTCACGTTGAAATGATAAACTAAAAACTCCGTATAATAGATAATGGTTTTGCCAGATTGATCAATAACTGGTCCTTAAGACGATATCAAAAATATGAACTCTAAAAAAACACCCTCTATTTAGTAGAGAATAATTGAAAGACGACAAATAAAAGCAAATTAAATTTAAATGGGGTCTGCTATTTTATAACGATTAGCTATGTAACAACTAAGACATACAGGATGAGTTAGGCTGGTATTCAGATGACAGATGATGATAATCATTAAACCATTTTCTTCCTCTTTATGCGTAAAAATTTTGTCTTAAAGGTATATCATTAGACTTCCGTTCTGCTTCTTATTCCGGCCTTCTGCAAAAAAGACATCCTCTACCGACACACTAGACGCAACTCATTTTGGACAAATTTAAAATTGTATTCTAGAAATTACAGAATTTCAATTTTTTGTCTCTTCGGTTTAAGAACATGTATTCATTCTTCATTAAATCACGAATAATAAAACTATTTAATTATGCTTGCGAATATGCAACATGATTCTTTCCTAAGTGCCGGAAAATATAAAAATTTTGCAAATAACTTATAACGAATGTCAAACCTCTACACTTATTGTATTTCATTGGAATCTATTTTTTTTTCGAAGACATCGGAAATGGGCTAAAACTTACGCCTAAAGGTTAGGACTACTGCTGGAAGTAACATCGATGCATCGATATA
Source organism: Chymomyza amoena (assembly GCA_037043745.1). Lineage (NCBI taxonomy): Eukaryota > Metazoa > Arthropoda > Insecta > Diptera > Drosophilidae > Chymomyza > Chymomyza amoena. Next base: position 555,288 of record JBAMAX010004318.1, read on the forward strand.
TTTTATTTTCTTCCGATCCTCGATATTTTTTATTTCGATTATCGAAAAATTACTCTGTATTCCTGCAATATCCCCAGAAAGTGATCGCAAGGCTGGCAATCTAGTCAAAAAACGTTGAATTGATTTTTTTTATAACCCTAATGAATGAATCTCAAATTAGTTTAAAGATTATGAGACTGCAATTCTGGCTGGAACAGGAAATTTTTAATTACACAAAAAAAAGTGGTGTAAACTTTATATGCGACAGAGGCACCCCTTATGGCCTTTGGGCAGATGAATCCGAAGTCCAAAAAACCCCGATTCAATCATTCTAAGATGAATCCCAAATTATACCATTTTATGGGATTTTTTGGTGGTTATCCATAACCCATGTACATTCAAAGAGTATCCGATGTATTGAAACATCGGTGTATCGAACTTAAAAAATATCGAAAATAGTTTGCACAATGTTAACTTCCAAGCCGTAAGTCGGTTCATAATAAAAATTCATAAAAATTGATAATAGTGTTGCCAGATTGATCTGTAAGTGACTGTTTAAATGTTATCGGCAAATGTAAACATTAAAAAAGCACCCTCTACAGTTTGAAGAGACTAAAAGCAAGCCTAGCAAATTAAATTTAAATTATAGTTATAAACTTATTTGTAATTAATTTGTATATTTCGAGAAGAGCAGATATTATGATCACTTTATATTAATTTAACCCTAAATGCTTGATCAACAATTTACAATTTTTTTGACACAGTGTCTTTCCTTCACTCTTTTTCTAGCTTCGTTTTCGTCATCTGCATTGCTTTCACATATTACTTTCCAAATTTTTCAAACTTTTAACTAAATTATCTTCAAAATTCCAAAAGTTTTGTTTTCAAAATCATTGGTCCCAGAACTTGTTTGACTATATTTGGCATTCAAAATGCACGGCAGCCCGAAGAACGCGCAGACATTTCTATGGCAGATGGTTCAATGGATGTCCATTGTTGCTTCTTGAGGAACTGCATTAAAGCATATTTTTCACGTTCGCCTCGATATCGACGGAATTCACCATCGTGAACGTGGTAGATCGTAGGCAAAGAGGTTACATTGAAATTTTGACTTAATGCGCGCGAGTAGGTAACATCAACTTGGCCCACCCGAACGTTGAGACTCTTGGCTGCATATGCAAAATCTTCCCAAGTATTCGCCAGTTTCTTGCAAGTGGGACACCACGGTGCAAAGAATTCAATCATCCATTCGCCCTGTAACACCATATGCCAGTTCTTCTCGTGTATTTCGATTATTTGGCCATTCAAGTGCTCCTTTTGTGCCGAGGCTATCATCGTCCATGATGCGATCAGTAAATGATGATAGATGGGTAAATTTCTACACCATCTGAGCATTTTTCTTACAAATGTTGCACGTTTCACAATACAAAAAAAAAAAATATTAACAAATAATTTATTTTTAAAATGACATTTTATGAAAAAAGACTGCTTTGGATTGATGATACTACAAATGTGTATATGATCGAAAATAAGTGAAGTGGACCATTTTTTTTGGGCAATACAATTTTATTGCAAAATTTCGATTATTTGTCGAGACATCGATTAGTGAAAATTGAAGTTAAGATTTTTAGACTTTAAGTTCAAAGATAAAATTTTGAATTTTCAAAGTTCTGATAATTTATCGAGTTATCGATAGTATCATATTGGATTTTTAATTTTTACACTTTAATCTTCTAAATGAATAAAGGTTCATTTTTCTATGAAACATTCAATTTTGAATTTGTAATACGCAAAATTTCGATTATTTATTGAGTTATCGAAAACTGAATAATGAATTTTTGATTTTTAGACTTTTCTTTGACAAGACACATCTTTTAAACGAATTAAGATGGAAACTTTTTCTTATGAAAGATACAATTTTTAATTTTTTTTTTTTGAAGTTCGATTTGTTCTATCACTTTAAAAAATGGGGAATATTTTATTTTAAAATTTTAATTTCAATGCGAAAAACAACAACATAAAAAAAGTTAAGAAACTTATGGTTATTTTAGTGATGGCCATAGTGAAGATTTCCTCGAAAAATATCAAGATATACTCCTCGGAGTTGAAAAATAATAACTTCAAACTTGTTAAAAAATTATATGATAAATTTGACAGTAACAATAAGTATCATAGCCCCATTACTTGATGTTTAAATATCCAAACATATAAGCTTTAAAACAAGATCGATTTTTTTATGCCAAACTAAATTAGGATCAAATTCACTTAAAAACCCAGAAATCAATCCAATTCGTTTATACGACAATAATAAAAAAAATAATAAAACCTTATATTAAGATTTTTGCATTCTTGGTTTTAATTCTTTAAATAAGCCAACAAAAACTGAAAATAAGATTAAAATTCTTAAATTGAGGTATCGATGCTTGATTTAAGACTCTTATATATCAATTCAAGACTTTTAAGTTTGTAGATTAACATTTCATAATTTTATGACCAAAAATCTTAAAATAAGACAGAATTCGGTCTGATTTTAAGAATTTTTGTCATAAAATTATGCAAAGTTTCAATAACTTAATCAACAAAAAGATTTAAAATTCTTGGATTGAGACATAAAAGTCTTAAATCAAGCATTTTTAGACTAACAGCCAACAAAAGTTTGCGATACTTTCGCGATTCAATGACCAAAAATCTTAAAATAAGACCGTTTTTTTTATTCCAAGGAAAAGAACTTGGGAACACATTGCATTCTGAAATGCTTTTAATTGCAGAAGTCGAGACAAAGGGTTCAAGCCTTCACCAAATACAGTCGAGCCTCGCTATTAACCACCTCCCCTAAAACAAATTTTTCCATGCAATGAATTTTTTTCCAATAAAGCCTATTTCGATGTTCTTAAAATGAAAATCTTATCTATCGGCGAAAATAAGTGGAGCGGGCCACTTTTTTCCGGAACTTCCTCCGATATTAATGATTCGACATATTTGGGTAGAGCTAGTACTAGCCAATAGTAACTCGTCATCGTCACAATTGTATTGCAAAATTCCGATAAATTATCGAGTTATCGATAACTGAATATTGGGGCTTTCGACATAAAAATCGGAGAGGTTCGGGAAAAAAGTTGCCCGCTTCACAATTTTCCTCCGATATCCTTTTTTCTAAATAACTGTAGGACTCGAGCTGTTAAAGCTCGAATCGGTCCAAATAAAAGCGCGCACCTCCCACGTTTTTTCTTCGTAACACACTTTACTGTTTATTTTCATTAACAGTCCATTACAATATCGTTCAATTACTTTATTATTTTTATCCGCGTAACAATTTCACGTCTTCATAGTAACGCTGCTCTCTTAAAACTATCGCCCTGCTGCTTTTGTGCTGCCAACTTCTTCTTTAACCCTGCCAACTCCCTCACTTGACGGTCAGCTGCCGAGCTGCCAACTTCTTCTTTATGGTCAGCTGCTTAGCTGCTAACTGCCAATCCCACATTCGGCCATCCTACTTCCATATTCGTCCCGAATAATGGACACCATTTCTTCATATACTCGGCTACTGTATTCGTCTTATTAGGTCCTTCGCTTTCTCCAACCTTTTCGACAACATACCTGCCATACCTCAATTTGCGCACCACCTTGTACGGTCCTAAGTATTTTCTCTTTAATTTTAACCCTGGCCCAAATTGTGTACGTTTTATGGCTACCATGTCATTAATTTCATATTCATTTTCTTTCTTTCTGTTCTTATTATAGGTTCTACGATTCTCTTCTTGCAACTCTGCTATGTTGTCTTTTGCCATTCGGCGGATCTCATTTTTCTCTTCCTGCAACTCATTTATCAATTCTTCATCAAGCATATTTCTGAGCTCCTTGTCGTATTTTGTTCTCATTTCCAGTCCAGTCAAAATTTTGAAGGGGGATACTTTTGTGCTTCTAGGGGGTGACGTATTAATAAACTGCTGAACTCTACCTACACTCTTATACCAAGCTTTTGGGTCTTCAACACTTAGCTTTGTTAACAAATTAATTACCGTACGATTAATTCGCTCTACTTGTCCGTTCCCCCGCGGAACTCCAGTTGCAATCAGTAAATGTTGAATATTTCTGAGCTCACAAAATTTCTCGAAAACACCAGAAGTGAACGCTGTTCCCCGATCTGTGACTATGCAACTTGGATCTCCGAACACCTCAGACTGTTTCTGTAAACGATCAATTACCTCATCTGAGCCTGCTGTCTTAGTGGGATATAGCCAAACAAATTTTGAAAAAGAGTCAACAACCACTAGAATGTAATTATATAACTTCTTAGTTAATTCCATGGGGCCAATATGATCAATATGGTAGGTTGTCAAGGGTTTGTCTCCTTTATTGATAACGTTCAAAAACCCTTCTTTACGTCCTGGCTTCATCTCGCTTACAATGCACTCTAGACACGATTTTATGATATTTCCGACCTTACTAGACACATGCGGTATAAAATAATCTCTTTCTATTAAATCAATAGTTTTCTTTACTCCAAAGTGACCCTGACGATGAGCTACTGTTATTATTTCTCGTTCCATGCTGGATGGTATGACAATCAGCTCCTTAGTGGGATCCTTATACAACACACCACCCTGCATATAAAAGTCTTCATAAATTCCCTGTTCTAACAATTTAATGATAACACTTATCCAGTCATCCAACAATTGAGCCTGCTTTATTTTATTTCTCAAAGAATCCTGCATTAAAAGGCAATGTACTCGACTCAATGCGTCCACATGTTTCATTCTGGTTCCCGAGCGATGCTCTACTGTGAATTCGAAGTCTTGTAAGAAAATTGACCAACGTGCGACTCTTAATGGAACATCTTTTTTATTAACCGTCATTGCAAAAGCGTTACAATCTGTAACTATTTTAATTCTCAGTCCAAGTACATATACTCGCCACTTCTTAAGGGACTGAATTACAGCCAAAACTTCCAACTCATAAGACGTATATTTTTCCTCTGCTGGTGTTGTTTTACGACTCAAATACTCTACTGGATGAAAATTTCCATCTTCAGAATCTGCCTGCAATAATATTGCGCCATACCCATACATACTCGCGTCACAATGGATCTCTGTTATGGCTTTTGGGTTGAACAATCGCAGCACTGGTGGACTCGACAAACATGCCTTTAGGTGATTAAATGCAGCTAATTTTTCACAATCCATTTTAAAATCAACATTCTGTTTCATCATATCTGTTAAGGGCTTGGCTATTATAGCAAAATCTCTGACAAACCTCCTGAAATATGATGTTAAACCTATAAAGCGCTGAAGCCCTTTCTTATTCTTCGGAAGCGGGAAACTTTCAACGGCTAAAGTCTTCTCTTTTGAGGGCTTGATTGTACCATTTTCAATAATATAACCCAGAAATTGAACCCTACGTTTCAAAAATTGACATTTTTTCCACTTGATTTGTAATCCTGATCGACTTGCCAAGCATAATACCCTTTTTAACTTAGTCAGGCCTTCTTCCTCGTCGGCTGATGGTATGATGAGATCATCCATGTACAAAACTAAAGTGCCATCTTCAATAAGCGGTCTTAAAACAGCGAAAATATATCTCATAAACACGGCTGGGGAATTGGAGATTCCAAATGGTACAACATTGAACTCGTACTGCCCATTTTGTGTGACAAATGCGGTATATTTACGCGAGGCTTCCTCTACTGGGACATGAAAGAACCCATTGCATAAGTCTAAAGTCGTAAAAACAATTCCCTTCTGAAGTTTGTGCAACACATCGTCAATTAAGGCTGTTGGAAAATTATCTCTTATTATCTTCCGATTTAACTGCTTATAATCACAACATAACCTATCCTTGTCTTTCTTTTCAACCAAGACAACAGGGGACGCGTATTCAGAAACACTATTGCGAATGATTCCTTCAGTAAGCCACTCCTTTACTTGCTTGTTCACTTTTTCTTGAGCGGCATATGATAAACGTCTGGGTCTTTGGAAAACTGGTATCTCGTCCGTCAGAATGAGCTTCATCTCAACTGGTGATTTATCTGGTTTTACTGGCTTATATTCTTTTATAATATCCAACACCTGCATTTTAATTTCTCTATTCAAGTGTTCAAAATCTATCTCTTGTTCAGAATATAAAGGTTCTTCTGCCATTATTTGTTGAAAGGGGTGTTCGCTGTGTGTTATTTCTCTTTTTGGTAAATCATCTTTAGGTCTATGGAAAGTTGCTCCACTTTTGCTCAAGGTCATGTCCAATGAATCTAACACGTCGTTGCCAATTATACCATTGTAAAGAGTATCCTCATCTCTGACTACGTGGAAACAAATTCTTAATGGGATTTGTCCCAACTCTGTATCGATTTTGAAAGATCCCAAGGTATATATCTTAGAGTTCCCTATACCCCCAACTACTTTTATCTCTGGATTTAACGACACGGGATACGCTTGCTTGTATGTACTCTCTCTAAGGGTACAAATATCGCTACCCGAATCAATATAGGCAGAAATCGATTGATTTCCAATACGGACATCTGTAAAAGTTCTGTTTGATACGTTTTGTGTTAGCTGTTCTACGCTCCTCTTGGCTCTTTTATCGTCCTTACCGTCTTTTAACACCTTGTTTTCGCATTGATTAGCTTTATGCCCTGATAAATTGCATTTAAAACATTTTATATTTTCGCTGCAGTTTCTAGCTAAATGATTTTTACCTCCGCACTTGAAACAATGGAAATCGTTTTTGTTTACTCCTGGCAGTACGCACGGAACTTTTTCATATTTTGCTCTTGGCTTAAACTCTTGACTTATTGACATCTTCTCATAAACAATTAACTTATCTCGCAGCTCTTTGAGATCCGTAGCCTGGTACAACATCATTTTGTTCTGCTTAGAATCCTGAATGCCTTCAATTATGTACTCAATGATACTCTCTTCATCTAAGTTTGATTTCTTTGCTATACTTTTCATTGAATAAAAATACTCTATTAAGGACTCACTCGTTTTCTTCTTCCTATTTTCCAACTGTTTGTGTACCTGCTTTATTGTCAACTTAACTGAAAACTCTTCTATTAGCGCGTCTTTAAGTGTTGTCCAATCAGTAAGACCATCTTCGCTATGCACAAATAATTTTGCGGCACCTTTTAACAACTGTCGCCCATAAATAAACTTCTGTAAGTCATTCCATTGTACCGTAACTGCAATGTTTTCAAAATCTGTTAGCCACTCGTTAATATCTCTCTGACTACTCCCATCAAAATCGACTAAAGAGTCCTGAACGTCTTTAAGTGTAAAAGTCATCGTGTTTTTTGATTCTGATATTTCACTCTCGTTAATTAAATTTGTATCAACTGTGCCTTTGTATACTGATTCGTTGTTCTCTATCTCAAAATGACTCATCAATCTGTCTTGCAATTCACACTTTCGTCCTTTTTGCGGTAATCCCAACTCCTTAAGTTTTGCCTTTAACCCCTGTACGTTCAATTGTTTTATCTCGTCGTGCAGCATAAGGTAAAATAATTATAATAATTATACATAAGCAGACAAAATTAACGTTAAGTTGCTTATTTTCACTACCTTAAGACTTAACTAATTGAAAGTTATTTAAAATTATTTGAATCATCAACTAAGTTACTTTCTCTGCTAAATTCGTTTTTTTTTTTTTTAAATACTTGCTATTTAATTTAGAGTTTTGTGAGTCATCTATCGCCCTTGCTTCGTCTCGTCGTTGTCCTCTTCTTGTTTAGGCCTTTGCTGGCCCCACCTCTCTTCTTTTTGTTGCAAGAACTGCTTCTCTTTTTTTTTTTTTTTTTGATCAATACTGCTTGAAGACTGTCTGATCTGCTTCTGCACTGCTCCTTGTTGGCGCAAAACTGCTTCGTACGCCGTTGCTTCTTGTTGTCACAAGAACTGCTTGTCGCCCACTTCTTATTTTTGTCGCAAACGATCTGCACGCTTGTCGCAACCAACTTGTAGTTTGCCGCTGCACATGTGTACATACACACACGAATTCGGATAGTGCCGTCGGTCTGTGTGTATGTATTTCTCTGCCCCGTTCAAATGTGGCGCGAATATACTTCGTCTTTTTCTGTAGTTATTTTCTGCCACCGTCTTTCTTTCTCTCTCTGTCACAAAATTTGTGCGTGTTGCTCTGTCGTCTTTATACGCTTCTCTCTCTGTCACACATATTTGTGAGTGTTGCTCTGTCGTCTTTACTTCTTTTGCTCTGTCGTCTTTATACGCTTCTCTCTCTGTCACACATATTTGTGAGTGTTGCTCTGTCGTCTTTACTTCTTTTGCTCTGTCGTCTTTATACGCAAATTTTTAACTGCGCATTTTCTCGTCGTTTTCGTATTTTTCGTTCACTTGTATGTGTGAATTTCACAACTCGCACTGACGCTTGCTTGTTTGTTCTCGATCATTGTATGTGTGAATTTCACAATTTTTTTTGTTCAATAAAATTTACGCTGTTTTACAAAACATTGCAGAAAAATTTAGCGATTTTTGCCTCAATGCTAATGTTAAGCGATCCTCACACACTTTGCAGCCTCAGACGATTTGTTATTTGTTACGTCTTATGTAATTATAATCCATCCCGGTTGAGCCCCCAAAATTGTAGGACTCGAGCTGTTAAAGCTCGAATCGGTCCAAATAAAAGCGCGCACTTCTTACGTTTTTTCTTCGTAACACACTTTACTGTTTATTTTCATTAATAGTTCATTACAATATCGTTCAATTACTTTATTATTTTTATCCGCGTAACAATTTCACGTCTTAATAGTAACGCTGCTCTCTTAAAACTATCGCCCTGCTGCTTTTGTGCTGCCAACTTCTTCTTTAACCCTGCCAACTCCCTCACTTGACGGTCAGCTGCCGAGCTGCCAACTTCCTAGCTTTATGGTCAGCTGCTTAGCTGCTAACTGCCAATCCC